>CM031372.1:4033994-4633994 GCA_018208015.1 Medicago ruthenica
GGTCGTTTAGTTACCATGGTGTTTATTTGATTTTTGCGGGGAACTGCAGAGGCATTTTTTTTCATTTGAAGATCAAACATAACATTCCCGGGAAGTTAGTGATGGCAAGTCATACCAACCCAAGTCAATACCTCTTATTTTTAATGCTCTCTGACCCCTTTTTTATTTATTTACACCTTATTTTGACCTTTTTATTTCCCCACACTAGCTTACACTACTTTTTGTTTGAAATATTTGAGGACAAATTTACCGTTAAACTTAGACATTGTTCCTTAAAATACCACCTCGCACACTTACTCAAAGTCTGCAACTTTGTGCTTTTTCTCAAAAGAGAAATTCACAACGAAGCAAGTATGGGTTTAGTGGATGATTTTGAAGCAAAAAGGGTTTATTTTACAAACACAACAAGAATTTTAGCCCTTTTTAAAACGAAAAAAAATTACATACACGTACTAAGACTTTGTTGCTTACATGTCTTTCCCTTAACAAGACAAACAATTATTCAAACAAAGGGGAATTGAAACACACTAAAAACTAATTGAAAATTAAAACTAACTAATTTATTTACCCCCCCCCCCCCCCCCCCCCCAATGCTTGAAACAAGCATTGTCCTCAATGATTCAAAATTAAAGAAATCACAAGGGAAAGGGGTAGGAAAGCTCGCATTTAAAAGGGACCAGGCGGAGGATGCTGGATGTGGAAGTGCTGCATCATCAGCTCGAGCATTTGGCTTTGTCTTTGCTGCTTAATGCCTTGCCTTAATTGTTCAGCTCCTTGTCTTTGCACATCCGCTTCCATTCGAGCATACCAATCCATCTCAACATGCCCTCCTTGGGCTAGTTGCTCTCCTCCCATTTACTCCTCCTGCACATTTTCTTATACCTTACTTTTTGGTCTTTGTTCCCAAAGACAATACCATGCTCATTGCTTCCAGCTCTTCTCTTGCCCGTTGAAGGCCCATCACCATCTCCTCCTCTTTTCCTTGAAGCCATTTGTTTTGGGTTTTTGTGGTTGAAAAAGGTTGGGTTTATGTTTGGTAATGAGGTTTAGGGTTGTTTTTGGTGATTGGGAGAGGTTTTGGGTAGCTTTTGAAGGTTTTGGTTTTTGAGAAGTTGGGAAAAACATATTTTCCCTTGCTGATACACGTGAACGGTCGTGCGCCAGGATCGCACGGCCGTGCGTTAACATTCTGTTAAGATTGTGCTCTGATACGCGCACGGTCGTGCGCCTGGATGGCACGGCCGTGCGTAGGTTTCTGGTCACAGAGGACTGAATTTTTCAGCTTTTTTCGAAAATTTCTCGCTTCTTCTGGCAAAGACCTCTTCATCAAAACTTTCCTACACCCAAACCATGTTTCTCATGAACATTTTCAGACTTTTATTCTTACTCTACCCTGCATAAAACAAACAAAAGAAAAGAAAAATCGTAACTTTGTGGGTTGCCTCCCACGCAGCGCTCTTTTAACGTCATTAGCTTGACGATCAAAAAATGAATCATTAATCTGGGTCCCTTAGACCATTGCATGCAGTTGATGCTATAAAGCATTCTTTCATGCAATGGTCGACTATATCGACCACGAAACACGGATCCTCAATTGAGGGATTTTTCATTAACTTAGCAATCTCAAACTCCCCTTTCTCATCACCTACATGGAAAGCTAACTTCCTATTTTTCGCATCTTCCCAACTTGGGTAAGTACTAAGTTATTGTGGTCCCTAATTTTTTTTTATTTTTTTTCAATTTGAAATATGTATATATCAAATAAAACTTTTCATATTATAACTATTGGCCTCTCATAAACAAAAAACTATTTCCCTCTGATAAAAATAATTGTTGCCAAAGAAACTATTGCACTTAGAAAAAAAAGGAACTCATTGATGTTTTTTTTTAACAAGCAAAAATGGGATATATAACTAGACGAAGAGCCTCTAAATTAGCACAAGGTGTGCCAACCCAGAGCTCAACCAAAAAACAAATACACGGATCACAAAAGCATCCAAGAGTCGGTTAGCCAATGCCCATACAAACAAAGGGGCTCGACCACCAACAATGAGATAAAGTATTGATGTTATAAAATAATAGATAAAGTACTTACTTTTAAAGCATGACCGACTCAAATACCAAGCAATTCAAACAAGGACTTTAATCTTAAAATTTTGGGTAAAATAATGGCGTTCAAAAATAATTTGGTTAAAAATTTATAATATATTAGATAATTTATTGACATTACATAGCTTAATTGGTTTTGGAAAAAGCCTCAAGTACTCTTGGTCATGGATTCAAATCTTGGTCAACACCTTGGTCAATACAAAATGAATTTTTTTAATGTTTTTTATAGGTACTTGGTTAAAAAATATATATTTTAAAAGGCCTCAATAAAAAAATTATTTAGGCCTCTAATCTATTAGACCGCCCTGTTTTAAAGGAAACATCTTTTGTATAAAACAAATAAGATTACATTAAGAAAGGAACTTTTTATATCAAAATAAATGATAAGAAAAATTTGAAGAAGAAAGGAAGACCAAATTCATAATTCTTGCTATCAATATATGATGATTTTCTCAACAAAAAAAATATCATGATTTACTATAACAAAAGTTATAATAAGGCGCTACATCCTTATTTTTATTATTCAATCAACATAAATTGAGGTACAAGTTAAGAGTATTATTCTCATCACTAAATTGTTTTTTTTTTCTTCCTTTTGAGTAGATGTGGCATGTGTAACATAGCAACTTTTGGATTCCAAGGAAAACATTATGAAGACGCCTCCTTAATCCCACCTATTGGTGGAACAATCGGAGGAATGACCCCCCTATTGGAGGAACAATCGGAGGAATGACCCCACCTATTGGAGGAACAATCGGAGGAATGGCCCCCCATATTGGAGGTACAATCGAAGGAATGACCCCACCTATTGGAGGAACAATCGGAGGAATGAGCCTGCCTAATGGAGGAACAATTGGTCTGACTTTTTCACTTTTCAATTTTACCCTTCATTAAATGTAACCGAAGTTTGATGGTGTTGGAATGAGAGGAGATTAATGTGTTTTGAAAACTAGATTGGGTGTTTATGTTGTTTAAGAAAACCCCAAGGGAGGTCAATGTAATTTACCCTTAGTATTATTGAATTGTCTGATGGTTGTTTGGTTTCTCTAAGAGATGATCTGAGGATGATGTGTAAGTGTTTCTTGTTCCACTTAAGTAGGTGAAAGAGATGGAGTTAACAGAGATTAAACACCGTTGGTGTGCAAGGGAGGTGCTTGTCAATTTAGCAACAAAATAAGGGAGGTTAATGTTCAATTAAAAACTAGAGGTGGTGTTTGTGCTATTTAAGAAAACTTCAAGGGAGGTTAGTGTAATTTGCCCTATTTAAAATTATCTAAAAATCGTAATATTCTTAGATGATTTTGGATTTTCTTTTTTGAAATTCGATTCGGATTCTTTTTAAAAATCGGACCAAACCTCATATATAAATGAAAATATATCACTTGTTGGTTTTATTTTTTAATAGTAATTTAATATATATTTTTTACTATTTTATATACAGCTTCTTCACAATTAATCATTATTAATTTGTAACTAGCGTCTAGACGGACACTCTGTGTCTGTTTATCGATTTGCTTTTCTTATTGCGTCAATGCGTATAAATTACGAACAATAATTTTTTTATAATCTTTAGATAGAATAATTTTTACCTCAAAAACTAATTCATACTTCATCGTAAACACACGTAATTGGTGCTACATTATACGATAAGCCAAATAAAAAGAAGATTGATTATCAACAAAACCCGGTTGGTATATAATCACATACTCCTTTAATACTTTTACACTTTCAACATATTTCGTATGAACAAGAAAACAAACAAAAAAGAAAAAAGACTACAAATATTATACACTTCAATAGCAAACATGCTAACAAGACAAACCAATCAATAAAACCACATATGTATTTAGTTGAAAGCAGAACATATCTTGCGGATTTCACCATCAGCACCGGTCTTCACTCCAATGTTGCTCATCTTCACCGTTGATTTTCCAAATTCAACATTAAATGTTAATCCAAGCAACCCTCTTAAACCCAAGTATCTTTGTACAAATGTCTTTGTGGAAGCATCATTCCACAATGCTTGATCAGATTGAAGAATTCCGCGCCCGTTCCTCAGATTAGCATAGTAAGAATTATCAAATTTGTTTTGACTTCCAGTATCCAATGCAATTCTGTTTGTAGCACCACTGTTTTGAGGACAAAGTGTTTGTAATTGTGAAAGAAATGAAGGGTCAATTGAAGGGTCAGCAGCACCATTTGTAGTGAAGTTTCTCAATCTGTTACTGAAGAATTGACATGCTGTTGTACCAATTGTATGTCCACCTATAATATATTCATAGAATATTAATAAATAACACATGTAATTATATTGTTATGTCACAAAAGGAATATTAATAAATAAAACATGTAAAATTAATGTGAATGCAACTTCAATATGTAATTCTAAAGTGATAAATAAATTTTGAAAATATCACTTACCAACTAGGGTGACAAGGTCTTGTGTGTTAAGACCTTTTGCTGCAAACTTTTGTTTCTGCACATCAACAGAATCACTAGGAGCGGGCAAGTTATTGACATCAGAAGCCTGTGACACACGTCCGTCTCTGCGTCCGGTAGGAACTTGCCAACTAAGACCACCACTCTACAATGCATACATAAATCAATTAGGTCCATATTTCAACAAATTATGAACTGATTAAAATTGAATATTGATCTTTAATTTTGTCACCAATTCAACATTTTCTAGTAGTATCTCATTTACTATCATTTGTACATTATATAGTTAAGTTTGTTGATTACCAGAACAACGGAATCACGAGCAGCAAGGGCAAGGATATCAGCACAAGAGACAACACCCGGACATGCAGCCTCGAGTTTTGTCTTAGCATCATCAATAACTTCAAAACCTCTTAAGCCAAGGTTTGGAAATGCTGTTTTCTCAGTGCCCGAGCCGGCGATGAGAACAGATGCGTCACAACCTTGGACAAAGCAATCATGGAAGTGCATCCTAAGTAAACCAGGAGCCAAAGAAGAATCAGAGTTAACATGAGATGTAACTGTGGACTTAACAATGGATTCAGCTTGAGAACATGTACTTGAATAGAATCCTACACGTGTACCTTGTCCATGCACTAATGTGTTCACAATACCCAAAACAAGTAAAAGAAACACAACCTTTAACAAACTACCCTCCATTTATATTATATTTTTTAAAATGCTCTATAAGTGAACTAAAAAGGAAGCTTAATTATATGAAATGAAATATATGTAGCTGTTTAGGACTTTAGGTGTATATAAAGAGTTTTTATGTAATGATTATTGTGTCGTGAAATGGGATATGCAATGCCATGCATGAGATGCAGATATTTATATGGAAAGGTTTGGAGTTTTGGGGTCAAAATGAAGAGAATTAGTAAACAAAGACTGCTGATATAGGTACAAATTACTACAAGTGGTGTTGTGGGTGGAAGGCATGTATAGAAAATAATTGAAATGATTTTTGGATATAATGGGCTGGGGTGGCCCTCTAAATTTGTCTCGTGGTGTTTATATATGCATGCTAGCTACAATACAATTAGTTTCCGCGTGAGACTTTTGGGAATGAATGAGTGTGTGTATGTATCAATGTCAAAAGTGCGGTATACTTTATCTCTAGTGACTTGAATGTGTCTAATCAAACGATAAGTACTTGGATGAATGAGATACTATGATATCTCTTTTAGCTAGCTAGTTATGTATTTAAATTCAATCAGGAAAAGTTGCAGTGTTAAATATCTTAAAAAAAGAAAACTTTTTATTTTTTACTTAATGAAATGGGGTAAAATAAAACATAGGTCTTTTTATTCGTACGAGTTTTATCATTTATAGAGGTTATATGTATAACTCGATAGATTAATATCTATAGTTGCGGACAGCACTTCAACACAAAATAAAAAGACACTTTGTTTAGTTTCAAAAGGTTTGTATAACGATAAAAAGATAGATCTTAGATATATAAGTTTCATATTTAAGTTTCGTTAGTATTGAAAGGTAGATAAATTTAAATCATTTTATTAATCATCATTGATGATTGGATCATTTCACCAACGCTGTCTTGCTTGACAGCATCACGCGTTTACTTTTTCGGAGGATGGCCGGGTTCATTGACTTACAATTTTTATTCAATTAAATTAAAAAAATTGAGTGAATCATTGTATTCATCTCATATTGTAGGTTTGTATTTCAATTTAATTAATTAGTCGATCAAAATAATCAACTATCAATTATTCTCTCAGTCTCTTAGTGTGCATTAAGAAAAATAGTAATTATAATATTAAATTTATCAAAAATATGTATTATTTTTACATGTTCAACTTTACAAAAAAAATTAAAAAAATTCGTCTTATACATGATTTTTTTTGGTTGTCTCTGTTATATTCACCATTACAATTATTGATGTGAGAGAGTTTCTGTTTTTTAACAGTAAATATAGAGGTATTTTTATAAAGAAAACGGTAATACATGTGAAACTTAAAAAAAGATCTTATATCAAGGAACGGAGAAAAAGTAAAAAATGATTTTATAAATGTTATTAACGGTAAACAAGAGAGATACAAGAATAAAAGGTTAGCAATTAACAAAGAGTATAGAGAACCTTTAATTCGCTAGCCTCCATTGTTCACAACCTTCGAGAAGGAATAGTTGTCCAAGCCTATTTTCCATATAAATACTTGCACCCCATGCATGCCATTTGCATTGCATTTCACACATTCATTAATATACAAGCTCTCTTATATTCGCCTAAAGCCTAAATTTCTAACCAATTATACATTTCCTTTCATATATAAATTTTAGTTCACTTCACTATAACAACTTCTTGAATTTCTTACAAAAATATATGGAGGGTAGTTTGCTTTAGGTTGTGTTTGTTTTGCTTGTTTTGGGTATTGTGAACACATTAGTGCATGGTCAAGGGACACGTGTAGGATTCTATTCAAGTACATGTTCTCAAGCTGAATCCATTGTTAAGTCCACAGTTACATCTCATGTTAACTCTGATTCTTCTTTGGCTCCTGGTTTACTTAGGATGCACTCAGGGCCGACCATGAGGGGGTGCAAACAGCTCTACTGAGTTGGGCCTCCAAAATTTGGGGGCCCAAAATATTTTGTTATATATATTCTGCATACAAAATTTGTTTATATACAAATAATGTGTCAATAGTTTCAGTTTCGTAAGTTTGGTCCAGTGGTTGAAGTTAGCAAAGGCATGTCTTGGGTCCTTGGCATGGTTCAACACCCATGATTTCCATTTTGCTTCTTTAATTAATTTTTTTTTAGTATGAAAGGTCTTCATTTGAGCATAATTTACCATGGATTTAAGGTTCATCTATCCTCAAATATTTCTTATTCCTCCAATTCAGCCCAACTCTCATTAACATATTTGATTATAAATTTACAAATAAAAACACAATATAACCTTTTTTTTTCTTATTTTTGTTAGAGCACTTCTTCTAGTTTTTTGTCCATACTTGTCATATAAAATAAAAAAGTTCTAATAAGGAACATTATAATCATTTACTAGAAATCCTTAAAAAAAAAATCATTCTCTAGAAAAAAACATTATAAACTTTTTTTTTGCCTCATTATAAACTTTATTCAATTAAAATTGTATGTTAATTTTATCGATTACAATATTGATTGTTCTTTTAAAAAATTGTGTTTTTATTTTATTAGGGGCATATTTTTAATGTTAGAACCGGGTCTCCAATTTTATAGGAACGGCCCTGGATGGACTTCCATGATTGCTTTGTCCAAGGTTGTGACGCATCTGTTCTCATTGCCGGCTCGGGCACTGAGAAAACAGCATTTCCAAACCTTGGTTTAAGAGGTTTTGAAGTTATTGATGATGCTAAGACAAAACTCGAGGCTGCATGTCCGGGTGTTGTCTCTTGTGCTGATATCCTTGCCCTTGCTGCTCGTGATTCCGTTGTTCTGGTAATCAACAAACTTAACTATATATTTGTACAAATGATAGTAAATGAGATACTACTAGAAAATGTTGAATTGGTGACAAAATTAAAGATCAATATTCAATTTTAATCAGTTCATAATTTGTTGAAATATGGACCTAATTGATTTATGTGTGCATTGTAGAGTGGTGGTCTTAGTTGGCAAGTTCCTACTGGACGTAGAGACAGACGCATGTCACTGGCTTCTGATGTCAATAACTTGCCCGCTCCTAGTGATTCTGTTGATGTGCAGAAACAAAAGTTTGCAGCAAAAGGTCTTAACACACAAGACCTTGTCACCCTAGTTGGTAAGTAACTTAGTCTACATAACGATATACCAAATTCAGTTATCAATTTAGAATTTCATATCAAAGTTTCAATCACATTAATTTTAGTTCTATAATTTATTGTCTAACAGTTCAGTTTTCAAATGGCATAACTAAATATTACATATAGGATACAACAATATAATTAATTATGTGTTATTTAATTATTTGTTTATTTATTATGAATATATTATAGGTGGACATACAATTGGTACTACAGCATGTCAATTCTTTAGTAAGAGGTTGAGAAACTTCACTACAAATGGTGCAGCTGACCCTTCAATAGACCCTTCATTTCTTTCACAATTACAAATACTCTGCCCACCAATCATTGGTGCTTCAAACAGAGTTGCATTTGATACTGGAAGTCAAAATAAATTTGATAATTCTTACTATTCTAATCTGAGGAACAAATTTCACCATTGTGGAATGATGCTTCCACAAAGACATTTGTACAAAGTTACTTGGGTTTAAGAGGGTTGCTTGGATTAACATTTAATGTTGAATTTGGAAAATCAATGGTGAAGAGGAGCAACATTGGAGTGAAGACCGGTGCTGATGGTGAAATTCGCAAGATATGTTCTGCTTTCAACTAAATGCATATGTGGTTTTATTG
Organism: Medicago ruthenica; assembly: GCA_018208015.1. NCBI lineage: Eukaryota > Viridiplantae > Streptophyta > Magnoliopsida > Fabales > Fabaceae > Medicago > Medicago ruthenica. The sequence continues at coordinate 4,042,976 of CM031372.1, forward strand.
ATTTGTTTGTATTGTTGGAATGTTTGCCATTGATTGTAGTGTATAATATTTACTTGTAGTTTGTTTTTGTTCTCTTTTTTTTTTTTGTTGACCAAACTAAAAATGTTGAAAGTGTAAAATTATTAAAAGAAAAGTGTGATATGTATTATATACTAATAATGCAAACAAATTTTTCACTGATGTCACAAAAAAAACATGGGACTGAACTCTAGAGGCTTATGTGATTATGGTGATAATAAAATCACCCCTAATTGTAATCACTGATTGCACACTAAGACAATATTGGCCGTCCTGACTGAAAAACATAGCAAGAAGAATCCAACCTTTTTCAAGTTCATATACAGCTTTACACGACATGTCCAAGGTTGTTTTTGTATCAAACTATGTAGTAAATCACATCATATCATATATGTTATTATTCTCAAAAGAATATCAATAGGTAGATGCCCTTGTTATTGTCTTCAACTAGGAATGACTAATTAGGTACATTGAAGATAGAAATGAGTCTCATGATTCATTTTCACTCCTAAATTCTCCATGCCATAGCTACAATACTTCTTTCAATCTCAAATTCATAATGAGGTTTCCCCTTTTTGTTCTTCAACTTATTACTTTTTCAGTTCTTGCAATGGCTCAAGAAGGACCTAAAGGGGATAGTGAAGTCCAAAATAAATCTTCAGATGATAAAAACAACAACAATTCCAATCTTTTATTATTAATACTCAACGTGGTTCTTTTTCTTGCAATTATATTGCTATTGATTCTTTACTATAACACATCAAAAAAGCTCAACAGAATAGTCAAAGGACACATTAACACATTTCATGAACAAGAGAAAGATGTTGAAACAAGTATTGAGAAGAGGATAGAGATAGGAGAAGGAACAACGATGATGACAGTAGAAGAGAGAAAGGAGTTAATGTTTTTTAATGATGAGACAAAATTTCAAATGGGAGAACTTCTTAGAGCTTCTGCTGAGGCATTAGGTCATGGAATTATGGGGAATAGTTATAAGGCTATGTTGAATAATGGACCTACCATTGTTGTAAAGAGGTTGAGGGACTTGAAACCATTCACTAAGGAGGAGTTTGCAAAGATAGTGAAAATGATTGCTGATCTTAAACACCCTAATCTGTTGCCTTTGCTTGCTTACTATCATTCCAGAGATGAGAAGCTAATGCTCTATAGATATGCACGGAATGGAAACCTTTTCTCACGACTTCATGGTAATATACATCAACTTGGTCCTTTTATTCGTTCTGAATTTGTACATTAGTTTCAAGAAAACATATATAAGTTGAGTTTTGAGTTTTGAGACACTAATATTTGTTTTCCTTATTTTTATTGAACCGACATCAATTGGGTCGCAGTCTCAGTTGTAAGGACGGGAAATACCATGAGCTTTTAGCTTATGACTAGCAACCACTAATGGGTGTTAAAGTTTCAAACAATTTTCAAGCAAAATGTTTTCTTTGATCAAAGTATAAAGAATACTTGCATGTTAAAGTTTTACATAATCTTAACATAGGTTTTCATGCTAAATTCACAATCATATATGACAATAATGTATGGTTACAAAGTGATTTTTGTCACAATAATGAATTAGTAACCAAATTGTGCATGACTTTATCAGATGGAAGAGATGGAAACAGGGTTCCATTCAATTGGAACTCAAGATTATCAGTGGCAAGAGGCGTGGCTCGAGCACTAGAGTACCTTCACCTTAACAACAAGATCCATAACATTGTCCCTCATGGAAATTTGAAGTCTTCAAATGTACTATTTGATGAAAAAGATTCAGTTCTTGTATCTGACTTTAGCCTTGCCTCATTAATAGCACAACCAATTGCAGCTCAACATATGGTTGTATACAAATCCCCTGAATATGGTTATGCAAGAAAAGTTACAATGCAATCAGATGTTTGGAGTTATGGATCGCTTTTAATAGAACTTGTAACTGGGAAAGTTTCTCTGTGCTCAGCTCCACAAGGGACTAATGGTGTGGATCTTTGTAGTTGGGTTCATAGAGCTGTGAGAGAAGAATGGACTGCTGAGATATTTGACAAAGAAATATCTTGTCAAAAGAGTGCTCTTCCTGGGATGTTAAGGTTGTTGCAGATAGCAATGAGATGTATTGAGAGGTTCCCAGAGAAACGTCCTGAGATGAAAGAGGTGGTTAGAGAAGTGGAGAAAATACAACAGGTACACTTGATGTCTGAAGATGAGGATGATGTGTCTTGTGATCAGTCTCTAACTGATGGTTCCTTTTCAACTAGTAACTCAGGGATTTTTATTGGAGATGAAAGATAGATAGGTTGATAGATAGATGATTAAATTAATGTTGGATGTCTAAACCTATAACATGTTCTTTTTGTTTTTGACATCAGGATACAGTGCACCAAAAGAATAAATTTACATACTTCTATGATGTTTGTTTCTGTCTCAATATGAAGACTTAAACCCATTTTTAATTTAGCATTTAATTATATGAGAAGAATAAAAGATACATGATCAAATGCAGCTTGTGTGTTTGCATCCTTTGTCAAAAACTAACTATATATCTAGCCAAACGAATCAAATATTTTAGTCTTCGAAATTGTAGTGATTGAGAGATCAAATTACACAACGTCTATAATTTCAAAGATGAAAACAGTGATTCACTTATATCTTTTGCTTAAAGATGCAGAGGTAATTAAATAACCACCTGCTGCACAAGATTTTGGTAAACAGTGATTCACTACTATGCATCATACATTGCTCCCTTATGATCAGCACAAATGTAAAATGTGCATCAGTATCACGCTACAAATTACAAATGTACATCAGTGTCATGGCATTCAATGCAAAGATGGATCGCGAATTTTTAAAATTCCGAGTAAACCCGAAATAATTATACATCATCTTGTACGATGGCATGAAAACTATAAACTACACAGCATAATGTGCCAAAGTTGGTTTCACTTTCACTAGGTGTTACCCCCTAAAAGCTTTTTCTCTACATCGGCTGAAGAATCTTCCTGAAAGACCTGATTCTCAGCCTTTCCTGGATTGATTGCCGATTCATGTATCTGTCAATTAAACCAGAAAATGAGGCTAGGACCAAACAATAGCTTTCTACTTCATTGAAACATGTCAAAATTCATGAAAGCATACCACTGTATTGGATTTGAAAGGTGCAATATCGTTTGGAAGCAAAGTTGATGGATCTGTCGGCCTGTGAAACAATAAGTGTGCTATAGACCGATCAATAGGATTTGTGTTGGTTTCGATATCAATGAACCCTGTACACCTGAATGAAGCTATGCGTTATCAAAAAGAAGATTAATTCATAAACACTATTTTAAAATAGATCCAAAAAGGATTGTTTTGGTCTAGCATGTGAATAACAAAAGAATTTTTTTGGAAACGCTACAAATTGCAGATAAGAACTCACAACTACTAATACTCGAAATAATGTTACACAGTCATTCAAACTCTGAAGCCACTTTACAACAGGCCAGCTCCCTTGTTATCGAGACAGATAAATCTGATGCAATAAAGTGAGCAATACCTGCTTGCATCCTGAGCCATTGTGTCTTTGCATGCTTCAGTACCATCTCCAATGCAACCATTTGTGTTTGTTATAATATGTCTTTGCTCAGCACTCTTAGCTAAACGGTACAAACTATCCCTTATGCACAATTTGGTTTTAATATCCAACTGCAATCAAAAAAGGTGATTGGTTTTCACTTTTCAGCAATAAGTGACATATTATATACGGATAATAAACCTTAGCCTCTTTTGGTTTACAAAAACATTTTCAGTTTTCATTTTAAATTACAAAAACTTCTCCTTGTTTTCATTTTATTTTCTATTTTCAAAATTTTGCATAGGAAACACGTAAAAATGTTTTTATTAAAACAAAGTAAAAACAGGTGACAGTTTTACAATTAAAAATGAACTTATGAAATATAAACAATTTTTTGCACAAACTTGAACATCACAGGATTCTAATACCTGTTCCAACACCTGTTGCAGGTGGCAAAAGCTATTGGTTTCAAGTGAGTTTTGGTCCAGAGCAGAGCTTATGGGTGAGCTTTCTTGTACAGTTGATGAGTCTATTTCTGAAGAAAATCCTAGACTAACCCCTCGAATTTTACTATGACCTTCATTTTCATTTTCAAATTGATGAGTTACCTGCTGAGAAGAACCTGGACTGTGAAATAGCATTTCATTTGCCCTTCTTTCATTTTTGAAACTCCTACTTAAGAGGTGATCCTGGCTATGATACTTTTCTCTCTTCTCATTTGTTTTCGAGGCAGCAGCCACCAAAGAATGACCATGAGAACTCTCCATGTTTGAGGCATAAGACAAATCTATAAATGAAGGAGACAGATGTCCATCATGTTCAGATCTTAATCCAGAGAAAGTCGAAGAGAGTGAAGTGTGATTTAGAGCATGACTAAATTCTAGGTGTGTTGAAGGAATTTGTGTCAGTATGCAACCTAAAGAATTAGAATCTATGTTCTGCTTATGCTTCTGGATACTATCAAGAGAAGTAACACCACTAGAAGAGGCTCCACACCGCTGATTTATGTCTGCATATTGCTCAAGAGGAGTATAAGGATGAACAGAATTGCCATTTTTACGCTTTCCTGCTGATGACTTTGGAAGCTTCTTCTGCAATGGTAATACAAGGAAACTGTTGGTGATATACAAATTGAAACAGAAGAACTTAATTCAGTTTAAGGTTTCACACTAATAAAATACACCAGGCATTCAGAAACTAACCCACCCTTGCAATCAAACTTGCATTGTAAACAAGACAGACCCAACAAATTACCCTCAAAATGAAAGAATTTTTGAGTCCTGCATAAAGGTCAAGCACAATTTCCAATCAATTGAAAATAGTGAAACATGAAAAAGCACTATTCACGACAAATGGAATGATTACTAGATTTCCCTAAAAGCACACTCAGCAGTATTAGTATTAGTTAGAACTGTAATCAGGATATAAAAAATTAGGCCATGAATATACCATAAAACCATCTTACAAAAACTATAGACGAAAATATTTCAATTTCTGTAGAAATTCATTATTTCAATTCCTTAGCTTAAACAATGAGGGTGGAGGATTAGTTTGTTTTTCTAAATTATTAACATCATGGATGAATCTATGATCATACTCAGAGACCGGCTGAATCCCATTCTAGAATATATGACTTACGAGATCAGAGGCACATGTCAAAATTATTTTGTCATGTGCCTTTGAGGGATCATCATATGAAAATTTGTATGAGCCCTGTGGTTTTCATAAAGAACCCACATCGAATTATAGCTTCACAATTTGAAATTCAAGAATTCATAACCCACACCAAAACAAAATGCAACTAACTAACCTTTTCTTTCGGCGTCAAGACAACTTTATGACCAGATTTTGTGTCTGATTCACTGAACATTGATAATGAAGCAGGGACAACATTGTCATCCACATCCATTTGAGATCTTATCTTCTTATCACCAGGGGATAACTTTTTGTTTGAACCATTGACCGGAAGAAATCCAATGTTTTCTTTTGAGGAATCCATATTGTATTCTGATATGTTTCTCAATGGACTCATTTCTGCATAATGAAGCTCTATGTCGGACTTTAGTGCATCATCGGAACCTTCAGCACCATGTGAAGAAGAAAACCAGCAGAACTCCTCTTCATTATTGAGACTCTCCATTCCAAAAGTTAAATCACAACTTCTGCAATTTAAAAATGATATTTATATATTAATATGATGATTGCGATGAATCGATTAATTTTGCAGACAAAGGGAAAGATGGGGAAAATTCTGTCAAATTGGAGGGTTTCTTACAACATCCTGTCAACATCTTCTAAGTTTCCTATATCCAGCCATCCATCATTATCAAGAAAACTGAGTTCATTATCATCTTGAGATATGTGATTTATTGGATATTGACACGCACTATCATCTTCCACCACACACTTGTCTTCCAAGATGGTATCATCTGCACAAAGCTCGCTACCACCAGAATCTATATTGCTGCTCTTGAAACAGTGGTGAGACATGCCTGTATTATCTGAAGCTAGCCCTTTTGCTTCTCCGTATGAGTCACCATCACATGACGAAAATACACCCTCAAGTGTGTCAGACCATGAACCTTTTTCTGGTATTCTTTCATTTTGGGTCATATTTTGCAAGTATAATTCCTCTTTACCGAGAGTTCCATAGCTACTAACATTACCACTACTCTTTATAGCATCAATCTCATGAAGTGATTTATTACAGCCATCACCCTCTATTACAAGCTGATTATTGTGTTGGCTACAAAAATGGGGGACTTGGAGATCATCATTCTCATCAAATTCACCCCACTCGTTATCTTCAAACTGTAACACAAAGACATGTATTAAGCACATTACTTATGTAATCTGGCATGGCATAAAATGATAAATCCATAAAAACGTAAAATCAAACCCGATAAAGAGATAAATAGCAAACATCAAATTAGTCCGTACGTCAAAAGCTAACAAAAATACAACCCACCACTACTGATATCAGCAGTAAAAAGGAAATGCAACAGCAACAACAACCAAACCACTAAGTGGGGTCGGCTACATGGATAGAACGACGCCGTAATGTTCTATCATATAGTAAAAAGGAAATAACATATGATAATGCATCCTCAAAAGATGTTTGTTTTATTTATTTTGTTATAAGAGGGAAATTTTACCCTGCAAGGTTTCTGAATAACCTTGTGGTCAAAAATCAACCTCGGAACCATATCATACCAAAATTCAAATTGAACCTCAAGGAAGTTTAACTGATGACCAGTTAAAAGGGATTATTAAAGAACCGACTTGAGCAAGATAGGAAAAAAGTGGAACTGTTGCAAGCAAAGAGTAGAAGGAAGGTACACTGATATTAGTTTACCATTTAACAAGGATTGTGTTCTGTATACTTCACATTAACATTAACATCAGCTACACCCACCACTAATCGGCAATATGTTTCTCAAGGGCAGTGTGTCTGGAGTTATTAATAGCTACCAAGCCACTTCTGAATCCCTAGCACGTTGAACTTGGATTGAACAACAGCCTGCTTATAAGATTATGCTACTGATCAACATCAGTACAGCAATGAAAACGTCGAATGAAGTCCAGAATTAGATACTAATATATATCATCAAAAAGATTACAGAATGGTTAACATTATACGGGTAACAAATACACATTCTTCAATTATCTCCAAGATATGCCACCAAGCATTAGCAATAGGATAGCATACTAGTGACAATTCCTCCAGCTCAACATACTGCTCTATGTTGACTTAATTATTTTAGAAATGTACATAGAAATGCTCACTGGGGAACAACACTAAATATATGACATCACAGGGATGCCAAAGAAAGGAAAATCATTTCAATGAATGTGTTACAGGGATAAAGAGAAACAATCTCTAATTAAGCGGGAGAATCTTTAACCTATATGATTTCTCAATGATAGGTCATCTAAAAGAATTTGAGGAAATCTTTTGTTTGATGCAGAAAAAAACACGTATTTATGCTGGGTAGAGATGACTGCCTAAACTGAACCATTATTATAATTGAGAAGTGACACCCATAAAAGGGAAAGTTAAACAGTGCAATGCAGTGATAGATAGCTAACTGATTCTAGTCAGAAGAAATTTGCAGTTCATCTGTATCTTATACCGTGAGATCACAAGGTAACAAGGTTACTCCAGTTTGGGTTTGAGACATTTACCGACCATCTTAACAAGTTTGGGATAAAAAATGCACTTTTGAATTTGAATGAAGATTGACAAGTGTATGAGAGCAGAGTCCAAAGGAGGCTCGAGAAAAATGTCATCGTATTTGTGGTCCTGTATGGAAACGAATTAGGGCCGGTTGTATGTTCTGCATCGTGTTAAGATTGGAATTTCAAGTGGAGACAATAAAAACAATTATGGTGCTTTATGAGTATATTGTGGCAAAACCGCAAAGTAATATTGTATTTCAAATACTGGAGTTGAATTTAACAATAGTTCATACCTCAAACATACAGAAGTTTGACATTCCTCTCGGATCTTCTATCCACCACTAATGATACATTCAAGGCTTGATCCAATGTCATGTTTATTAAGCAAACCAGTCATCAAAGATATTTTTCAATCATGGAATACACCAATCATAAACATATCTGAAGTCACAAAATGGAAACGCCAACTAAGGAACAAAACAATTTCTATAATGAAGAAATAAATCACATGTTAAGTTCTATGCCAATTATAATGTGTCAGGTGCTACAGATCTAATAGGGGAAACACTTACGACTCAACATGATGTTAGTATAGCATCGCTGATGGTAAAGTAATTTCAACATCTAATCTCTAAATCACTTTCTAAACTAATCAGCGCTCACATATCCACTGTGTTCAGAAATTATGAATAGCATCCATCGATGATACTAACAGTTCATAACCGTCGGTGAATTCTTATTGTTAGGTTAACACTTATAGTTGACTTGTTAAGAGTCGTGAGTCTAGAGTGATCCCATGATCTCTATTAACCAGTGTGATCTTCGAAAACTTACATACAAAAATAATTTGTCGAAGGGTTTAGATAAATCTGCTACTACCTTTTCAGTCAAAGAAATACAAAGCCGTCCCTACCGTTGAAATTTTAGGTATCTCTAGATTATGAAATGTGATTCAAAACTTTCCCGTTTTAAGTTTCATAAGCTGTACAAACTTTTTATCGTTGTGTTAAAGTAGGGCCTGGTAAAAACCTTCACCAATTATAATAGACCAGTTTGACAAACAACATACATCAGCTAAGGAAAGCTGCGAAATTATCAAATGTTATATTTATGGTTTAATTGCATTTTTAGTCTCCCTATTTTCACCATTTAGCGGAATTGGTCCCTTATTTTAAAATTTGACAGTTTTGGTCCCTCCATCAAATATTTGGTCTAAAATATGGTGATATGATATGTTTTCAATTAAGTTTTTAAGAGAACAGTTTCCTCGATGTAGATATTTTTCCATCATCACATCATATACCAAGTCATTTAAAACATATCACATCCCCAATTTTTAGTTCAAAAATATGCGGACGACCAAAATTGTTAGATTTTAAAATAGGGGGACCAAATCCTCGAAATGGTGAAAATAGTGGGACAAAAATTGCAATTAAGCCTATATTTATCTTTCAATAAAAACATGAAACAAGGGTAACCATAATAAAAATGGCAAAAAAAATATTCTTATCAAGCATAGCTAATAAATATTACTAAGTTCAAGCAACTTCAACTTACAACACAGGCCGTTCTATGAAGCACGGACACTCCTCGGATTAGGCTTGTCCCATGTGTCCGACACTGACACGACACCGACACATATAATTACACTTAATTATGTGATTTTCTCAAATTATTGTCGGTGTCCGTGTCCGTGCTTCATAGGCCCTGTTTGGATAACCAACTTATAAAGTTAAAATGTTTTTGTATAAGCCATAAGTTGTTTTCATAAACTATCATGAAAATCTTATGAAAATAAGCTGAAAACAATTGTTTTCATAAACTATCATGAAAATCTTATGAAAATAAGCTGAAAACAATTGTTTTCATAAACTATCATGAAAATCTTATGAAAATAAGCTGAAAACAACTTAAGAAAACGTCGGAATTTGTTTTCATAAGTTCTAAAAAAAAGAGTTCTCACAAGTGTTTATATCAATAAACAACTTCAAATAAGTCAATCCAAATACACGCATAGTAATTAATTGATATTAAAAATTATTTAGAGAATAAAATGTGCAAGAAACAAACAAAAATTGAAGATCCAGAATATTGGAAGTTCATTTTCACCGTTTCCTTATTATCCAAACACTACACCAACCAGATTTCTATGTTCTAATCAAATAAAAAAATTACAACAAAAAGTAAAAAAAAAAAAGAATAAAAATCACAGCAACTAAAATAAGTTTAAAGCATGAACAGATAACTACTAACTTATTTAATTAGTGATTAATAATTAGTAATAATAACACAATAAAAGCAACTGAATCTCAAAGATATAAATAGAGTGATTTAGAAGCTTTTTAGCCTAATTTACTTTGATATAAGTACAATTAATCATAAGCTGAGTTGAGAGATAGTTTTGTTCATATTGATAAACTAAAGAAGAAGAAGAAGAAGAAGCAGAAAGAAGTGAAGTTAGTTACCAAAACGTGATTTGAGCAAGAAGTGATTATTGGAAGCTTTTTTTTCGCGTTGTTTGGGATGGGATTCGTTTTTGATTCCAGAAGACTCTTCTTACTTCAACTTGCACGAACAATTTTATTTTTTTATTTAATTTATTTAGGTATGACGGAGAAACCGACACGTGGCATAGAAATATTGTTCGTGGTTGGGAGGTGGGTGTTTAAGATCCGATCAGTTACTGTGTTTCTATTGGTCGACAATCAGTTTTGCTTTTACAAACTGACACGTGTCCGGTTGCATTTAGTTCTACCCTACTCACGTGCCTAACCAATATTTCTGGTTTGTGTTGCTTTTCTTTGAAGGCTGAGGCTAGCGTGAGCAAGTGCCTTAGGTCTCCTAAGGTGCGCGAGTTTGGTTAAGGGTTTGATTATGACAGTCCATGGTGTTTATGATGTACTACACACATTAGAGCACTTTTTCATTTTGGATCATTCTCTACCCTATCGGGTTACACGGCTCTGCCTCTGTCCATCATCTTTGTCAAAGATTGTGCCCAACAAATCAACACCAGATTCACATTCACTTCAAAAATAATTTGAGTTTTTCCAATAAATCTATTTTATTTTTAATGTTAATTTTTTTATTTGTTTGCATATGTTAAAATGAAGGATTTTCATGATTTTATTATTTCATCTTTTGAGACTCCCAGATTCCAATTCTCTCTTGTTCTTCTTCTTCAATTTTTTGTCCTAATTGAAACATCATCATCAATTCACTAACTGCTACCAAAAACATGAACCCAGGTAGAAGAATCTAAAATACTCGTAAGCTTCAATATGGGAACAAAATGAAGCTTCGAAATAATTAAAAAAGAAGAAGAAATCAATATAATTCCTTTAATTAGAAGTTCTGGCAAGATAAAAATTATTCATGGAAAGAAAATCAATTCATATCATTTTTCTTTCCTTTTTCTTTGTTGAACGTTTCCTACTCATATGTTCTTATTTAACATTATCTATCTCTACAACTTACAACTCCATTTTTCCACTATGAACCTGGGTGTTGATGAAGTTTCGAAGTACCAAAAAGGAAAGAAAAAAAATAAAAAAGAAAAGAATTTTAATGGAAAAACATATCTAGATGTGGATGGAAAGTAAAACTGGTGGTGAGAGGTCATGGCGGTGGAGAGAGAGGGAAGGAAGAGAGAGAACCAAATGGAGAAAGTGGGGTTGATCAAAGTTGGAAAAAAATACAGTATTGGAGGTCTATGATGGCCTATTGAGATCGGACGGATTATATTACTTGCCCACCGTTCGCGACTTAAGTTGCTTGCGCAGGGCAGCACTTACCTACTTTGAAACTCCTCTTATTTTCTTGTCCATAGAAGATGTGTCATGTGAATGGTACCCATGTAGGGCCCAGTCTAGCATGGGCAAGCTTTTCATATCATTCAGAGTGCATCAGTAGTTTTAACCATTAGATCATAAAAGTCCACATTAACCTACTATATATAGATGCTCTACATAATTTTTTTTATTTTGTTCAACACGAATCACATAGCTTCGTCACATCACCACCGTCATATCACCTCTCCTGCTAATTACCACCACCTCACACTTTAAACACTCCTCCCCATCTTCACCTCACTCTGATTCTGGTTCTCAATTTCATTTCTACTACGAACACGGCCACATAGCCATATGGGAGATCACTTACTTGCAGAAGTATCGAAGACCCATCTCTAACACTTTCTGATGTATTAGTAACTTTGTTTAGCAATAAAATCTTGATTTTGCTCAGGTTGAAAATTGAGAGTAGAAATGTTTGAAATATTTATAATTTTCAACAGAAACACATAACAACACAGCTTCATTCACATTAATATTTAACCTCTCCTCCAACATTTAATTTCTATCCTTCGTCTAGATCACTCCCTCTTGTTCTCTCAAGACCAAAATTCAACAATATTCAAATTCTTCATTCACAAAAAAATACACAAACATCAAACTACTCCTTTTCAACCTGAAGGTAAATTAACTTACTTAAAAATTGGGGGTTCTGTTATTTTAGATTGTAAATTTCAATTTAAGTGTTATAAATCAACCTGAATTTTGTATGAATTATTATTCTATAAATTGATTATGTGTTGAATGAAATGAATTGGAATTTTTTTGGAATAAAGAAGGTTACATGAGATTAGAAGAGAGAGGACGAAAGAGTAGAGATTTCGAACTGGATGAACCAAATTATTAATCAAGCTTATTCAAGCATATGCAAGCAGATAAAAATTGGAACTGTTGTAAAAAAAATGGAGAGCGAAACGAGGCGATGAGAAAGATGGAAATATTGAAAGAGGAGACTGGAGAAAAGATAGGCTACTGACATGAGAACCATACACCTTCAAAAATATTCCTTGTGCACCGTGCACAATATGTACCACTCGCGCACCGTAGAACGCGCCCCCATGTAGTATCTTGATGATCTTGAGGGAGTATCATTTCATTGAGGTTGCTTCTAAGATTTTTTATCTTCTCTTCATCATATCTTAGGGATATTACATTATACTTCCTCCGTCTATAATTATAAGTCTCTTTTTTTAAAAAAAAAATTGTTCCTAAATATAAACTCATATACAAATTATTAGGTGCATTTATTATTATTTTTTCCTAAACATACACCTAATCAATCCTACTAACTTGTCTTAGAATTATTATTTTTGAAAGATCTTGTCTTAGAATTGAAAAGTCAATTAAGTACACATACAAACAAAGGATAATTTAGTAAAATTCACATACAAACTAGACACATTAACTACACTACTAACTTTTTTTAATATGTGTGAAATTAGTCAAAGAGACTTATAACAAAGGATGGAGGGAGTATATGTAGGGATTGGTGTTCTAACTCAAATTCTTCACTCATTCATCTTTAAATGTGAAATTCAAGTCACTATATGCTATTTGACAAAAAAATCATATATTAGAATTTTATGCTTGTGTGTCATGGATAACTTTTGATGTATCAAAGTGAAGATAAAAATAAAATAAAAAATTGATTAATGTATAATGACATTGTTGAGGACAAAATCCTTATTTGATGTTCTAAAGATCACAAACATTCTATACTTGTTTTTTAACTTGTTATCTACTAATGTGTTTTGTGAGAAATATTTCATGAGAATGTTCTTGTTAAAGAGAAGAACATTCTAAACTTACAAGTGAAGAAAACATCCTCATCAAAGCAAAAGAGCAAAAAGACATGCATTAACTTTTTGCTACAATTCAACATTCACATCATTAAAAATCAAAGCACAAAATATTCTTTATGTCTCAACAAAAGAAGATATAAAGATACATTTGACAATATGACACAAATAAAAGGAATTTAATGTGTCACAACAAGGCTTTGTTTTTAAAAGAAGAATCAACATTGAAGGGTTGAAGAAATTCAAACCTTAAAAGGAAAAGGAAAAAGAACAAATTCAATTTACACAAGAAGAACGTTCTTGAGAACGTTCTAGTGAAACTACATAGAAGTACAAGTGACATCATCAATATGACATCATCATATCACATCAAAGAAGCCACCAGATCACAGCTGGTCTACACCACGCGTTATTACTTCAAATCTGCCTGGAACTGAAAGAACGTTCTTGAGAACGTTCTGCCTTTGACATAATTCACAATTTTGGGCATTCTTGAACTCCAAGCAACAAATATCAGCACATGCCTTTTTGGGAAACGTACCCAACAGCTGTTTTATGCAGTGGCCTCCAAGCTTCTCTGCTGCTATAAATAGAGGAACATTCCAATGGAATTTGAAAGAGTTTTTACAAAGAAATCATCTCTCTCTCTCAAGTGAAAATTATCACTACACTCAAAAACTCTTCAACAACAAACAAACTTCATCTCTCTATCACTATATTTGGATCATACTCATTCGAGTTTTTTGGTAAAATCTCAAACATGTGTTGAGAATTTTATTTGATCCAAAACCCATCTCTACATACAAAGTGTATTGTATTCTCAAGTCTATTTGTTACAATGGTTTGAGAAAGAATTGTTCCAACCTTTCTTGTGCGAAAGCAAAGAATTGTAGAAGCCTGCCGAGGTTGATAATACTGGGTGTAACGGACTGATCTGGTGTGATCAAGAATTATAGTGCTGCTAAGAACATTCTTGTGGCTTGAAACTGTAGTGGAAAATCTCACACGAGGTGTGGGGACTGGATGTAGTTTGTTTTGGGTGAACCATGATAAAATCTCTTATGTCATCTTCTATCCTTCTCTCTTTATTTGTTTAAACACTAAACACACACTATCACTGTCATAATATTTATTAATTAATTATCCAGAACATTCTGGTCCTTAACTTAAAATATAACTACTTTATATCCATAGTTCTCTGGTCCTAACTAACTATTAATATTGTTTATCTTTCAATTTAAATAACTGCTTTATATTTATCCAGAGTTCTCTAGTCCTAACTAACTATTAATATTGTTTATCTTTCAGTTTAAAAAATTGCTTTATATTTATCCAGAGTTCTCTGGTCCTTAACTAACTATTAATATTGTTTATCTTTCAGTTTAAATAACTACTTTATATTTATCCAGAGTTCTCTGGTCCTTAATTAATATTGTTTTATTATTCAGCTTAAATAATTAATCATATAATTATTCAGAACATTTTGGTCCTAATATAAACTGCTTAACATCTATATTTCTCCAGAGTTCTCTGATCCTTAATAATTATTAATATTGTCTTATTATTTCTGTCTTAATATAAACTAAATAATTATTATCCAGAACATTCTGATCCTTGATAAAACAATTGTTTTAATTACTAAACTCTTTAAATTATATCTTTATCTTTATCTTTATCACTTACATATAAATGTTAAGTAGTCTGATTACATGAATCCCTAACCCTAATGCAACCCTAACACCCAAAATGACACATTTCTCCCTAACTTTTCTTTTGAAAGAAATTTATGAAAAAAAATCCTTGCTGAGAGTTGAACCACAGACCAACTTCTAATAGGTCACAGCTGTAACCACTGGATCACTAATGGTTTTAGTGACTTATAATTGCTTTTATTTTATATATATCTACGGCAATTATAAAAAGGGGGTTTGAATGAAGGAATTAAGTAGTGTTTTAATTAAATCTAAAATATTTTTATGCACAATCTAATATATTTTGGTTTGTGATATGAAATATATTTTAATACTCAATAATATATTTTTATACTGAATATGATATATTTTGGTACTCAATTTGAGATATTTTTGAATTAAATCTAATATACTATTTTTGTACTTAATAATATATTTTAAAATTGAAGAGTAAACCCGTTAAATAGTTATGAGAGAAACCTAGCTCAGTTAAAAGGTTATAAATAGAGGAGAGCATTAGAGAATTAGGGTAGTCTTGACAACCTTAATGACTAACCCTAACTTTTCTTTTGAAATAGGGTTACAACAAACAAGAAAAGATTAGAGATCAAAGGAAAACTAGGGTTGTGGAGAGAAGAAGCAAGGAGACAAGTGAGAAGAACCTGGAGAGAGATTTTACCGTAGGAATATCAAATTCTGCAAACCAAAGGTAAGGGGGAGTCTCTATTCATCATTATATATAAGTTATTAACATATCCTTTTTATTATTATTATTATTTTTCTTTCGATTACCACATAACAGTTCCAGCTTTTACATTTAAGACCAATTTCTTGGTGCAAGCTTTTATATATATTTTTTATTTTGATTTGTCATTTTTATTGTTGTCCATCTTTTGTTTTTGTTGTTTTTTAAGGTAGTTTGATAACATAATATTGAATATAATTATAAAAGTAATAATATAGCAAATTTGATAATTATATATGAAGCTCTACAAAACCTGTGCATCGCTCGGGTTAGAGTCTAGTATATATAAATGTTAGGTAGTCTTGACAACCCTAATGACTAACCCTAACTTTTCTTTTGAAAGAAATTTATGAAAAAAAATCCTTGCTGAGAGTTGAACCACAGACCAACTTCTAATAGGTCACAGCTGTAACCACTGGATCACTAATGGTTTTTGTGACTTATAATTGCTTTTATTTTATATATATAAATGTTAGGTAGTCTTGACAACCCTAATGACTAACCCTAACTTTTCTTTTGAAAGAAATTTATGAAAAAAAATCCTTGCTGAGAGTTGAACCACAGACCAACTTCTAATAGGTCACAGCTGTAACCACTGGATCACTAATGGTTTTTGTGACTTATAATTGCTTTTATTTTATATATTTTGCTAAAATATATATTTAACCCCAAGTTTTGCTAAAATATTTTTATGCACAATCTAATATATTTTGGTTTGTGATATGAAATATATTTTAATACTCAATAATATATTTTTATACTGAATATGATATATTTTGGTACTCAATTTGAGATATTTTTGAATTAAATCTAATATACTATTTTTATATTGAATATGATATATTTTGGTACTCAATTTGAGATATTTTTGTACTAAATCTAATATATTTTTGTACTTAATAATATATTTTAAAATTGAAGAGTAAACCCGTTAAATAGTTATGAGAGAAACCTAGCTCAGTTAAAAGGTTATAAATTTGAGATATTTTTGAATTAAATCTAATATACTATTTTTATATTGAATATGATATATTTTGGTCCTCAATTTGAGATATTTTTGTACTAAATCTAATATATTTTTGTACTTAATAATATATTTTAAAATTGAAGAGTAAACCCGTTAAATAGTTATGAGAGAAACCTAGCTCAGTTAAAAGGTTATAAATAGAGGAGAGCATTAGAGAATTAGGGTTACAACAAACAAGAAAAGATTAGAGATCAAAGGAAAACTAGGGTTGTGGAGAGAAGAAGCATGGAGACAAGTGAGAAGAACCTGGAGAGAGATTTTACCGTAGGAATATCAAATTCTGCAAACCAAAGGTAAGGGGGAGTCTCTATTCACCATAAGGGGGAGTCTCTATTCTCATGTCTTTTATTTTGGCCTAAAAAATAGGAAAATCTTCCAGGTCATGGCAAATAAGTTATTAACATATATATAATGATGTGGCTTTGCAGTTTTTCTTTAAACCTTATAATGTGCCTTTGTTGTTGCCCATGTTCTGTTTTCAATAACTTCAAAAATCCTTGAATCTATCCTCTCTATTATAATCAAAAATCAGCCAAAGTATGTTCTAAAATTTAGTGAGATTAATATACTTCACATTTATAATTCACATTTTTTGTGTTATGTATCATAACTAATGTGGATCACATCTGTTTTAGGATGACATTGGTGAAAGCAACCCCCATCTCTGATATCGTGTGCGGTAAGACTGATTTTAATGTCATGGCTCGGGTCATTTATCTCTGGTCAATTCCAGACCGAAACAACTCTACTGAAGAAGGAAGCCTCCAGATGCTTTTGGTGGATGAAAAGGTAATATGTTTAATATGCCCAGGAGAATCATAACATATGTAAAATAACATAACGATTAAAACTCTGAAAATTTCCACATGTACAGGAAACATAATGTCAATGATCACCATATTTTTATGATATTTATTCTATTGTGTTTTTTATTCCCAAGTAACACTCCTTCTTAATAAGTTTTGGACTCAATTTTGTTCGTTCTTCTACCCATCTTGCCGAATAAGTGTGAAGTATGGCTATTATTTTCTTTCTGATAATTATTCGGTCAATAACTGTTAGTTTGACTAACTTTTAAATTTACTGCTATATGCCTATTCTTTATGCAAGGTATTTTCTTTTGTTATCCTTGCTTTTGATATTTTGCTTTTACCATTCCTCAACATGTTTTCAATTTTGATTTTGACAAACCATATATACATGTGGTGAGAGTGACGTTTTCATGAATGATGAAAATGTCTTTCTAGCATTTCCAAAAATATCGAAAAAAATTTTTAAAAGCCACCAACACCATTGCAATTCATTTTTTGATAGCAGTTCCTTTTCATTATTAGTGATTCCTTTTCATTATTATTTTTTCTTTCAATTACCACATAACGGTTCCTTTTTATTATTTTTTTTCTTTCGGTTACCACATAGCAGTTCCTTTTCATTATTTTTTTCCTTTCGATTACCACATAGCAGTTTCTTTTCCTTTGAGGTAGTTTGATAACATAATACTGAATGTAACTATAAAAGTAATAATATAGACAATTTGATAGTTATATATGAAGCTCTACAAAACCCGTGCATCGCACGGGTTAAAGTCTAGTTTGTCTAACCATTACCAAGAAATTTTTTTGAGTATATTTTACTGTTAAACTTTCAGAATTAAAATTAAAAATGGTCACAATTCAAACCCCCCTTTCTTGCGACATTTATTGCTACTTCAAACATAAGTATGACTACACGTACAATCAGTCAAAATAAAGAACGACAGATGCATATAAATCTAGTTTCCAAAAAAAAAACCATCAAACCTTAATAAATGCATGCTTAATTAATTAGAGAAAAGATAAAAAAACACAAGTAATATATTATTCATTTTAAATTAAAAAAATCATTTTAAACATTAGATAAATCATACATAGTTGATTTACTCTCGTTCTCATAGATTCAACATGACTTTTGATGTCACGCATTGAAGAAAAATCGACATTATTAAAGGCAGCGGAAATTAAAATTTTTGATTTTCTTTCCTTAGATCATTACGAATTTGACATGAATCAGTGATGGAATTGGTACTTCTTGAAGTGCAGAAAAAGGATTTCGATCACAGCCAAGCAACAAAGCAAAGCCTCTACTCGTCCACACGAATGGTTCTCCTCTGGTTCCCGGTGCTAGCCAAACGATGAGAGGTTGAGAGAAAACTATGGTTTGATTTTCGCCTTTAGGGTTTCTCAAAAGTGTGTTTCTGACTTCAGCACAAGAGTTCTATTTATAAAACTACTTGTGTGTTCTGCAAGTTAAGTAATCAATATTGGGCTTCTATAAGCCCATTAACCCATCAACATTTGATAACAGATTAGTGTCATTTGTTAAATGCACCCCATCTTATAAGTCTTACTTATATTTCTCATTTTGACCGTTCTATTGTGTGTGACCTTATAGGTTCTTGTGACGTTGGCAATAATATTAAATCTTATATTTAATATTATAAACAGTGAGCGATATCTAACAACACATCACTGCTGGGGGATGGCAAAATGGATGGATTGGATGGATATGGATTTTGGATCCTAATGAATGGATCAAAAAAGTCCATTAGTCTATTACAACCCACTGTTTTGTTTTGTTAAAAAAATCATCCCATTCATCCATTAATAATAATTGAATGAACATTTTTTATGATCAATTGAATCGACAAAAAAACAATTATAAACATTTTTTATTGCTTTTGCTTATAAAGTGGTGACTCGCATTCTATTTAGGTTTCAATACACATCATTTTTCTTCTTTTGTCATCCTCATTCGTTCTAGCTTTCTGTTTTTATGATTCTAAAAACACACAATTTTTTTTGAGTGATCATGATGATCTCCACAAATCCTATGATCTCGACTGTGTTATTGTTAAAATCAATTTTGAGGTCACAACTCTCGCCTATTTAATTTTGTGTCATTTATCTTGTAAACCAATTTTACATTATATCTAATACTCCCTCCATTTTTTTAACGGGCCTTTTGGAAACTATCTAATACTCCCTCTGTTATTTTATTATGGAAACAATAATTAATCACAATTTCTATTTGGGATAATCCTACATTTATTAGTCGATAGAAATGCAATAATTTTATTTTAGTAAAAATGATGAAATTGCTAGATATGAACCCAAGGCTTCTTTTGTTTTTTTTAAATCAATTTGAGAAAATATAAATTTTTAGAAAATCAAATAAATCATTACATTTAATCAAATGTAACCAAACAATATATAAATTTTTAAAGGGAAAACTTTGTGTTACGACTGCATAGCGACGGATAACAACGAATGCATGTTTGCAGTTGAAAATGATATAAGATTGTAATTTATTTTAATTTTTATTTATTTCAAAAATAAGATATCACTGTCCGCATGAATCGTGTGCCAGTCATGCTTTGTTTTGTCGCACCATATATCAATCCTCATTTTTAACCACCGAATTTTAAACGCGTCTCTTTTATTTTATGTATTTGTGCAAAAATAAGAGAAAAATAAGAAAATACAAGTAGATAAAAATAGATGAGAGATAACTTTTTTGATATTCCTCATATTGTTTCAAAGTTTTCAATGATAAAATTTATAGTTTGTCGATAAAATAATAGAATGTTAGAAAATGGTATGCAATTATTTCTAAAAAAAATCAAGTATTTGATGGATAACAGATACATAATACATAAATGTTATAAGAGTTAAAATTTACAATCACTTTGTATTTCTAACATCTATAATATTTATTCTCACATGACATGCATAACTCTTGAAATATGTATTGTATGCAAAATATATTGGTGGTTTCTGCATGTAGTTGATGTCATTGTTTGTGATTGAAATGAGTGACATCAAAAGTCATGTTGAATCTATGTATATTGGTGGTTCCTGGATATAGTTGATGTCATTGTTTGTGATTGAAATGTGTGCTGGTGTAAGCCCTAGAGGCCAATAGTTTATGTTAAACTTATCATATGTATCATGACTTTTACTATTAAATAAAATATGACATTCTTTATTATACTTGTTATGAGATTAATAAAGTCCATAGAATAGACGGTTCATGTGATGGAACATTAAGTGTGACTTAATCATGAGATTACATTAACAGAAAGAACATTATTCTTAAAAGTATCCGTAGTCAAGCTTTAATACAAATCGGGACAGTAATAAAGTGTAGAGACTATTATGTATGTAGACCGATGACCACATCTCATGGGTCATGAATATGAGATATTAAGTCTATACATAGGTATAAATATTATGAGTAATATTTATACTAGATTGACCCACTGTGAGAATATTGCATAGTATGTTATGAAATTGTCATAAGTTATTCTCGTAATGATAATGGTGTATATCGCTCTTAGACCTGAAGCTATTATGATCCCTAGATGTGGACTCAAGTGTTTTGTTGTCATTCAAACGTTATCTGTAACAAGATAACCATAACGTTGGTTAATGAGCATTTGACAAATCATGTTAAGGGGCATGAGTGTCCTAGATGGGATTTGTCCCTCCTTCATAATAAGAGATATATCTTTAGGCATCTTGATGAAATATGACTGTAAAAATGCATGGCCATGCCGAATTAAGTCAATATGAGATATTGGACTTATTTGTTATTCAGTATATTTCGGGATCAAGAAATATAAATATTGAGTTATACAAGAGTGACAATGTCTTGTGTTCAATATAGATATTAGGACAAATGAGTAATTGTACACATAAACATTATCATGGAAAAGTTTTTGTCATATCACTTGTTGAGTATTTATATGTTGGCTGCATGTTTTGGTAAAATCAAAGTATTCAAGCAATGCGTCTCCAGAAGTTATTTGAGTCTTCAGAAGCAAGAAATTGGATTTGAGGAGGTTCAGAAGCTGAAATGGCCTTCAGACGCAGTTTTGGCCTTCAGACGCAGATTTGGTCTTCAGACGCAGGATGGGTCTTCAGACGCACTGTTCAGACGTTGATCAGCGTTGACCTTCAGAAGCTGAACTTCAGAAGCTAGATTTCTGCATTCTTTTTTGTTATTTTTGTGCGTATCTTTGGAAGATTTACTGAAGTTTTATTCAAGGCTAATGTTTCCAGAAGGCTGAATATTTTGTGAGAAGATCTTATTTGAAGATTGGCTTCGTGGTTATTGATGAATATATTTTCAAAGGATCTTTGCAAAATATAATTCAGAAATTTGTTTCTTCTTTAAGCTTGTAAAATATTTCAGAACTGTATCTTTAAGGATGATTGTGTTCAGAATTATGAGAAGCTGTTGAAGCCTATATAAGGAGGACGTGCTGCTGTGTAGAAGATTGATTGAGTCAATACAGTTTTAATATAAGAGTCTGTGTAAGCTCTAGGCTTTGATTGTACACCACTCATCTGAGTTGGTTTAGGTGTTTTGAGTTGTAAATCATTCTAAGCTTTTAAGTACGAATGATGTCTTTGTTCTTTTGAAGGGTGTCTTCATATTTGAGTTGTTTATTCAGAAGTTGCTGATCACTGGGTTGTGATTAAGTAATTGGGAAGTTAGTAGTGTTCTAATACTTAGTTGGTGCTCCTGAGTAGAAGTCTAGACTAGTGGAGATTGATTGCTAAGGCTGGGAACAGGGGGTCTGTGTTTGAGTCTTTGAGTTAATTCCTCTTAATAGATTTCCTTCCTGGATTGGTATCCCCCAGAGTAGGTGAAGTTTGCACCGAACTGGGTTAACAAATTCATTGTGTTCTTTATCTTTCTGCATTTTATTTTCTGCTTCTGAACCTGTTTTGAAGTGCTCTGTTTTACATTCATTGTACTCTGTTTTTCGTTCCTGATCAGTTCAGAACCAGAATTGCCAGAATTTCATCACTTGACATTCTTGTTACTTGAGTAGCAGTGATTAGGGGTGGCAATTGGATCCATCAAATCCATATACATCCGAACCATCCACTATAAAATCCATCCGATCCATCCGTCAAACAATTTTTTTTAATGGATTGGATTCAATCCATCCATTAAAAAATATGATGTATCTAATCCATCCAATTTATTTTAAAGATCCAATGGATCATTTTTTATCGTTTATTTTTGGCTTAAATATGCAAATAGTCCCTGCAAATAGGGCTCATTTTGCTTTTGGTCCCTGGTTAAATTTTTTTAAAAAAAAACACACTTGCAAAATTTTCTAAAAGACAGAAAATTTACTAAGGACAAAAAAACAGAAAATTTTGCAAGAGTGTTTTTTAAAAAAAAAATTACTAAGGACCAAAAGCAAAACGAGCCATATTTACAGGGACTATTTGCATATTTTAGCCTTTATTTTTTATCCAATGGATCATTTTTATTAAAAAAAATAACAAATTAAAACAAAACAAACAATTAAAAAAATTAAAAGTTGAATGGCAATCGTATTCTACTATTCTTCCTCCATTCTTCCCCAAATCAAAAACTATGTAGCTTCCCCAAATTGAACCCTAATTTCTTCCCCAAATTTCTTCCCCAAATTGAACCCTAATTTCTTCCCCAAATTCCTCTTTGAATCTGAAATTCGGCACCGATTCCTATTCCACTTCAATAAATCTGAAACGAAACTCTAAGATGAAATGAATCTGAAATTCCTCTGAGCTTCAACTTCAACTTCACCGATTCCTATTCCTATTCCTATAGCTTCAACTTCAAATACCTCTTCCTATTTCTTCACTTGTCACTGATTCGAATTTCGGCGATTCCTCCTCGTAGCTTTGACTTCAACTTCTCACTCGTAGCTTCAACTCTCGCTCTAAACTGGTACCTTTCTTCACTCTCTTCTTCATTTTATTTTTCAATCTTTTATTTCTTCTTTCTTCCATTTTCGCACACCATGTGTTTGTTAATTTGTCTAACTTGGTTACACGCGGTAATATAATAAGTTTTTTTTGTGGGTCACAATTTTATGTTCTGATAATTTGTTTATCTTCTGGGTCAATTTTTTGTGGGTCATTTTTTGTTTATCTTCTGGGATAATTGTAATTGTTTGTTAGCTAGGAGAAGGGTTTACTTTTATTGTTTCTTGATTTGAACAACTGACAAATATACTGCATATGGTTGGTGTTCATCAGTTGAATAATGCAGTTGAAAGGCAGTGTTTGCCTATTCAAAAATAGTATAATAACTTATTGCTATTTAACAATCACAAGAGGACGTGGACACTGTTTTATATAAGTAAATTGATAATATGTTTGTGTAGTTCTTATGATCTATGTTAATGTGATAATTGAACACTATTATAAGATAAAGTGACATTTTTTTTTTCTGTGTGATTTTTTTTTAAACATTCACGTAACTGGCTGTCTTGTCCTGGTCTGTTGATTTAGGTTGATATGCATTAAACTTTTGTAGTGTGCACTGAATAATAGCCTTAAACTTTTGATTTGCATTAAACTTTCCTGGCATAGGAAAAAACTTTAGCTTTTTATTCTTTTTGGTAATTGTAAAAAACCAAAAGCCTAAGCCATCCAACTTGCTAACTTTGAGGTGTTAAAATGACAAGAATCAAGAATGTTCAAAATATTACTAGTTGTCCTTGAAACTGGCAATATATGCAGCAAACAGCTTAAGGTTTTATTAATTGAACATCTTAGCTTTCTCTTTTGATGGCAAATGTGTTTGTGTATATTGGTTCATATATGGGCAGTTAGATAGTGTTATTGTACCTGCCACTGCCACTCAGCCTAATCAAATAGGAACAGAATGTTGGCAGTTAACCAACCATAGAAGATTATGGAGTTAGAATATTCTAGAATTCATGTTATTTACCTAGTTAATATAAAGTTACACTGTTATCCTTGTTGTTTATTTGAAGCTATGAGTTGATTCTTGTTTTTTACTTTTCGTAAACTCTGTTATAGGAAATATGTCCAATGAAGGGGATGTTCCTGATGAAGTTGAGGAAAGTTCAGTCCCTAGTTCAAAAAGAACAAGAAGATCGTTAGCTTGGGATTATTTTGAGAGGTATATTGATGAGGAAGGACTGCCAAGGGCAAAATGCATAAAATGTGGTAGAAGCTATGTAGCAAAAGATGATAGTGGGACAAAAAAATCTTTTAAAGCATATGTTGAAATGTGTCGAAGGAATGAACATAACATCTTTTCCACCACTAAATCAACAAAAGTATAGGGAGATGATTGCTCAGGTAATTGTGAAGAACAATTATTCTTTTTCTTTTGTTGAACATGACGGGATTGACGATTTACACTCTTTTTTGCATCCTCATGCTAAGGGGATTTCTAGAAACACAGCAAAGTCTGATGTTCTAAAGTTGTATAGAAAAGAAAAAGAAAACTTAAAATGCTATTTACATTCAATCCCAGGAAAAATCTGCTTAACATCTGACTTGTGGTCGACGATAAATACAGACCAATATATGGTCTTGACTGCCCATTTTGTTAATAGGAGGTGGGAGTTAGAGAAAAAGTGTTAGTTTTTTTTCGCTTTCCACCACCTCATACTGGGGTTAATTTGGACGAGAAGTTAGTAAGTCTCTTAAAGGATTGGGGTATTGAGAAAAAAATCTTCACACTTACTCTGGATAATGCATCTAATAATGATGCAATGGTAAATATTTTGAAGAAACATCCATCATTTGGATTTTCTCTTATGGCTGGTGGGGTATATTTTAATGTTCAATGTGGGGCACATGTTTTAAACTTGATTGTTCATGAGGGTATAAAGGTTATCAAAGGTTCTTTGGATAAAATTAGATTGTGTGTGAAATATATAAGAGGCTCAGAGGCAAGAAAGTTAAAGTTCAAAAGTTGTTTAGACCAACTCTCAGACGTAAGTTCTAAGCAATTTCGTCAAGACATGACTATTAGATGGAATTCCACTTATTTGATGCTTGAGAGTACTATTGGTTTAAGGGACGCATTTACCCTCCTACAAGACTTTGATCCTCACTTTGAGAGTTTATCGGATGTGGAGTGGATTGAGGCAGAAACAATTGCAGAGTTTTTGAAGCCATTTTATGATATCACAACTTTATTCTCAGGTAGCAATTATCCAACTGCAAACCTCTATTTTAGTGTTGTATGGAGAATTCATATGAAACTCAAAGAAGTTGCATGTGTTTAACATGATGTGTCTGGAAATCAAGATAAAATATGTTGCATCGCCAAAAGCATGAAAACCAAATTTGACAAATACTGGAGCTGTTATAGTGTTATTCTTTCTTTTGCGGTCAACTTGGATCCTAGATATAAGTTACAGTTCGTTGAATACTGCTATGTGAAGTTGTTTGGTAATGATGGAGTGAAAATTGCAAATGAGGTTCTTGATAAGATGAAACTTTTTTTTAAAGAATATCTCATGTCCTCTAATGAGCTAAGTGTTTCATCTTCACAAAGGTCTATTAGAGGTAGTCCAATCATTCCTTCAAGTGAATTAGAAGATTTTAGTAATTATCAAAGTAAATTGTGTGGACCTTCAAGAAAAGAGACCAATTTGCAAACTTATTTGGATGAAGAGAGACTTGATCATAATCAATATGCTAACTTGGATGTTCTTGAATATTGGAAAGCGAATGAGGGTAAATACCCCGAAGTTTCTAAGATGACGAGTGATATTTTGAGCATCCCGATTACAGTGGCATTAGAGTCCTCATTCAGTATAGGTGGACGGATACTTGACAAATACAGAAGTGTTCTTTTGCCGGATAATGTTGAAGCATTATTGTGTGCACATGATTGGCTTTGTGGAACTCCTGGTTAGTATCTACTAACTTGCTATTTATAATCTTTTCATTTAACACGTGCCTTTTTTAATTCAGTGTGTTCTCTTTTGTAGCTGGAATATCTCATGATGGTCTGCAATTTGTTGAGGAACTGTCAAGCTTCTCTTCTATGCATTTAACATGATGGAATATCTCATGATGGTCCGAAATTGATATTGTTGCTTTCCAAGATCATAAAGTAATTGGTTAGATATAATTTTCATCCAAATATTTTTTTTGTATGTTATAACATGGAGAGAGAGAGAGAGAGAGAGGTTTTAAAAAAAATTGTTCAGAATTTTAAATAAAAAAATTGTTCAGAATTTTAAAAAAGAAAAAATATTGTTCAGAATTTTTTTTTAAATAAATATGTTAATTATTTTGAGAATAAAAAAAATTTAACAAAAAAAATTTAAAAATATATGGATCGGATGGATAATCCATCCATTAAAACCTAGTAATGGATGAATTGGATGGACTTTATTCTTAATAGATGAATTTGATGGTTTTTTTTAACAAAACAAAATAGTGGATTGTAATGAACTAATGAACTTTTTTTATCCATCCATTAGGATCCAAAATCCATATCCATCCAATCAATCTATTTTGTCACCCCTAAATTGAATCGACGAAAAAACAATTATAAACATTTTTTATTGTTTTTGCTTATAAAGTGGTGACTCGCATTCAATATTATTGAAACCTAAATAGAATGTGAGTCACCACTTTATAAGCAAAAGCAATAAAAAATATTTATAATTGTTTTTTTGTCAATTCAATTGATCATAGAAAAATTTCATTCAATCGGTTGCATTATTTCTTTTTATTGTTGTAATCATCGCTTATCATCTCGGCACTCTTTTTATTTATTTTATAGACTCAACCCTCTTTTTTAGGGGAAATGACTCAATCCTCTTATTATTTTTTATATCTAACTAAAAAAATCGAAAGAACTATCTTAAAATATTTAAAATCAACTACTACCTCCGTTCCTTTTTAATTGTCACTTTTTGACATTTTACACAAACCAAGATAATTAATAAATGTCACTATTTTTGATACAATAATTTATACTTTTACTATAATAACCTTATTCATTTAATATATCATCTCATATATTTCTCTCTCCGTAATAAATAACTAAGGATAAAATTGGTAAAACATTATTTAAAGTTGCATTGAACTTTGAAAGTGACAGTTAAAAAGAAACAAATTTTTTCTTCAAAAGTGACAATTAAAAAGGAACGGAGGGAGTACTATTCATTTGTAACGCTGAGGGTTTATGCAATAAATATCAATTACTATTCATTTGTAATGTCGAGGGTTTATGCAATAAATATTTTTGAAAAGATTGATCAATCCACAAGTCAGTTAACCTGCAAAAATGTCAAAATTACTATGTTGAATCAACCATCCAGAGATTTAACTCTGGTTCTCCACTTGTGTGTTGCAATTTCAATGACTATTATCATTTTGTCTGTCTAAGAAAATATCATATTTATATATTTTTTTTATCATATTGACTTCTATTTAAATATTGTCGAATCTATGTTGTAAAAAAAAATTAAATGATAATTCTTAGGCTTAAATGTACTTTTCATCCCTTAACTTTTTAAATGTTACAATTTTAGCCCCTATTAAAAAAATGCCAAATATAGTCCCTATGTTTTAACTCCTTTGCAATAATAGTCATTTTTCCCAATTTTGACTTTTTCAACGCTGGCGTGGCAGGTCATTTAATCGATTGGCATGCCACATGCGTAATTATTGATTTAAAAAAATGCCACGCACTAATTAAAGGAATTAAAAAAATGAGAAAACAAAATTGAAATTGGAGGAGCACGTGAGTCAAACTTAGTAGCTACCTCTCCTCTCTCATCAGAATCCACCACCCCTCTTCTTCTCTCCCAAACAATGGAGAAGAAGCTTCCCCCAAGAATTCATCACCTTCTCCACAACCCTAACCCTAAATAGTGATGAATTGTGGAAGAGGGAAAAAGATGAGTTTGTGAGAGAAGAAGGAAGAAGATAGGTTTGTGACATCACGTGTCATTCCAATTTTCAATTTCATTTTTATTTTGTTCAGCAAATAATAGGCGTGGCCTTTTTAATTTTTTTAAATGGTTATTTACACACGTGGCATGTCAGCTCGTTTAATGAAGCGACATGTAGACGTTGAAAAAGTCAAAATTGAAAAAAAAATGAATATTGCAAAAGGGCTAATTCATAGGAGATTAAATTTGTAATTTTTTTTATTAAGGGGCCAAAATCGCAACATTTAAAAAGTTAGGGGTCAAAAGTACACTTAAGCCTAATTCTTATTTGACATAAATTAAATTTAACAAGGTTTGCTTATTTATGTCCTCCATTATATTGAGTGAAGGTTTATTTTGGACCCTGACAAAATCTTCAAGACTCAGTTTGGTCCCTCACAATAAAAAATACAAGTTTTGGTCCTTCGCAAAAATAAATCAGGACACTTTATTCTTTAATTGAACCTCCATTGAAAGTTTGTTCTTTTTCTGGCACGAAATGTTTTAATCCAATGTATCATTCGACTATATTTCCTACGTGTTGTGTGATCGAATTGAGGGACAATATAGTCTCTGACAATAATTGAAAAAGAGACAAGTTAGTCTTTATACCTAACCCAAATCCTTAAATTGTACATTCTTCCTCAAAAACCCACAAATCTCAATTGAAGAATATCTTTATATAGTCTAAAAGAATCAACAACTTTGAGATTGATTGAATTTATGTTGCATCCAACCTCCCCATGATGTGAATATATTTTCTCTATTTCAAATTTTAGTCAAATCAAAATCAACAACTTCCTGGATTGAAATCTCATCGAGCTTTTCATGCCGTAAGGTCTCTCTTTTTTTTCCATGTAACAAATATCTTTCAAGTTTTTTTCAAAGAAAAACTCATATAGTCTAACAAGATTGAAGTCATGAATGTGCTTAAATGGAGGTTCATGTGTTTGTGGAACAAGATACAATACATGGATTTAAATCGGGTATGAAGATTAATTTCTCTTTATTCGCTGACATCCCACGTAGACAATATAATGGCATGGTAGACTGACATAAAAACATTACTACAAGTCAGCAAAAAATCAAATTTTTTATGGATTTAATTAAGGACTAAAGTGTCCCAATTTATTTTCGCGAGACTATAAATTCTTTTTTTTTATTGTGAAAGACGAAACTGGGTTCCAAATTTTTTGTCAGGGCCAAAATAAGTCTTCACTCTTATTTATTTGATAAATAGAGGGTCGAAACCAGTGACAGAGAATCACATGGGCATAGGTGTCAACATCCTTATTGTTATACAACACGAGTAATGATATTTATATTATAACATGTGATAAATAGGTCGTCTTTCTCTATGTCAAAAACAATAGAGTGAATATAAGAGAATGTTGTTCAAAAATTGTTACAAAATAGTTGTACAAATATCATTTCTCATATAACATGGCTATCTATACATAATAATAAAGCAAACTTAGTTTTATGACAAGTTTGACATTTGTCACCTTCTAAATCCTTCCTTAACACTCTTTCTAAATTATTCTTAATAAGGAAACTTTTGTATTTCTTTATTTGTTATTTTTTAAAATAATTTTATTCTTTTTTGAAAGTAGCACTCCTTATTATTCTTTTTAATTTCCAAAGATTATAATTAAACAAAACCTTCAGATTGTTATAGAACACTGAACCATGTATCTAGATTATAAAGTTGCGTTTCAAAATTATCAGTTATCACCCAATTAATTAACGTGTGGAAATTCATTTCAATGCTATTTTTCCGAGTGTTACATCTTCCCAAAGCCATTCCTATTTTCCTTCAATTCCCAAAGTTATTCTTCATTTTTCTATTCAATTGATACTACTATTTGTGTTCTACTAATAACAATAACAATCACGTCTCACTCTGCTTCTTTTTCACTTCTAACACAATTTTGTGACCCTTCTTTTTCCTCTTCCTCTTTGTCCATGCCATTTCTTCCTCTTCCCTTAGAAATTCAATTGCTTCATCTATCGAGTTTTGCTTCTCAAATATTGAAATGAAGGAGATTCTTTCATCAAAACACTAAGTTCACTGGAAAACAATTTTTTCTTTATATATATCACAGATTACACTAATTTGCATATGATGTGAATGATTTTATTTCCTTCACATATGTTGTTTCTCATTCTGGTAAGATTTTTTCCTAATTCCTCCTTCTGTTTTTTTTACTTAAGACACGTTTTTTTTAGGAATTACTTAAGACACGTTTTTTTTAGGAATTACTTAAGACACATATATGTGTGAGATGTTAGAGGTTTTTCCTTCATATTTTTTGTCTCTTTCTTTTATCATTTTTTTCCTTCACACATATATGTTATAATCAGATGAGCATTTTATTTTCATATAGATATGTTTTTCTTTTCATATAGATTTTTTCTAATCATTTTTTTTGCATTAATATATCGACGAACAATGAAATATGAACGAGTTCCACTGATCAGGACTATCTTCAAGTCTAATGAAATCCATACATTGTGTCATTTTATCTTTATTTTAAATATCATTGGATCATTTTATCTTGAACTCAAGTATAGTGTTTCCAAAGTGACAATTCTCTCTATTTCTTAATTAATGCTTATTTTCATGACTTATTTGCTTTGTTGTGTGGAATTGAAAATATCCGATTATACCATATTTGCTTATATATGTACATGGAATTTTGAATTGAGAATGAAACAAAGTTTACATATTATAAACAAAGCTAACATCTAGGTAGCTAATTTTATTGTACATGTTGTAAAATTGGCATTTAGAATCCTACTTCTAAAAAATCTACCTTTTCTTTTTGGTGATACAGTTTAGTGTGGGTTGCTTTGCCTAGAGGTTGTTCTTTTATTTAAACTTCTTTCATATGGTTTGAATTGTTAAAACAATAACGGTTTATGAATAAATTGACAATTAATTTTTTGTTTACAGGAGTACTTTTTACAGTTTATGTAGTTATTTCAAGAGTTAAAGTCAAATAAAGGATTGAAGATTCTTATTCTGGATGATAAGGGAAATATATGTATTGACACAAAGTTGAGTACAAAGAAATTTTCAACAATTTTAAATCAGTTGGCAAAGTTTAGCTGAGTTTGAAAGTTAACTTTTTCGTAATCATGTAAACTTACGTAGTTAACTATTTTTTGGAAGTTACTTACTTTGGTGCATTTTTATATTTTGTAATTTCTAAAATTCAAATTATGTTTTTATGTTTATTAGATTCAAATTACTGCTCTTATGTCACTCAAATTTATTACCGAGTTTTTAATATGTTGTTTATTTATCACACACACCAATAAAAACTCGGTGCATTGCACTTGATTTAAATTTAAGATAACTTTGATTCCCATGTTTTTAACTGGCCCACATATTGTGGTTTAAGAGATTGGGAGATATATGCCATACAACATAGCCAATATGTGAGAGTTAGCTCTTTGAGTTTAAACTACTTATATTATTTATTTTGACGTAATTTTAACACTACTTATTCATTAATAGCTTTCCTCTTACATACATGTTTCTTTATTGCAATTATTAAGATATGTTCTCTACCCATACATTACAGACAACTCTTTAGCACAATAGTGATAATCCAAGGCAAGGACAACTCTAATTGTATAATAAAAATTGTAAATATATTTGATCCAAATGTAATATTTTAATATAATAAAGAAGTATGTGTTTAGGTCAATACATGTAATGTATGACTTTATTTGTTTTGTAACGATTGGATTTCACTGGAGTCCATATATATTGTTTTGCTCTCTGTTGGGAATGTCATGTTGCTTGAACTATTTACTTTGTGGTTGTGGATGGTTTAATCAAACATCGGAATGATAATGATAATGCTATGCTAATGTTAATTCATTTCATTTGATGGTTGGTTCCTTTTTTTCCAATCTTTCTATAATTAATGGATGATTCCTTTTTTCCAATCTTTCTATATTTAATTGTAAAAATGCAATTAAATATTCAAGTTCCACAAGTCGTGATTTTGGCTGCTACATATTTTGCTAAGATTATTGAAATATATGTTACCTATAGCATAAAGCTTTCCAATTCTCCTTTTTTTTTTGCCACATGTGTAGCATACTCCTATAATTTTACGTCAATATTAATTTAAAATGTGAAGTATAAAATATTTTTATTTGTAATTTAATTAAAAAGAATTTTCCCCGTGGGGTGCACGAGTTTACACACTAGTATTGTTTAATTTCTATGTTGTACACTTACATCGTCTTTTTGTCTGCCCTCTCTAAATAGAAGAGGGGAAATGACATGACTTGAAAGTATGAAATTCTAATTCTAAAACAAATAACAAGATGGGGAAGCATGGAAAATGCGAATGCAGTTAATGAACCAATATCATACATTCCCTAGTGCACAAAACAAAGGAAGTTATTCTGAGATGTTTTTACAATGACAACAAAACATCCTAGCACTACACACTATGCATTCTCAGCCAATGAGAATATCTAATTAACATGACAATAAAATCCAACAGCTTGAGATCATACAAGACAACAAAATAGTACATCCACTTGTCTATAATTTAAATGAGAGCAAAATTGTCTAATCCTTGTTTTTATCAAAAACAATTGGTTGAGCAGATAGATAGATAGATGACCGATTCTAATTAGATTGGCTAATTGGTATGGTTATTAGCATCCCAACTTACAATTAAATAACCATGAAATGCATATAATTGTAGCAGCGGACTCCAAAATGATCAATGCTAAGGGATAATATACATCATTTCTTCAAAAGCTTCCGTGAGAAAATCTTCTTGGAATAAGGGCTATTTCGACAAATTGCTTTGTAGGACTCAATCTTTTCAACCAGTAAATTATACACATGGCCCTAGTTTAGAAGTAAATACAAAACGTATCAGAAAAGAAAAAGAAACAAAAATACCAAACATATATGATAAAGATTTCGCTCCTCTAAAATGAGTAGAGAGCAAAGTAAGGAAATCGATAGTTGATATTTCAACACTCAACACACCATCATTTATTATAAATGTGCATACATATACATATATTTATCTTTGGTTTGTTAATGAACGGATAATACACACTTTATACTCTAAAATGGGTTGCTCACTTTAGATGAGTCAAATCTAGATAAGAGAAACCATAATGTTCATTGATCAAGCCCCAAAATGCTAAGACATGCACATGCACTTATTAGAGATATGAAGTAAGAAATGAAGTGTGTGAACAAACCTCGGAATGCCGAATAGCTTTCTGAATAACATAATTTGCATGTGGATCTTGAAGCAATAGGTCAAAGTGAGGATCAGAAAGCAGTTCATGAATGATTTTCGCCCGATTCTCATCATTAAATACAACCAGACATTTTTCAACCACGCGACTGCTGAACTTCTGCATTGACATATGCACATAATTACCTTCAAATTGCAGAGTCAAAGTTGCGGCAGCAGATGGAATTCTGAAGTCCAAGACATATTGAACAACATAGTTTCTGCATAAGAGAACAATAGTCAAGAGATCAAAGGGTGAAAAAAGGAAATAGACTTTATCCCATGGTTTGAAAGTATAACATGAATTCAAAATGAAAAAAAAAAAAATATACGTATTACCATCCCTCTAACAAAAATGATCAACGAGAATTGATTTGTTAAAATATCAATACTTGATTTTTTTCAGCAACGATTGAAATATGTAATATTTTATTCTATAAACTGAAAGCTTACTTTAGAGACCCCCATAAAACTGAGATTCTATCTTCTGGAAAAAATATGTTTGTAGACAAAAAGTGGATATTCTTAAAAGCAAAAATCAAGTACCAAATTTATATTTTTAAAAAAATATGCTTTCGATAATTACCCGTATTTATCTTGAGCTAGCAAAAGTGCATTAGCAGATATTTCTGCAACCAGTCTTTGTCTATGCTCCCCACTTGAATAGCGAATGCATTTTGGTAAAACACAACATCCATGTTGATGAGTTGCAATGTCAACGCAATGTCGTGCAGCAGCAACAAAGATAAACTGCCAATGCAAAGAACAGGAGAAGTTTAACTTTAACTTTTCTGGAACAAAATATAAAATTTTGCACACATATATTCTTTCCGACTTTATCAAACTCAAATCTTGAGTAGTAAAGAAAATACATTTGTGACAAACATACAAGCCGAATGCTATTTTGAGAAGTTTTAAGTTAATTGTGTTATTATTACAGCTTTCTATGCTAAATTCACATCTGAAATTTACATGTAACTCAGTAACTCTAAACAAAGCTAAGACTTTCGAAGTTTTGTCTGCATCAAAAACACTTTGTGAAGCATCAAGTGTACAATAACAATAGCAATACAAAACTGTGGAATATTCTATAACCCTGCTGCTACATTGGAATTTGCAGCTGTAGGAGAGGTTAACGATTCCCCATAGAACTGTAAGTTAAAAATAAGGGTGGAGCATAGAAAGAGTAACCACGTCACTGCGTTTAATTTTATGAGAAGGATAAAATATATACAAACATAACAATCATTATAAGCGTTATTATCAGAAATAAAGTACAAATTGATGAATCGAGTATTAAACAAAAAAATTGCAATATTTTTTTTTACTATGGGTCTAGTGTCCAACGCATACACAAGTAAACGAGGAGGGGGGGGGGGGGGGGTGGCGTGGCGTGGGTTTGAACCCACACTCATGTCCCGGTAGTGCTAACCACTGCACTATAGTACGAGGGAGTAAGAAAATTAAGTAAAACAAATCATTCTATATCCTTAGATACCATGACTTGTCATTGCTACTTAGAAAGACGAGTCCACAATTTTTAATTCGGTAAACCATAAAGAAAGTATGAAATAAAAAATCGCAAACAAATAAAAGGTTTAACTAATTTAGACAAACCATTGCTTTATTCATATGCTTCTTCAATCATATTTATGTTGTGTTTTTAAGTTCCTTTAATCCAACTATTCATTGCTTTGATTTTATTCAATATTAAACCATGTTAGTTTTACCTCTATCCATTCAAGTGATTTATAACATGATATGGTGTACTAGTATTTTAATAGCACAAGGGTTTTACCATTTTTTTTTTAATCATGTTCATTCTTCTTCTTTTGATTTTTCTTTGCTAATATGGATGTTGTAGTTTACCAATTTTGAATTATTGTTTTACATTGGGGTTATGTTTGGAAGACTTTGATTAGTGTAGGAAGTGAAGATTATTGTGTGGCTGCTTGTTAGACTATATACTAGCCTTTTTAGATTATATACTAAATTTTCTCATTGGTCCTTCTTCAAAGTTAATGACAACATTCCAATGGGGATAATAGACTAGTTAGCTAATACAAAGTTGTATCTCAAGCCACCAAAGCCTCGCTTATTTCTTTCATCATCAAGTACTAACCTAAAACAGCTATCATAAGCTAAATGATCTAAAAGGCTGAACCTTTACGCATTGGAAGCCAGTAACCATAGCATTGTCACTTACACCATCACAATGCTATGACTAGCTATCACTAAGGGAATAGAAAAGGTAGGAGATAATGATTAAGAGGAATAAGAAGTTTATTAGCTTTGAGAAAGTTATTGAAGTGTAAAGATTGTTGTGATCTGGTCTTTGAAATTGTTTTTCATGATTTAGAGAGAAATGGGTTTTTATGAGATTTTGTAAAGTTTGAAGGTTTTACTATTTGTGAGGCACTTTTCTTTTTCCTCACTATGGTCAATGAATTATAGGAAAATGTGTTTTTTCCTTCCCTTTTTCTCTTTTGTATTCTAAACTTTCATTGTCCCTGCACTTTTGTATCATGAGTTTAATCACTACGTAAGGTTGAGCCTAACTCCCATGTTTTTTTGCATTCAACAACCAACAATTATAGTAAGGCGTAAAACATTTTCAAAAAGGATATTGAACTGAAGCTAATGAGAGATCCATTCAATAATAATTGGTTGGAATTTCAAGACTTGAAAAGATATTAAATTAGTATGCTTTTGGCCTTTAAGATATTCTTTAGTGTGTTTAATCTTTATAGAAGGTCACATTGGTGCTTTAGTGACAAACTGATAAGCAATACTTTTTAACTTGGAAATTGTAAGTTTTCTTAGCTTATATTATGTATCTTCTTTTTAACTCCTTAATGTATTTAACTCTTCTGCATTGAAAGGTTTATGACAGATATGGTAAATACAAGAATTGTGGTCTGCATAGCTTGAATGGTTGTTTTGTTTGATAAAATCTTATTTATTTTGTATGCATTTGTTGATTTCTTCAATTTGAAAACTAATCTACACTAAATGTTGTAATACTTATAGGTTCTCAGTCAGCTTCCATAACTATTGAAAGGGGAAAAGCTATCATTAGAAACATGTTCTGTTGCTTTCCTCCTCACTCGGGTGTTTTTTCCTATCTATGTTGTTTGATCTTTGTAGTCTTTTCTTATCAGGATGATGATTTGAATCTTAAAAGCAAGTTGATCAAGGTCATGCTTTTCTTGAGAGAGATCTTGAGAGCATTTTATGACTTAGGGCGTTGTGTTTAGTAGGAATGAAGCCTACTTTAGTTGTTTATACCGTATATGTGTTATGTTGGAATATTTATTATGGAGTTTTTGCAATAGTTATGGTGGGACATTTATATACTGAATTTAGTGTAATTTTCTTCTCATATAGTTGTGGTTAGTTGACAGAACTTACGGACAATACGTAACTGCAGGTGGAGGGCGATTGGATGGTAATTTGGAGACTTGCAGTGCAGCCAAAGGTGAGAAATTTTGTCTGGAAGTGGCCGAAAATTGTTTACTAACGCGTGTAAAACTAACTGATAAAGAAGTGCATGACGGGACCAATTGTCCATGGTGTAATATGGAGCTGGAAACACCGAGCATGTTTTACTGCAGTGTAATAAGAGTTCAAAGACTTGCAGTGCCGCCAAAGGTGAGAAATTTTGTATGGACAGTAGCCTGAAATTGTTTACCAACGCGTGTAAAATTAACTGATAAAGAAGTGAACGTTGGAACCAATTGTCCTTGGTGTAATGTGGAGCTGGAAACAGCAGAGCAAGCATGCTATACTGAAGTATAATAAGAGTATACAAACTTGGTGAAATTTGGATTTTTGTGGCGTTATGTAGAGTACGCGCTACCGCAGAAGATAAAATCTTTCAAATTTAGGATGTTCTTCCTAAGGAGGATATGTGTATGTTTGCTATGTATCTATGGAGTTTATGGAGGAGTAGGACTCATCAATTTGGGAAAATAAGACATAGGGTTGCTGTTATAATCCACAGAAGGAGCAGCTTGCTGGCGGAATGGCGGACTGCGCGACAAAATGTAACACAGACCACAGCAGAACAGCATGTGCAGCAAGCACGGTTGCATTGGCAACTTCCTCCTCCAAATTATATTAAATGTAATGTTGATGTCGTGTTCTGAGTATCACAACAGCGCGGGATTGGAATCTGTCTTCAAGATGAGTTTGGTATGTTTGTTGGATCTAAAACTGTGCAGCTGCATCCAGCTCTGACAGTTGATATCGGTGAAGTGTTAGACCTGCTAGCAGTTTGGAGTGGACGGGGGAGCTGGACTGTTCTATTTTGCTTGGATTCTACCAATTGTAACGACACTTATGTGGAGTGAAAACTGTATTTGGACATAAATGATATAATCATTGAAGCTGAACACTATTTGTCAAGTTCTATAAACAAGAGTCTTTACTCTCTAACCATAATTTAATTTTCTGTCACTTTGTAAGAATCTATTCCCCATCTAATATATATGTGCAACAAAAGTTTCACTTAGTATAACTATGAACTGATACATACATGTGTTATTTGATTATTTTGTTACAAACCATAGAAAGAACATATTTTGCCTTAGTAATACGTTATCTTATCATTAGTCAACCGTTATACATCAATGATATATAAATTTGTTATATCACTACGCCAAAGGATAAATAAAAAATCAAATAATCAATAATTTTCAACATAAAAAAAATTATCTGCTTTCAAACTTAATAACAAATTAATTGTTGTAAATAATTTGTTTCTTTAAATTAATATCAAAATTTGTATTATCCTGATTTTTAGACGCACAGGTTTATAGCTAGTTACCAGTAAAATAGAATAGTGTATTTTCACAAAAAAAAAAAAAAAAAAAGACTTGTCATACCTTGTTATCTTCATTTCTTAGGCATTCCAAACAATGTTGAACCACATGATTTCCATTATTGTTTTTATGAGAATCAAGAATCCTGGCTCAAGAGCTGATACAACTAATGAAACTTGTTGCCTAGTTTTGAGAGTCTCAATCAGCTTCTGCACAACACGGGTGCTGAGAGAGGAGAGCAAATTGAGGTCAGTACATTATTTCAGAATTTTACTCCTCTAAAGTGAATAAATATTAAATTAAAATAACCAAGAGTTAATACTTCAACTTATCACATTCATGAGTAAGATTAGTTATGAAAGTGCTTGTAATATCAACCATTGATGTATTTGTCAATAATTGATATTACTCACTTTACATTGTCTATAGTGAATTGATCACTTAGTAACTTTAGAGGAGCCGAATCATTATTTCAATACTTAAAATAGTTGCATGACTACCCGTGAGTATTTAACGAGATTCTGACAAGCTGCCCTGGCTCCTGTATAACCATCAGTATGATTTGCATCCTCTGCTCTTCACTGCATACATCCAACAACTTCTGAATAAGATAATTTCCAAACGGACTCATCATAAGTTCAACCACATGACCAATGATCTCGTTAAATATCATTTGAATATCTTCCATTCTACCCTCATTAAACATTCTTTGCAGGAACCTGCCACCATTTTGATCTTTGGCCATTAAATATATGCACCCTCGAGCTTCCGACAGGGAATTATACTTAGGTTGCAAAGTGAATGGTGAACTAGTCCCAAAACGTCTAGGATTTTCACAAGCTCCCACAACCTGCTGCTGAATGTCTAGTTCTGACCTATGTGGATGCTTAGCAAAGCCAAATTCACGCACGGCATTTTGAAACCTTGATCGATCCGAACCTCTTGCACCAACATAATTTAATCCTTCACCCTCTAAGATGAAGCTCCCCTCACTTGTAATGGAATCCATGTCTATATTCCCTTGTGGGATTCTAGCATTTGAAGGTGGCACAACTCTAGGACTAGTCCTAGAATTACCATGAACGGAATCGAAAGACAATCTTGACATTGAAACTTCATGCAAGAAATCATTAACAGCTGAATTTCTTCTCAATGATGGTGTAATAATCTCAGGTGTCAAACTTCCTCTACAATAGTAATCATTTATCGTCTCTCTTCTATGACAAGGAGAATCCATTGAACCACCAAAGTCATTTAATTGAGAGTACACAATGTCTCGCACGCGCAACCCAGGAACAGGCCCTACTGATCCAAATGA
This sequence comes from Medicago ruthenica, assembly GCA_018208015.1. Taxonomy (NCBI): domain Eukaryota; kingdom Viridiplantae; phylum Streptophyta; class Magnoliopsida; order Fabales; family Fabaceae; genus Medicago; species Medicago ruthenica. The sequence goes on from CM031372.1 coordinate 4,083,029, forward strand.
ATTAGCTACTTCGTGAGCTCGGCTTAATGCCGAATTCCTTTCAGCTCCATGATGATTGGCAGGGCTTCTCAACATAGGGGATGGAAACCCCACATAATCAGAATCCAAAAAACCTCTCTTATGACCATCAAAATCCACGTACTTATCATGATTATTATAATTATCAACATTGATTGGATTCAAAAAAGTAAAATCATTAACATTACTAGGATTCTCTTGATGTTGATTACCATTACTACCATCAATGTGCATTTTACTGAAATTGCCGCATAGATCAACAAACCTCTTAGACTCGGTGTTGTCCTTCAAATCATGAATCTTAGAATCCAACCAGAATGTGTTGTTGTTAGGGCTACAGCCATACGATGTTCCCGTTCCGGTTCCGGTTCCAGAAGACATGGTGGATTTAAGATCCTCCATAAAAGACGGTGTTGTTGGTGATCCATTATCAGAAAACAAGCTTGATGAAGAACCATGATCAGATTGAATAGAAAAACCACTTCCAGTGACAGTTGATGAAGAGCTTGAAAATTTCATCTGATTCAAATTCTCTTCATCATAATAGTAATTCATCACACCATTAACATTACCAATACCAAAACCATGATTCTCCTGTTTCATTACATGATCATGATGATCATGAACAAGATTGTGTGATGATGTTGTGTGAGGGATCTCATTCAACAACATTTCAAACTCTTTTCCATCATCCTTCACGTTTTCTATAACCTTTTTCACCATATCAAACAAACAGTTTCTTTCACACAAAACAGAGAAATTCAGTCTTGAGATAGTGATTGAAGAAGGGTGAATGACAGAAAAAGCTTGAATGGATTGATCGTAGGGTTAGGGATTGAAGGATTGAATTGGATTTGATGCATTTGAGAAAACTAATGATCTCATTTTGGGGTTTGTTTTTAAGGAGTTTGGTGAAGCATGCAAAGATTGTATACACACCGTAACACACAACACAGAAAAAAAGCAAACCAAACACTTACGTTGGCTGCGTGTGTGTTAAGTATTTGACAACTTGGGTACCCATCAATAAAAGGTGGGTAACACAACCCATGCTGAGTTGGCACCAATCAAAGTTATTTGTTTGTTTTCTATTATTTTTAATGTTATATAAATACATTGTTTTGATTGGGCCAACTCAACATGGGTAGTATTATCCACTTTTTATTGATGGGTAAACAAGAATTTCTCATTCAGAAACACTTTTTGTGTCACGTAGATATGTCTCCTCGCAACAACACATACTAATTAATCTCTTAAAGTCAGATATTTACCATTTCAAATTTACTATTTTTTTTATGCGAAAGAGTTAGAGTTTGAACTTCAGTCGCAATGTCCGACTTAACAATTTTAACATTTTTGTCAAATGAGATCGGACTTGTGGACCGTTTTTGATAAACTTTTTTTTTTTTACAAATATTATTAAAAGTTTTTATTGGGTTTTTTATTTTTTATTGTTAATAAATTAAGATGAAACTCTAAGCGTATTGGGCACGCTTTACATGATGATAATTAATTAATTATTATTGTTGAAATTATTAAATTAAAATGAAAAGGGAAAATAAATATATTCCAAAAGAATTTATGTTGCTTGATATCTGTACGGCTTAATTTTTATGGCCGCGTACGTGTAATTGACCTCCAAATATTTGAGGATTTGTTTATTAAAATATTTCTTTTTATAATATCTATAAATAAATGCCCTTCTTCTTCTTTTTTTGTTGCGGGGAATGCCCTTCTTTTTATGTACAAAGTAAATACTTTTTTTTTATTCGGTACAAAGTAAATACTCTCCATTAACGATTTGTATTTTTTGCACGTATTTATCATTTTTTGGTTACTTTACATATTTATTTATCATTTAATATCATGATATTTTTTATATTTGATTTTTTAAAATTAATTTTTTCAGAGGGTGCATGAAGTATTCAAAAAAAATTCCATAATAATTTTACATTCAAAATAAAATTTGCTCGTTTATTAATAATTGAATTTAATTAATATATTTTCACCCAATTTCATTGATTAATAGCTTATATAAAATTTTGTCCAAGGTGTTGGCTAATAGATTAAGAAAGGTGGTTGGTAAGGTTGTGTCCGAATCTCAATCAGCTTTTATCAAGGGGCGTCAAATTTTTGATGGTATTCTGGTTGCGAATTAATTAGTGGGCGGGGCGCGTAGATAAAAAAAGAATTAATTATTTTTAAGGTGGATTTTGAAAAACTATACGATTCGGTGGATTGGAGGTACTTGGGAGAGGTTATGGTTAAAATGAATTTTCCTATTTGGCGAAAGTGGATTTTAGAATGAGTTAAAACAGCGTTAGCGTCTTTTCTTGTGAATGGGAGTCCAACTGATGAATTTCAGTTTGAAAGAGGACTTCGACAAGGTGACTCTCTTTCTCCTTTTTTTGTTACTATTAACGACTGAAGGCCTAAATGTCATGGTGAATGCATTGGTTGAGAATGGGTTATTTATTGGTTATGGTGCGGGGGCACAATCTACTGTGTTATTATCTCATCTTCAGCCTGCGGATGATACCTTATTGGTTGGGATTAAAAGTTGGGTGAATGTTAGAGCTTTGAAGGCAGTATTACTTCTGTTTCTGGAGATATCTGGTTTAAAAATCAATTTTCACAAAAGCATGTTGTTTGGTGTTAATGTAGCATAATCATGGTTACATGAGGCTGCTGTGGTGATGAATTGTAGACATAGTCGTATTCCTTTTGTGTATTTGAGACTGCTTATTGGTGGAGATCCTAGAAAACTTAATTTTTGGTATCCATTGGTGGATCGTATCTGTAGTAGATTGTCTGGTTGGAAGAGCAAGAGTCTTTCTTTGGGGGGTCGGCTGATTCTCCTTAAGTTTGTACTGTCCTCCATACCGGTTTATTTCCTTTCCTTCTTCAAAGCTCTCTCGAGTATCATTTCTTCTCTTAATATATCTTAGTAATTTTATTATTATTTATATCTTAGTAATTGTTTGTCTGGTCCCTTAACTTTTTTTTTTTTCAAAATGGTCCCTTAACTAAGAAACGTCTCAAATTGGTCCCTTATATATTATTCGGTTACTTATTTCGGTCCTCTCTGTTAGTTTTAATGTATAATATTTTTGATATGATTTCAACCGTTTGATTGCAGGTCTATTGTATACACCACTGAACCACCAACACCTAATCTTTTTTGTTTTTCTTCATCTTATTATCTCATCTTCATCTTCATCACCAGGGAAAAAAAGTTCCAAAAAAATCCATAAAAAAAAAGTTTCATTCATAACAACAAACTTTCAATCTCTATTATTACCCTTGTCTTTTTCTCTCTCGTTCACCAGCTTGTATTGGATTGAATGAAAAAAAATTAACAACAAAAAATGAAATAAAAGTTTAGGAAGGGAAGACGAGAGATGTGGTGGCGCCGGTGAAGTCGTCGTTGACGACACCCTGTTTTCTTCTTCATTGTTCAGATCGCGATTCTTCTTTCTATTTGTTGTTTTTCTCTCGTCATGGGCTCTCAAAATCACTTCCCACAATTAATCTCCAACCTCTTCAACTCAACAAACGTTTCCACAACACCTTCCTTCAACAACTTCTTCATCGGAAAAGATGGCAGGGGAAGCGCGCCCACGGAGACATGTCAAAAGCCAACCTGAGGAAGAACCAACGCCACTATCCCATCCTTCTTTGTTCTTCGGCAACCAACACCTTCATTCCCTCTTAAAAAAAACCAGCAACCCACTATCCATTCTACAACTTTGATTGATAGATCTAGAGCTTTTTGGGTTTGTGTTGTAGTTTAGAATTGATTGATAGATATATAAGTTTGTGGGTTTGTGTTGTAAAGATTTATGAGTTTATGTTGTAGAAATTTAGGGATTTTGTTTTTCTGGGTTTACTTTTCATATGAAGAAGATGAACGTTTTTCGATCCCAACCTTGCTTCTGGAATTTAGAGTTTATGAGCGCTTTTCTGGGTTTGCATTTCTGGATTTTGCTTCTGAAGATTTATGAACGTTTTCATATGACAGAACTATAAGAACAATTGCTTCTGGAGTTTCTCACCCAAACCTTTTTCTTGAATACCATTTTTCATGAAATTGAATTCTTGCTTCATGTGACGAAAAATTAATTAGGTGATTTGAAGATTAAAAAACAAATGATTACAAGAAGAAGAACGGGTGAAGAAACCCAAAACTCTCCTTTCTATTTTTCTTGTTACTAAAATTTTGAAATTATAATTAATTGGTTGTTAGTGGTTTACTATAAGATACAATAGGCATGCATGATCTAACTGTTTTCATTTACAGACAAAAGATCAAAGGGTTAAAATTAAAAATCTAATAAGATTTATGGTGGATCACCTATAATGTTGGTTCACTTTAGATATTTAAGGTTAAAACCTAACGAAGTGAACCAAAATAGGTAACGGCAGAATACATAAGGGATCAATTTGAGACGTTTCTTAGTTAAGGGACCATTCTGAAAAAAAGAATTAAGTTAAGGGACCGGATGATCAATTAAGCCAAAAAGTATTTTTTAGGGGGGGGTTGTGAAGATTCTATGAAAATGTTTTGGATAAAATGGGATACTTTATGCTTACAAAGGGAGAATAGAGGTTTAGGGGTTAGAACATTGAAGGAGTTTAATTTATCTTTATTAGGTAAATGGGTCTGGAGAGTTTGTGGTATAAAGTGTTGAGTGCGAAGTATGGAGGTTATGTTTTGGAGGAAGTGGGGGATCGGCTTGGTGGCAGAACTTGAATCATATTAGAACAGGGAGAGGTATGGTTGAGGAGTGGTGGCTGTTAGATAATATCCTAAGAGTGGTGGGAGACGGGAGGGCTACGTTGTTTTGGAGGGATCCGTGGTTTGATGGAACCTCTCTAGATGTTCGATTTAGCAGACTTTTTGATTTGGCTGAAAATAAATCAGTCATTGTGGCAGAGATGTATGGTTTAGGTTGGGGGGTAGATGGTGATGCGTGGAATTGGAGAAGGAGGTTGTTTGCGTGGGAGGAGGGGTTGGTGAGTGAGTGTGTGGATTATTTATCTAACGTCATTTTGCAGGATGAGATGGTGGACCGATGGGTTTGGAAGCTGTAACACCCATATAAAGATTGTCTAGGATCCTATACGAGTATTAAAATTTCGTACTGGATGCATTAATTTACAATACAAAAAGCTAACTCATAATGATACATAACATAAGTATCAATACATCCAACTGTTAATACAAAACATCTCTGATATTATACATCATAATACAACATCTGAATACATGACAACTAGAACAACTATAAACCAGCACGATCAGTCCAAAGCCTTTTTCTTACTCTTGCTGCGTGCTACCTGCGAACCTGCATCAGAAGGAATGGGATGAGACATAATGTCTCAGTGAGCTCCACCCAACCTACTGTTGGAAACCTCGGGGAACCTAGGGTCGTCATGCACTACTGTTGGCAATCTCGGGGAATTCTATGATCGCCAAGCCTTAACTTTACCCATATAGGGTTTATACCTGCCTGAGCTTGCTAAACTGTATAGTCATGAAAACTAGACTACAACTGCTAACTTGGTGATCGAGGGGAAACCTAGGATCACCGCCTGATAACTGCTGCCTGATACTAATTCCTGCCTGATAACATTAAAATGTTTTCCTGATAATTAACTGTTAGATGTTAGCGTGTAACAAACATTATTATCTGAGTTGATTTTACAGAATGTCCCCGAGTGGAGTAACCCCGGAGCACATTCCCCTGATAACCGACGAAAATTCATATATGAGGCTAATCACCGGACTCCTCCTGCCTGTGTGTGTGGTTATCCTCGCGGAAGATTTCTGCCCGTTCCAGCTGTATCCAGAACCCCCTGTGGTCTCTACCTGACGAGAGCACAGAAGACACACGATTATCCTTTAATTAAAACTTATGTGTGGTTATCCTCGCGGAAAGTTCCTGTCCGTTCCAGCTATAACTGGAACCCCCTGTGGTCTCTACCTGACGAGAGCACAGAAGACACATAAATTTATCCTGATAATTAATTAAGTATTCCTGGTATTTTACATATTCCTGATATTTCCTGAACTGATACGTGTACCCTCAGTGTCACTCTGACGTGAACAACTGAGGCACGTCCTGATGTACATATAAATGTACCTAAAACTGGGGAAATCCTAGTACCTCTGCCTACGGTACACTATAACCTGCCTGGTTAAGGGTATCCTGAAACTAACCCTTAACTAACCTGAATTCCTGTGGATAAATTACCCATCACTTTGTATGATACATATGTTTATCCTAGATTAATCCTTGAAAGTTCATGAGCATCTCTATCCCAAAGCATATCAAAGATCATTGGCGTGGTACAGCTATTTGTCAAGAAAAGCCATCATGGACCACTTCGCCCTACGACCCTTAGCTTCGCTCTGCGAGATCCTGAGTCTGAAGCTTCGCAGAGCTTCCAAGAACTTCGCTCTGCGAAACATCTGCCCAGATTCTGAGTCTGAAGTTCGCAGAGCTAACTCTAGGCGATGGCTGGGCGAAGTAAGTCAGTAGCACATTCTGAGTCTGAAGCTTCGCAGAGCAAAGTCCTGGTCGCTCTGCGATCGTAGCAAAACTCAGAGTTCAGATATCGTGTTTTAACCTCAAATCTTGGTACCCAGTTGCTCAGTGATCTTTAGAACATGCCAGGGACTCATTTTAAACTATAAAAACGTACTGGAATCAAGGATTAAACTGGAATCAAGCATATGTATCAAAAAGGGGAAAACCATCCTTTTTCCTTAAACCTTAGAAATTATGTTGTGATTCTCACACAATCATGACCCAAAAAGGGAAAGGCTACTCTAAGGAACTCACATAGAAATTGCTGGTCTTTTGACAAGCTTCCTACTACCAAACCCTAGCTTGGTCTTAGTCCTTCCTTAACTTTTCCTTAAGTTTCCTTTGTTCCAATCTTTCCCAAAAGCTTACTTGCTTGCAATACAAGGAATTAGGGAATAAAATTGATGGATTAAAGTTGGTGGTGGTGCTGGCCGATTTCTTAGAGAGAGAGAGGGAGAGGTTTTTGAGTTCTAGAGAGAGAAAGGAAATAGGAAAATGAAATAATTCTTGCCTTGTTCCTATATAAAGCCTTGCCGTCTCAAAATTACAATTTTGCCCCTACTCGCTCGTAATTCCTCTGATACTGATAAAAGTCACGCCTACGCGGGATATTACAGAAGCTTCATTCTTTCCAACAGTACATGGTCAGAAGTGCTTACGATTATTTGACAGCGGTTGAAGTTATTGATAATGGTGGTCGGAATCATGTTTTGTGGCTTAAAACGGTCCCGCTCAAAGTCAATATTTTTTGTGTCGAGGTTGTTTCTGAATCTACTTGCAACTAAAAACAACCTGCATAGACGTCACACCTTGGCAAATACGGATGTTTTATGTTCGGTCGGGTGTGATAATGTGGAAGATCGGGATCACTTATTTTTTCGATGTAATTTCTACAATCAACTTTGGTATTTAACTTCTGGATGGCTAGGTATCACTTTCGTGTCGCAGGGTGAATTACAGGCTCATCCTATTCAGTTTGGTGGCCTAGGGGGATTCTCTACAATTTCCCGTACAACTTTTAATATTGTTTGGATTTTGGTACTCTTCATTATTTGGAAGGATCATAATGGGATGATTTTTAACAACATGACATCTTCTCTTTTAGCTTTATTAGAAAAGGTGAAAATCCAAGCTTTCTGGTAGTTAAAATCAAACTACATTTTGTTTGATTTTGATTACCCTACTTGGAGGTCGACACATTTGGTTTGTTTAAAGGCGGTTTCTTAAATTTGTTTTAGCTACCTGTAGTAGTTTGGATTGTATTATGTAATTCTTGGTTTTAAGTCTCCTTTAGTACACCTTGTACAATAGGGGCTTATTTTGTGTTTATAATAATTTTCTTAGCCTTTAAAAAAAAATTAATATATTTGGTTCGTGTACAATTATTTTACACATGAATCCAATCATATGTCAATTAATGAATTTAAAAACACATGAATTCTCATATTCATTAATTGACGCGGTAACAATCATTGGATGCATGTGTAAAATAATTCTACACTAACAGAACATACTAATTAAACTATTTATAATTTAGTTTTGACCTACATTATTAATACTAACATTTAGACGAACACCTCGTGTGCGCATGTTCGCTCTTTTTATCGCGTTAATGCATATAGTTTTTATGAAATTTTGATTTTGATTAAAAATGTAAGTATAGATATTTTGCACTTTTAAATTGTAACAAATTATACATATATTTTTTTTCTGACACCAACAATATACCAATATAATATAAATTCTTATCTTTTTAACAATATACCAATATAATATAAATGCTTATCTTTTTTAATGACAATAACAATATAACATTCTTATAGGTAAATTTGATGGGTATGTTTAGAAATGAAAAAGTCAATTCAAAATCATGCATTGCCTTCATATATAATAGATAATATTTTAAAATTTAATTTCCTTCTCAATTTATTGATGAGATGATTAAATCAATAATACTTGTTTTTATATGTGAAAATGTGATTTTGGTAATTAAAATTGGATTTACCTTTTGGGCTTTGCCTCTTTTTATTACCAAAATATAAAATAAAAAAAATAGATTTCTTTTTTAATTTACCGATCAGATAATAAATTACATCCAAGTGTACTATGAATTCAAATAAAAGAAATTTATAATAAAGACGACGTCAATTGATAAAGAGTTGATTCATCGTAGGTCGTAATTGTGATGTCTGTCTAACCTTGATGTACCTCCTTAGCCTATCTAATCAAAACTTTTACTCATCAAGAAAATAATAAATAAATAGATAAATGACATCCTTTAATGATTGTATTTTTTAATATTTAGTATTTGTTTATGGTGGGAAATGCTAATTGTGTCCTTAGGGCACATGTTAAGGAAGCTAAAATAGAAATTTTGTCAATTTACTCTTCTAAAGATTGAAAATTAATGTTTTGTAATAAATATTTTTCATTTATGAAATCTTTAACATGTGCCCTAAGGACACAAGTTAGCATGACCCTTTGTTTATTAACTTAAAAAAAATGTTTACTAAGATCACTTTTTATATTATTTTTAAATAAAAGCCCTCGTCTCATGATTTTTTTTTTTACTCTCACCGTCTCATATTAAGAAAAAATTTATAAATAGAAGAGAAGAGAAAATGGTTTTGAGTGTCTTGTGTAGTATTTATGCATAAATGAAAATGTTTTATTTTAGACAATCATCTGACTGGAGTACTTGTTGGCCAAATATTTTTTTTAAAGTTAAAACAATTGTGGGACACCTATTTATTAGAGTTTAATGGTGGTGGATTGACAGTCCAAAACAATTTTGCACACACAATCACCTAAAACATTTACAATCACCCTATCAATTAATGTTTTTAATTTATGTGATAATTCAGAATGTTTTGATTGGTTGTGTGTCCAAAATTATTTTGGACTGTCAATCCACCATCATTAATCTCTATTCATTATTATATCGTTTAATATCGTGTTACTTTTACATTTAATTATATTAAAATAAATTTCAATTACTTGACCATGAAAATAAATTCAATTATGAATTAATTTTTTCAACCGGTAACTTACGTATTCAACCAAATTTTAGAGTACCACAAAAAATTTCATAATGATTTTAAACTAAATATAAAATTGGCCCATTTATTAATATTTTGATTTGGCCTATTGTTGATTTCATATTTTAAAATTAAATTTCCCTCTCAATTTATTGAATAATACGAGCATTTAAAATGGGATACTTTTCGTTATGAAAACAAGCTCCCGTCTCTCTGCACTTTTTATTGCGCTAACGTTTGAAAATTATGAACGATATTTTTTATGCAATTTTGTTTTTGATTAAAACTAAAAATATAAATGTTTGTTGCTTTCAAATTATAACAAACCAAACTAATCATGTTTTTCTACTTCAATGACACCAACAATACAGCAAAAAGATATAATCTAATTTTTTTTAATAACACCAACAACGATCTTTATTATTAAAAAATTGTTTAAGGGTGTAATTGGGATAGTGAAAAAGTAAGTATAGATTTACTCATCTACTTTGTTACACTTTTGAAATGATAAAAGAAAAAAAATGGACATATATATATATATATATATATATATATATTCATATCGTGTTTATTACACTTTTATTTTAATATTTGAATTTACTTTTATCTATTTGTTATATGTGTTATTTGTATTGAAAGTTGAGAGTAATTTTGGAAAGAGAAAAAACAAGCTCAAAAGAGCCAAAACATGTTATTTTTTTATATATCGTATAAATATTGGTCTACTGTTGATATAATATTTTATTTTTGACAATCACCTAAAATTCTATTTATATTATTATTAGGCTTAATTATAGTTTTGATCCCTGTAATTTTACTCATTCATAGAATTGGTCTCCCATTTTCAAATCACTCAGTTTTATCCCTTTCAAATATTTTTGGACAAAAAAATGTGATTTGACAAATTTTAAATAATCTGTCATGCAAACTGATGATGTGGAATGATCAACAACCATAAAATCCCTTAAAACATCAATTTAAATGATATATTGATAAGTGACATATTTGGATTATTTTACCTATTCACTTAGGACACTTTTACAATTCCTTAGGTGCTTTTATTATGGTTCTTAAGTAAATTCACCATGATTTTCTCAAATCCATAATTTTTTCAAAGTTTGTTATATCCAAAAAGATGTATTTTTAGTTAAGAACCGTACAAAAAGCACCTAAAGAATTGTACTTAAGTTTTGTTCAATCATTTTTAGTAAAAAATGGACAATAATAAAAAAAATCAACAAAAAGAAATATGATTAATAATTTCTTGATAAAAGATATTTGATTTGAGTTTTTATCGGAAAGTCCATACAGGGACTCACTGATTTGAGAGGAATTCTATTATGGTGACAAGCAGCAGAAATGAAATTGTTTGAGCACGCACAATAACAGATTTTTTGTAATCCTTAAAAAATTATAATAATAAAAAAGAAATTGATAATAAAATGATTTAGTATTTTGAGGAAAAATCTTTATATGTTTGTGACCAAACTCTATTCATTTATGATTGTGACCCTAGAAGAATGCCTCCTGATTTGATTATTTATAAATTTATCGGAAAGTCCTGATTTGATTATTTATGAAGAATGATACGTTTTTATTGAATTACTTAATGCTTAATTAAAAAATTCCTTTTCAGAAAAAGGAAGAAGTGCCGAATTTTAGAAATCTCCCGTTATACAAGGGATTTGATTGAGAAGAATTAATGCACCAAAATTTACTTATAATACATAAATTTTTAAGATTTGGTCTCAAAATACTTATAAAATACAACAAATTAAGTATGAGTAACGTACCTCTCAAAAAAACTAATATGAGTAACGTAAAACAAGGCTTTTGTCAACATTTTTGTCAAATAAAATTCTTGGGAGATAGGAGTAACAACCGTAATTACATTTGTTCAAAAAAAATTGCAATTTTTTGTTGGATCAAGTTAATAATATATAGAAAATCAGATGAGTACAAAGGCACTCCAACCCAATACAATAAAAAATGGGGAATTGAAACATGGAAACAAGAACAAAAGCTAAAAAGAGAAACAAGCCAAAAAAACCAAATTGCATATCTTATAACCCTCTTTTGATAATAGAGGTTAATATAGCCCAAAGAAACTAAAAATTAATGCTTCTAAACCCACAAAAATTACGGGGAGCATCTAAATTATTAAAAAAAAAAACCTAGCAAACTAATTAACTAGGTCACATAATAGTGCACGAACTTGGAGTCCAAAAAGGGTGAACCGATGCTGGAGGTGGTGGTTGAGGGAATGCCAATAGTGGTGTCTCATAGTAAGCTTGATAGCTAGTGTAAGGATCAACTCTTCCATGAAAAGAATACCTTGAATCATAAAAGGGATAAGGCCTTAATCTTCCATAACGATCATATCCAACTTGACCAGCGCCCATAGGATGACTAGGTTCCACCATTCTTCTATCAAAATATGGACCATCAAATGGATATGGATTTCTTTCCACAATATTATAATCCTTGTCAAATATAACATTTGGTTGATGATGATATGGATACTGTGGTTGTGGGTAATAATAGTACCCGTGATTAGGCTGCATCGTCAATTGTATAAAACAATTAATCATTGGTGACATAATCAAAGATTAAACAAGAAAAAAAAATGATAGATCAATAACCTAGGGGTTAAATAAAACCTATGAAGCACAGACATTTGTGTCGGACATGTGTTGTGTCCGACACCGATACAACACTGACAAATATAATTATACTGAATTATGTGATATTCTCAAATTATTAACGGTGTTGACATGTCGTGTTTGTATCCATGCTTAGTAGAATAAAACAAATGTTTGAGTGTTACAACTTACCCCCCTAGCCGCTGGATGTGGATACATATCTATGTGACACAAGATAGTAACTTATAACTTATCAAAACCAAAACGTTGCAGAAATGACATGATGAAGGAACGATTTTGTTTTGAATTGAAATGAAAAGGTTGTAGCCTGTGGTGTCAATATATAAGCAGAGAAATGTCGGTGTGTATATATGGGCCGGATTGGACCAAAGGATATGGGTCAGGCCTTGAAACAAATGTTGCAGTTTGCAATCATACCATTTCCAAATATAATTCCGTCTTTAATTTATTACCTTTTTCATGAGCCAATAAAATCTTTACATATCATCTCTTTCTTTTTTAAGTTACATGTTACCGAACCATTAAAAAAAAAATTGACAACTTGGGTACCCATCAATAAAAGGTGGGTAACACAACCCATGCTGAGTTGGCACCAATCAAAGTTATTTGTTTGTTTTCTATTATTTTTAATGTTATATAAATACATTGTTTTGATTGGGCCAACTCAACATGGGTAGTATTATCCACCTTTTATTGATGGGTAAACAAGAATTTCCCTAAAAAAAATGTTACTGATATATGAAAGTTTTCACCACTGTTTTTTTTAAGGAAAAAAAATCATATTAAGCTTAGGAGGTCGCGTGAAATCCGCTTTCTAAATTTTATGGACGTCGTCTATAATATGTGGACAGACCTCAGCCTTGGGCCGCCGCCACTAGTGTGAGTCTTGCCGCTTCTGGTTGGGCTTCCAGACCTAGGTGAGATTGAAACACTATATATGGCCATCTGTTTCCTGACTATTCTCATAACAATTTCCACTCATCTCTCAAAACCTAACAATCTATGCGCTTCTGCAATTCCATTCTTTCAATCGTTTCCCTTTTCCTTACCCTAAGCCTCGCTAATTTCATCTTCTCTCCCTTAACCAGCACGATGGAAATCAACCTAGAAGGCCTTGCTCTAAGCGATGCTGGCCTCACCCTAAACATGGACCCGGCTGCTGAAACGGTTACTATTCTTGACCATTGTTTGATCGGTGAGGTGTTAACATACAAGGAGGTGCGTGTTGCATACCTGCGTGAGAGGCTGAGCCGTCTCTGGCGTCCGGTGAAGGGTGTCACCATACTGCCTACAACTGATGATCGATTTCTCTTTCAATTCAATCACAGAATTGATGCTGAAAATGTCCTGCACAAAGGACCGTGGGTGTACGATGGCTACAACATTGTGGTGGAGCGCATTCTGCCCGGCATGGTTACGAAGGACGTCCTTTTCAACTTTCTTGACATTTGGGTGCAGGTTCATAACTTGCCATTTGGGTTCATTCAACCGAAAGTGGGACACGCAATTGCACAACATTTGGGAGAATTCAAGGAGTATGACAAAAACAACATGTTGCACAGCTCGTTCATGAAATTAAAGGTTAGAATTAATGTGACTGAACCTTTGAAACAGGACTGGCATATTCGAAAGGAAGGAGGTGACTGGGTTACTATAATTTTTAAGTATGAAAGTCTTGGCTTGTTTTGTTATGCGTGTGGAATTTTAGGCCATTCGGACAGAACCTGTGAAATGTTATTTGACAAGGAGGTTGATGATGGTGTGCATGGTTGGAGTGCTGCCCTTAAGCCTGAACCACACAAGGTAGGTATGGCTGCGACAAACATATGGCTTAGTGATCCTGTGAAATCCGGTGGTAATATAGTTGATGCCAAAAATGCTGATGTTTCGCCTACAACTAGCGCTACTCATGTGGAGGTTCAACCCGAAAGCTCTCACACAAATGCAATGGTGTCTTTGGGAGGTAGAATTAATGTTGTTCACAAAGAAATCAATTCCATAAAATTTGATATGTCTGTTGCCAATAAAGCAGGAAATGGTAAAGCTATTGTCGTGGGTACCTCGAGTACTATGGTACCGTCGCAGGTGGAGATGCCTAATCAAGCTGCTACTTTAATTCCTCACCAGCCTATGCTTCGACTGGAGGCTCCTCTTGATAACCTCGCCATCAACATTGAATGTGAAGGTGCAACCTCTGACTTGAAGAAACGCAAAAGAACTACTACTCCGGGTGCAACTGTTGATGCGGTTATGTGTGTGGGTGATGTAAGGGCTGTTGGGAATGACTTAGGTGCTGATTTTGTTAGTGGGGAGGATACTGTAATGTCTTTTAATTCTAATCCTGTTTTTGAAGAATTTGATGTAACGGCGGGACCTGATTTTCAGGCCTACCGAGATAAATGAGTATTATAGGATCGAATTGCTGAGGCTTAGGGAACCTGAGCGCAGTTCCTAAATTGAAGTACCTAGTCCGCTATTATAAGCCGGATGCCTTATTTCTCAGTGAGACATTAGTCCACTCTAATAAAACTAACGAGTTCCGTTATATGTATGGCTTTGATAATTGTTTTGCTGTTAGTAGTAATGGTCGGAGTGGTGGGCTAGCAATATTCTGGCGAAATTCCTTTAACTGTACAGTATTGAATTATTCTGATAATCATATTAATGTGGAGGTTAATGATTCCAGCAGAGGACGATGGCAATTTACAGGTTTCTACAATTTTCCAGAAGGTGGCAGAAGACGCGATTCCTGGAATTTTTTGAGGAATTTATCTAACAATACGTCCTTACCTTGGTGTATTTTAGGTGACTTTGATGATATTCTAGATGCCAAAGGAAAACGAGGAGGTTATGTCCTTGCTCGATGGCTTATTAATGGTTTTAGGCAAGCTGTTTTTGATGCAGGTTTGGTTGATATTTTTATGGAAGGCTATCCCTTTACTTGGTTTAAAAGTTTAGGTACGCCAAGAGCAGTTGAGGAACGGTTGGACCGTGCGCTTGCTAATGCATCCTGGCTTCAGCATTTTCCTCATGCGAAGGTGGAAAATTTGGTAGCACCGGCCTCTGATCACTATCCGATTCTTCTCCACATGGAGCCTGTTTCACGTGTTTGGGTGCCTAAGAAATCATTTAAATTTGAGAATGCTTGGTGTGTTGATCCAAGTATGCATGATGTTGTGTCTGATAGCTGGATATCTAGTGCAAGTATGTTAATCACTGATAGGCTGGAGCATTGTGCCTCTGAGCTTAGTTCCTAGAACAAGACCACTCGCTATGGGCTAAGGGAAGACATTGTTGAATGCCGTAAGCAACTTAACAGGTGTCGAGATCAAGGCTCAGCTGCTGACTCTAACCGTTTGACCTCCTTAAGGAAGAAGATGACTCAGTTGATGATTCGGGAAGATAAATATTGGCGACAACATGCAAAAACGCACTGGTATCGTGATGGGGGTTTAAATACGAATTCTTCCATGCGTCTGCCACTTCCCGTAAGAAGGTAAACCGTATTCTCTCCCTAGAAAATGATGATGGGATCCGTGTTACTGATGAACAGGGATTATGTCAAGTTGCAAAAGGTTACTTTGAAGAGCTTTTCCAAGAAAAATTGAGTAGCCGCACGCCAGTGTTGGAGGCCATAGATAATGTTGTGTCGGTAGAGGATAATGAGTTTCTAACCGCTCCGTTTCAGGTACAAGAATTTAAGGAAGCCATGTATTCTATGCATCCGGATAAATGTCCCGTCCCGGATGGTTTTAATCCAGGTTTTTTTCAGCATTTTTGGTCGGTGTGCAATTCTGATATTTTCAGTGAATGTTGCGCCTGGCTCAATGGTAATCAATTTCCACCTTCTCTTAATTCTACTAATATTGCTCTAATTCCTAAAGGCAACGAACAGAAAACTATGAAGGACTGGAGGCCTATTGCTTTGTGTAATGTTTTGTACAAATTAGTGGCTAAAGTCTTGGCAAATAGACTTAAGAGCATTCTTCATAAGTGCATATCTGATAATCAGTCGGCCTTTGTCCCTGGTCGATCAATTTTAGATAATGTCATGATTGCTATTGAAGTTGTCCACCACATGAAAGTCGGCCAACGGAGTAGAGATAAGAATGTGGCGTTAAAGCTGGACATCAGTAAGGCTTATGACCGCATTGACTGGTTATACCTCAAAGAGGTGATGCTGAAGATGGGATTTGCAAGTCGTTGGGTTCAGTGGATTATGATGTGTGTTGAAACAGTTGACTACTCTGTGATAGTTAATAATGAATCGGTAGGGCCTATTTTTCCTGGTAGGGGTCTTAGACAGGGTGACCCTCTTTCTCCGTATTTGTTTATCCTTTGTGCAGAAGACCTCTCAGCTCTTATCTGTAAAGCTGAACGGAGAGGAGATATCCATGGCATCTCTATTTGTACTAATGCTCCTATTATTTCTCATCTGTTATTTGCAGACGACTGTTTTTTATTTTTTAGGGCGGACGACAGAGAAGCAAATGTGATGAAACGAATTCTTGAGACTTATGAAGCAGTGTCAGGCCAAGCAACCAGCCTTCCTAAATCAGAGGTGTACTATAGCCGTAGTGTGCCAGCGCCCACACAGGATTCCATCACAGCCACTCTTGGTGTCTGTGTAGTTATGGGTACAGGAAAATATCTCGGTCTCCCCTCTATGGTTGGTCGTAGCAAAGAAGCCACTTTTGGATTCATCAAGGACCGTATCTGGCATAAAATAAACTCTTGGAGCAGCAAGTGTCTATCCAAAGCCGGGAGAGAAATGTTGATTAAATCCGTGCTCCAATCTATACCTTCTTATATCATGAGCATTTATCTTTTACCGAATAAGTTGGTGGATACTATCGAAAAAATGATTAATGCGTTCTGGTGGGGGCATGGAGGTTCTACTAGAAGGTGGATGCATTGGCTATATGTGCACAAAAATTATGGGGCTAATGTGGCGATGCTTGGAAAACAGGGCTGGAAATTTCAAACAGATACCAATAGTCTGGTGTCGCGGTTGTTTAAAGCACGTTATTTCCCTCATGGTGACTTCTTGACCTCTAGACTTGGAGCTAATCCTAGCTATGTATGGCTGATAAGTGCCAGAAATTAGTTAAAATGAATATTTAATTTAAGCACTTTAGTAGCTTGTTTTGCAAGTTATCATAGTGTGCGCTCTCGTAAAAAAAAACGCAAACCTCGAGCGTGTACGAACGCTCGGAAAGTTTTGTGAAGTCGCCACCAACGTTTTTGTTTAAAGGGAACGTTGATAAACCCTTAAGTTTTTTAATTTTAAAGGGAAACGATAATAAAACCCTTTGACGATGAGGAAAGGATGGTCATCGCAACCATTATCGGGTTCGGGAGTCGATTACGCAAGGGGAAGGTATTAGTACCCCTCACGTCCGTTGTACTCAACGGGAACCTCCTAGTTAGTTAAGGCTAAAAATGTTTTTAAAGTTTTGCTTGCATGCTTGAAGATATAAAGATATTAAAGAAAAGGGAAAAAGTTTATTTTTTATTATTGTGCTTGACAAGATGATGATCTTGCTCCTACGTATCTCCTGGTGCGATGGAGAAATCAAAGCTACATAGTTCTTTGGTAGAAAAACGTATTTGTTGGTTGTTTTTAAAGAACGATGTTTTGATCGTATTCTTGCGATTAAACGTAGCTTGTGTGCTCACGCATGGGAGGCTTAAGCGTTTGTTTAGATCGCGCTTAGAATAGATGAAACATGTCCGTTGGGGAAAAGAGGTTTGAATTGACCACGGGGGATCAAAAAGGTTCAAATGACTCAAAGGAGTCGGGAATTGATTCGATTGATCCAACGGGATCAAGAAAGGTTTCAATGGACTCAACGGAGTCGAACATTGACTAAAATGACTCAACCGAGTCGAGAAAAGGTTCGATTGATCTAATGGTCAAGAAAGGGCTCAATGGACTCAACGGAGTCGAACATTGACTAAAATGACTCAATCGAGTCGAGGATTGATCCAACGGGACTAAGAAAGGTTTCAATGGACTCAACGGAGTCGAACATTGATTTAAAATGACTCAACCGAGTCGAGAAAAGGTTCGATTGATCCAATGGGATCAAGAAAGGGCTCAATGGACTCAACGGAGTCGAACATTGATTTAAATGGTCACGAGGGACCAAAAAGGGTTCCAATTGACCACAAAGGGCCAAGAATCGGTTTCGTTGTGGTTGGATGTGTTGAAAATAGAATGACGATTGCCCGAACAACGAGACATACGTCAAGCATTCGTTTAATCGGGGAAATGGAGAGACATACGTCAAACCACCCCTTTTTCATTCAAGTTTGCATTTGAAACTTAAGATGTATTTTTTATTGGTAAAGTTTTGAAAAAAGAATGACGATCGTCTAAACAACGAGACATACGTCAAGTGTTTATTCAATCGGGGAAATGGAGAGACATACGTCAAACCACCCCTTTTTTCATTCAAGTTTGCATTTGAAACTTAAGAAATCCCAAAAAGAGAGCAAAACACTTGGTTTAAAACTCAAATGAAGAGGTTTTAATGTTCAACTTAGTTGTTGCAACCTATGAACAAGTTTGCTTGTTCATGTGTATGAAAAATGCACAAGTTCGGCTCAACTTTGTGAAAAAAAGCACAAGTTCGGCTTAAGTTTGGAAAATGAAATTCATGAACACATTTGTTGTTCAAGTTTGTTGAAATTAAGAACAAACTTTGTTGAAAATTATGAACGAATTTGCTGTTCAAGTTTGGTTTTGAAACTTATTGAACAAGTTCGTCTCAAATTCAAAAAAATGAACAAAGTTTCTTGTTATTCAAGTTACTTAACTAAACTTGTGAATTTCCCAAACGTATGCAAAAACCTTTGTCATGTTTTGAACAAAAATAAGTTGTTGATCCTCTTAGGTTCTGAATTTTTAAGTTAGAACCTCAAAAATTGGCTTTAAGAAGCCTGAACTCAGAATCTGAGTTCTGCAATTTTCGCAGAGCGACCTGAACTTGGCTCTGCGAACCCAAGTTCTGTCATGGTCGCAGAGCGACCATGACTTTGCTCTGCGAACTCTGCAAAAAAATGAAATCAGAAGCTGCTTCTGAACTTCTGTTCAGAAGCTGCTTCTGAACAAGCTTCAGAACCTTAAGGGGATTGAAAAGCTTTTGAAATTAGCAAGAAAATGAGTATAACAACTCAGTTTAGTGTTTTGCAAACTTTGAGATTTCTTTTGAAGTTTCAAAAATGGTTTTAATGAAAAATGAGCTTTTAACAAACACTAAAGATGCAGGCAGTAATGCAAAATGAAAGATGAAGAATTAAGAATACTTACAGAACTCCTAGCCAATGCTTGTGTCGTAAGAATAATGGAAAAGGCTTGGATGATTATGATTTTGCAAAAGTTGGAATGTTGATGAATAAGAACAATGATTTTGTGCTATTGCTCCTCTTCCTTTTCACTGCCTAAGAACTGGTTTTTGCTATGTTTTGTGCTGTGTTTTTTTGCTCTAAAATTCTGTTATTGCCTTTTTTCTTTCTATGCAATGCATGGCTTTTATAGGCGAAACCAAATCAATTGCAATGATGAAAATATCCTAAAACCAAGCTGTTTTGTGGGCTAGAATCAAGCTATTTTGCTTTGCATTTAATGCTAAAGGATAGAGGTGACATTGCCTTGTAACAATGGTCAAGACTTTGGCCAAATTCAGCACAAATGGTGCTGATTTTGACAGAAAAAATGATGGGAAGGTGGAAAAACAGGGCTGTTTGCAACTTGAGCTGTTCCTTGGGATTAATCCTTGCAATCTTGAGAAGCCCAACAAGAAAAACGTGTGCTGCAATGTACAGAGGTTGGGGGAAGCAAAAGGAACAAGTGGGCTGCTGTAAGAAAGAAGGAAAGACTGCTGAAACAGGGAAACAACATTGGTCTTTGGGCAAGCAAAAATGCAGCTATGTTTGACTGATTTTGGTGGAGAAAGGAAAAAGAAACTGAGCAAGCTGCTTGCTGAAAAGCATAGGGTCAGTAGCAGGTCAATTGGGAGGGATGAGAGCTGCCCAGGGGCAGCCAAGTTGCTTGGCACATGCTTGGTTAGCACTCAATCCTTCTTTCCTTTTCTTACTTTG
Organism: Medicago ruthenica; assembly: GCA_018208015.1. Lineage (NCBI taxonomy): Eukaryota > Viridiplantae > Streptophyta > Magnoliopsida > Fabales > Fabaceae > Medicago > Medicago ruthenica. Next base: position 4,103,447 of record CM031372.1, read on the forward strand.
CAATTGGCACATGTTTTCTCTGATTTCTTTGCTGAATCCAGCATTAATTATGACAATAATGGAAGATAATAATAATAGATGATAACAGAAAAAATAATAAAAGAAAAGGAAATCAGAAAATCAAAATTTGCAAAATTCGCAGATTTCGCAGAGCGACCTGCACATCGCTTTGCGATGCTCTTCGCAACGTTCGCAGAGCGATCACAGTATCGCTTTGCGAAATTCCTCTTTTTTGTTGACTTTGACTTTCCCTCTTTTTTTTTTGTTGACTTCTCTTTTTTTTTAAAAAAAGGCTTGGGACAAAATTAGGGTACAACACATAGGAAAAGCTCATAATTATTGATCGAATGCCAAAATATTGATCCTATGTCTCACCCCATCCATTTGTGCAGGAAATAACAAGCTAGGACATGAAATTGAGCAAAGAAACGTGAAGAAAGGTTAAAGCTTGCTCGCTGCAGCGGAGGATTGGTCGCTATAGCGCGCCTAGGCAGGGATAAATCAAGTTTCCATCGCTACAACGATGGAACTGGTCGCTATAGCGACCAAAGGCGGTTTGAACCCCGTTTGCTGACGTGGAGCAAACCCAAAGGCCAAGAAAGCTTCGATCGCTACAGCGACCAATTCATCGCTGTAGCGAGAAAAAACCAGTTTATATATATAGCCTTTCAGCTCATTTTCAGAGAGAGTATTATTATTAAAATTAGATTTGGATTAGGTTATATTTTTAGAGATAAAATAGGGCTAAAAGAGGTGATCTTCATGGAGCAAGAGTGAAGGGAGTGTGGATTAACTAAGATTCTTTGGGAAATCAAGACTTAGCTTTGGATCATCATCTTTCTTTCCACTTTTGTATAGTTGTCATGACAATGACCAACTAACCTTCCCTTGTTGGGATTGGAGGTACTCAATATAGCTTAGATGTAATCTTTGATTTTGCAAATATATGATTCTAGTAACTTATGTGATAATTGAAGTTATTCTTGCTTATCATTCTTATGCTTGATTTAATTGTTATTGACAAATACTTTTGAATCCAGGTTTAAAATAATCTTCTATCAAAATAAAAAATTCTAGACATGGAATTGGGTTTTGATAATCGCATAAAGTGTCGGAACGTAAAGCTTTCAGATCGTTTAATAGATTGGGAAATCGTCGATTAAACGATACGATCGATCTCACGACGTCATTTGGACACGAATGATATTGTCGAGTGATACGTGATAATTTCGCTAAAAAGCTAGAATTCATATGCATGATCATTAGAATATATTCGAGGCTAGATTGACGAACTCCGATCCCAACGCTTTTACGTCCTATTACTTGTCATCTTTATTTCCGCTTTTACATTCCAATAGTTTATAACTGAAGGGAAATCGACATACAAGGTGCAGCGGAAGTTTAAAATTTTTGATTTCCTTTCCTTGGATCATTACGAATATCACATGAATCAGTGATAGAATTGTTACCTCTTTGTAATGCCGAAACTGTTTCTTTGATCACAGCTGAGCAAGTAAGCAAAGCCTCTACTCGTCCACACGAACGGCTTCCTCTGGTTCCCGGTGCTAGCCAAGCGATCAGAGGTTAGGGAGAGAAGTGGGGATTCGTTTTCGCCTTTAGGGTTACACGAAAATTGCCTTAGCTGATTTCAGCACTAGAGCTTCTATTTATAGAGCTCCTTGCTGCACAAAATCAGCTTGAGCTTCCATAAGCCCATTAACCCATCAGCTTCCGCTAACTAATTAGCGTCAATTGCTAAACGCACCCCATCATATAAGTATTACTTATATTTCTCCTTTTTACCGTTCTATTGTGTGTGACCCTATAGGTTCTTGTAACATTGGCAATAATATTAAATCCCATATTTAATATTATAAACAGTGAGCGGTATCTAGCAACACATCACTGCTACCCAAGTGACAAGAATGTCAAGTGATCTGACGAAACCTTTTCCATGATAATATCTATGTGTACGAATACTCCTTTGTCCTGATATCTTTATTGAACACAAGGCATAGATTACGTCACCCTTGCTTAGCTCAATATTTATATTTCTTGATCCCGAAATATACTGAATAACGAATAAGTCCAATATCTCATATTGACTTAATTCGGCATGACCATGCATTTTTTTCAGTCATATTTCATCAAGAGGCCTAAAGATATATCTCCTGTTATGAAGGAGGGACAAATCCCATTTAGGACACTCATGTCCCTCAGCATGATTCGTCGAGTGCCCATTAACCAACGTTATAGTTATCTTGTTACAGATAACGTTTGAATGACATTAAAGCACTTGAGTCCACATCTAAGGATCACAGTGGTTTCAGGTCTAAGAGTGATATACACTATTATCATTGTGAGAATAACTTATGACGATTTCATAACATACTATGTAGTATTCTCACGATGGGTCAATCCAGTATAAATATTACTCCTAATACTCATACCTATGTATGGACTTAATATCTCATATTCATGACCCATGAGATATGGTCATCAGTCTACATACATAATAGTCTCCATGCTTTAATATTATCCCAATTCATATTAAAGCTCGACTACGGATACCTTTAAGAATAATGTTCTTTCGTTGATGTAATCTCATGATTAATCACACTTAATATTCCATCACATGAACCAACTATTCTAGGGACTTTATTTATCTTATAACAAGTGTAATAAAGAACGCCATATCTTATTCAATAATAAAAGTCATGATACATATGAAAAGTTTAACATAAACTATTGGCCTCTAGGGCTTATACTAACAATAACAAACAACTTATAAACCCTTACTCAAAATGATACCAGCTGTTGAAAGGTTAGGAATATCACACTAGTCCCTGTGGAGACGATTTAAAAATACTTACTTTTGTCTGATCAACAAAATGACACCGTTGCCGGGGACTGGTGTTTAAGATATTTTGAGCATCGCAACAATTTGTATTGTTTTGAGCATCTGTATATATATCTTGTTAATATTTTTTGTTTCTTTTGTACACTGTTAAATTTTGTTTGCATTAACCCTCTTTGTTATATAAAGAAAAGTTTCTTGTTAGTTATACTTGTTTCAGATTCTCAACATAAACGAAATCATGGCTGATCATGATTATTTCAACTTCTATACTCCATTTGAGTATGAATCCTATCAACAGTATCAACAATATCCTTCTGAAGATGAACAAATGTCAACAATGGAAGATATTTTGAATATGTTCATACAACAATCCATGATCAACATGCAAAATACCAACCAAAGATTGAGAGCTTTATCAAGTCAATTGGAAATTTTGCAAGTTCAATTAAATTTTTCACCAAGAATCATGGATGTTCAAACCAACAATCAATCCACTCTTAAATTTGGAGAGATTGTTGAAGAAGATGTTGATGAAATGGAGGAAGAGATAATGTTTGAAGGATATGGTATAAGGAAAATAGTAGAAGAAATAGAGATACCACACGAAGTAGAATTTCCTCAAGAGTGGTCAGATTCTGAAGAGGCCAAAACTGTTGATAATGAAGAAGTGATGGTTATAGAGAAAAAGGAACAGTTTCTTAACAAGGAAGAAATTTATGAAAAGAAGGGGATGAAAGTGAGCAAGGCAGAAATTGATTTTGTAAAAGATAACATATGTTCCTTGTTCAGCAAACTCTGGTTAGGGAGGATATGGACTCCACATCAGCTCTACTTCAAGTTCATGGAATTCCTCCCAAAGAAAAGGAATACAAAGGCTGATGTACTGTCCGTCTCATTTTGGCCACCCTAACGAAACAGGCGTCGAGCTAACGACGTAAAACAAGCGCTTGTTGGGAGGCAACCCAATTTTGTAAGTATTTATGCTTTATTAAATTATAATCCTCATAAAAGTTTTCACATGAAGGGAATGTGGTACATTTTAATTTTCAAAAAAATTTTGTATTCTGTCATGGTCGCTATAGCGATCACTTTCGTCGCTGTAGCGACAAGTCAAAATTTCAGCGTCTGATCCTCAGAATCTGAAGATCAGAGTCTGAAGCTTCAGACTCTGCGCTCGCTATAGCGATGGTCAGTCCGCTATAGCGATGACAGAAAAACCTGTCAGTACAGATTTCAATGCCACTAACTCCCATTAACTTCTTGTGATAAACTTATGTTTTATTATGCACTATTATTTATATTCAATAATGTTGAATGAGCCATAGATTTGTGAATCACCAACAGATGCATGATAATGATAATGATAGAAATTGTTTGATGTGCGCAAAGCTAAGGTACTTGTTTCTTGCTTTTCTAGGTGTGTACTTGAATTTAAAACGAGTACTTTGCATAAAATTTATTTCATTCAGTTCTCCGCGATAACATGATTATTATGTGAACCACTTAGAACTAGCCTAAATGTGAGGAATCCTCAAGTGCTTTACATATATGCAGGAGACCGACATTCATTGTTTCACCGGTTGTTTTATGTTAAATCTGATAATTGTTTTGAACTGTATGAAAGCACATAAATGATCAAGGCATTCTTTTTGAAATTGAGAAGAAACATTTGAGCACAGAAAGCCTACCTAGTGAGAGAGTGAGTATTTGATAACCCAGTGAGAGAGTGAGAATTCGAGCGCACAGAGCAGATGCTCCCTTTAGTCACCACCATGATCCTCTTCCTAGCACTGTTATTGAGTGGACGAAACCGGCTTATGGTAGGTATAAATGTAATATCGATGCCTCATTTTCTACCTCTCTGAATTCCGTAGGTATTGGTATATGTCTTCGGGATGATACGGGTGAAAATTTGTGCTTGCCAATACTGATTGTTTCTCCCCGCTTTGCAATGTTGATATGGGTGAGGTTGTGGGCCTCCACACGGCTTTGATGTGGATGGTGGATCTCAGATATGATAATGTCGACTTCGCTCTTGATTCGAAGATTGTTGTAGACCTATTTATGTCCACTTCTGAGGATAATAGTGAGCTAAGTTGTATTATTCATGCTTGTAAACATCTATTTTCTAATAGTTTTCAGAACTCTCATGTCGAGTTCAATAGGAGGCAAGCCAATGAGGAAGTGAATAGTTCTTCCATTCTCTTTTGGCAACAAATCGCGTCGATTACAAGTCACCATCTATTCTTTGTTTGGGTATGCATATAACCAACCATTGGCTCCCATCAACTAGTGTACACATGAACTACTATATATGAGCTTATGTTCGGAGTTAGGCGAACCCAACATCTCTACAACCACCATCAAGTAGTAGATCTTAGCTCCTACCAAATTAAAATCCAAAACGTGTAGCTACCTAATCTAACTACGTGTGTGTCTATATATATATATATATATAAAATGAAAATTTTATCTTATAATTTCTGCATTCAAGACATTGAAACGATAAAAAGTAACTTTTTTTTATCTAAAATTTATCAATTATTTCTATTATTAAATTCTTAACAAGTGTCTTGGGGCATTTGTTAGTATAACACTATATATATTTATGGGGTTAATATGTTTTTGTTCCTGGCATGTATATACACACACATATATTCGATCATTCTACTTTAGTCCCCTTGAAAGTTTTCTTCGATTCTTATTTCTTGAAAAGTTTTTTATCATTACTTTTGGTACTATTTTAAGTCAACTTAAGTGTATTATCTAAGATTTTGAATTTTTATTGTAGTCATTTTTATAATATTACAAGAATCTTTTGAAAAAAATTAATTTTTTTTAACAAAACATAAATTTAATAAATTTATGTTTTGTTAAAAAAAATTAATTTTTTTCAAAACAAATTTTTATAATATTCTAAATTTTTCTCATTAAAAACTCTGAATGATACATATGACCTGACTTAGAAAGCAGAGACAAACATTACAAATAAATCATAAGAATTTTTTTGGAATGATTAAAATGAAATGTTGAAATATTTACGGGAAAAAATATTTAACCATTATCAAATTAACCCATGCTTTTTTTTTTCTTTCTTTTTCTAACAAAACCCATGATTTGAATTGAATAATCTAATTCCATTTTTCATTTATTTCCAAGAAGAAGAAAATTCAAGAGAATAAGAGAGAAAATATGGGAAACTTGTCCGCGTAGCTGAAAGTGTTGAACCGCTTCTTCTCTCTGGACTGGAAGGAAGCTTCAATGTCAGGTGAAGGTTCATCTCGCAGCCGCGGCAAACGCCCTCTTCCTGTAGACGATGACGATTCCACCAAAAATCCACCGTAATTCTTCTTCTTCACTCTAAAACCCTAATTCGATTCCATTAATTATTATTATTATTATTATGAGTTTGTTGAACTGAATTTATGCATGAATTTAAATAGAGCTAAGAGGGTTAGGTTTCCAAAGGGGAAGAAAGGGAAACCAGTAGATGTAATAGTGGAGAAAGTAATTGCTGAGGAGGATGTGAATGATTTGTCGAATCCGGTCGTTGCTGCGAAAGAGCGGGTGAAACGGAGGAATCAAATTACTGCTGAGCTTTTTAGTGACGAAAATGGAGGTATCTCCAAGGTTGCTGAAGTTACATATAAGGTTTGTTTTTTGTTTTTTAGGTTTTTCTTTTAGTTATTGATTATGTTCATAGATAATGGCCTTGTTTGGATAAATAGTTTATTTGCAGCTCATAGCAAAAGCGCTTATTATGATAAGTGCTTATGTATAAGCTATTTCTATCATGAAAGATAAAATAAGTTAAATTGTTTTTGTATAAAGTTATAAGTTGTGTTCATAAACTGTCATGGAAGACTTATGAAAATAGCTTGTGAACATTGTCCTAAGCTGTTTTCTTGAGTTCTTTCAAGTAGTATATCAAGACTTATGCTAGTAGATAACACAAATAAGTTAATCCAAACAGGCCCAATGCTTAGAGCAAGAGATTTAAATTAACTACATGTAGAAGGACTTATTTGAAAAAATAGATAACAAAAGCTTTGGTGAACAGTGATAAAATGGAAGAAGTAACATTCTCAAGTGGATTTTTGTTATAAGATTAGTGTTTATATGCTGTATGGATGTTGATGAATGAATTATTCAGATGGAGGGTAGTCAAATCACTAGAAGTAGAAGGCCTAGAAAAACTATAAGAGTAATTATAAAGAAATATCTAGATATTAATGAGTTGGATAAAAATATGATATATAATAGAACATTACAATGTTGTTTGATCCATGTAGCCGATCCCACTTAGTGGGATACAGTTTGGTTGTTGTTGTTAGACTTTGCTGTTACTTGGGAATTTCAATTTACTCCATTGTATACAAATTATTGATGTATTCCAATTTTCAACACTTGACACATTTCATTAATTGGCAATGCTTGGGATTAATCCTTTTTTTTTCCTTCTAAAGTAATTTGTTTTTGTTGTTTGGAGTGTTTGTAACGGATTATAGTAGCGTAAATTATATGTTTGTGAAGTTTGTAGCCGGTTGGTTTTTGTTCAAATACATTTTCAGACTGTGATTCTTTTGTAAATTGGCAGTATTTTTATAGTCAATTTGTTCAAATGAACATGTCATTGGGTTCATATTAAGGATAGGCACGCAAGCAGTGATTAATGATGTGTGTTGGCAGGAAAATGAGAATTTCGTTGAAGACGGGATTCAGATTGAGCCTTTCAACCTAGATAAAGAAAGGGAAGAAGGTTATTTTGATGCATCCGGAAACTTTGTTGAATATGTAAGAGATAATGAGATTAAGGTGAGGTATTTCTATTTTCTAGGATTTTCATTTTTTATTCATGATTATTTATTTTTTATTCAATTAATAAGTTGTCAAGGATTCTTGCAGGATGCATGGCTTGATAATGTTGAGGTTGATCCTAGATATGCTGGATTAAGCTCTGCGGCAACAAATGATGAAGAGGAGGTCCAAGAGCTTTCTTCTAAAGATGTGGCAATCATGAAGAGGCGCATTGCAAATGTTCTTGAACCAGAGGAAACAGTAAGTCCTATGTTTTATCATTTGATTCATTCTTAGATCCGATTGATTTGAGAAAACAAAATAATGCTAATTTGTAATTACTACTTAGTGACAATAGGAAATGATAACAAAAATTATTTTCTCTAACCAAACAAACCTTTAAACTATTCTTTTGGTAAACATTGTTGAGGGAATTGATACCCTTTAAACATTTACTGGTTAGTTTATCCTCTTAATGTGTAAAGAATGGGTAATTTTGAAGTTGGAACTAGGATCTGCCGAAAATAAAAAAGTGGAATTTGCTGTTAATTCCATAGTAGGCTATTCAGTGTTACTTTAAACCTAACTTGTAACTGTTTTTCTCTCCCTCATGGTTGGCAGAGAAAAACCAGGTAATCGGTATTCCCCAATTTGGCTTAAAAAAGGGGTTCCGAATTTTCTTAAAAATAAAAGAAGCAAAGTATTGTTGTAGGAAGTTATATTAGCTTGGAACTAACTACCATTGTTAATTTTATACAATATTTAAATGTGTTCTCTTAAAGTCTTGCCATTGGAAATCACTATATTTGACGGTAGAATTTACATACATATTTATTTTGTTAAGGGATGTTGAAGGTCATTTGTTGGTTTGTGATAATTGATATCTTTTCCAATAGGTCTTACAAGGCTTGAGAAGGTTAAAAGGCAGCGGTGATAGAAAGACAAAAATGTCTGGTGAAACTAAGATTGTATTTGACCAGCTAACTGAGGATGCTATGAAACTTATGGAGAATGGTGAATACAGTTAAGTCATTCTCATTGGGCTTTGTAGATATTGTCCATGGCAAAGACATGTATTTATTACGACAGCCTGATGGTACCTTTGTGTTGTCCAGCTTGCTGTGCTTCTAGATTTGTGTTTTACCACATGATGCTTAATACTGGTTTCTTTTTGTTTGTGTTTATTGCAGACGTTTATCATGAACATAAAGAGGTTTTTGAGCGTGAAGCAGGTCAGTGTATTTGTAGAAATTACTCTATAACTTGAGAGTTGTTTTTTCAATGAGAATGGTGCTCATTTTATAGGAGAGAATACAATTAATCAACTCCTTAATTTAAGGAGTGACATAATGAAAAATAAGCAACATTAAAATAGAATAATAATTAAAGGAAGTAATATATATTTCAACACCCCCCCTCAAGTTGGTGCATAGATATCAATCATGCCCAACTTGCTTATGAGATGCTCAAAACTTGTCTTTGCTAAACTCTTGGTCAAAATATCAGCTGTTTGTTGATTTGAAGGCACAAAAGGCAGACAAAGTATTCCATAATCTATTTTCTCTTTTATAAAGTGACGATCGATTTCAATTTGCTTTGTTCTATCATGTTGAACTGGATTATGGGCTATACTTATTGCGGTCTTGTTGTCACAATATAATTTCAATGAAAGTTCTACTGTCATCTTTAGCTCCTTTAAAACTCGATGAATCCAAAGATCCTCACAAATTCCTTGGGCCATTGCTCTAAACTCAGCCTCTGCACTGCTTCTAGCAACTACACCTTGCTTCTTGCTTCTTACTTCTCCATGTTACTAAGTTTCCCCATACATAGGTACAATAACCTGAAGTCGATTTTCTATCTGTAATGGATCCTGCCCAATCAGCATCAGTAAAAATAGCCACATTCCTATCACTAGTTTTTCCAAAGAATAGGCCTTTTCCGGGGGCAGCCTTCAAATATCCCAGAATTCCATAGACGGGGTCAAGGTGTTCTTTATAAGGGGCATGCATAAATTGACTAACAACACTAACAGGGAAAGCAATGTCAGGCCGTGTATGTGCCAAGTAAATCAATTTCCCAACGAACCTTTGGTATCTTCCAGTGTCGACAAGTGTGTCCCCTTTTTCCCAAAGTTTTGCATTTGGGTCCATGGGAGTATCAGCAGGTCTACATCCTCTCATACATGTTTCCTTTAAGAGATCAAGAACATACTTTCTTTGAGACACCAATATTCCTTTCTTTGATCTAGCTACTTCCATGCCAAGGAAGTACTTTAGGGATCCCAAGTCTTTGATTTCAAACTTTGCTGCGAGGTTTCTCTTTAGTCTTTCCATTTCTGTCACATCATCTCCAGTAAGAACTATATCATCGACATAAACAATTAAAATATTAATTTTTCCACTAGGATTGTACTTTATGAATAGAGTGTGATCTGATTCCCCTTGAGTGTATCCGTGTTTCTTTACTGATTGAATAAACTTTTCGAACCAAGCTCTTGGAGATTGCTTTAAACCATAAAGAGATTTTTTCAATTTGCACACCTTTGACCCAAATTTTTCTTCAAAGCCTAGAGGGCCATCCATGTACACTTCTTCTAGATCACCATTAAGAAACACATTTTTTACATCTAATTGATGTAGAGGCCAATCCAAATTCGCAGCAAGAGATAAGAGGATCCTAACAGTGTTTAACTTTGCAACAGGAGCAAAAGTTTCTGAGTAGTCCATGCCATAGGTCTGAGTAAACCCTTTAGCAACCAGCCTTGCCTTATATCTTTCTACTGAACCGTCAGAGTTGTATTTAACTGGAAACACCCACTTACAACCCACAGTTCTCTTTCCAGGTGGTAAAGTCATAACACTCCAAGTGTTATTCTTCTCAAGTGCTCTCATCTCAAACACAGCTTCCTTCTACTTTGGAACATTTAGAGCTTCCTGTACATTCTTAGGAATTTCTATACAAGACAAGTGAGAAGTAAATGCAGAAAAAGAGGAGGATAAATTTGAATATGATACGAACCTAGACATGGGGTGCTTGGTGCAAGCTCTAACTGGTTTCCTATGAGCTATTGGAACATCAAGAATAGGATCATGAATATCAGGAGGAATTTTACCTTTACCTTTGTTTGTATTTGTAGGTTGATTCTCCCTTGGTTCAGATCCATGACTGTGCTGAGGAATCAAGTCTTCTACTACCTTATCATGGTTCCTTCTTCCATAAATTACTCCTTTCCAAGTTCCTTCACCTTCTCCAAACTTTCTGTTTCATTATAAGGATGTTCATGTAGTGACATTTGACTTAATTCTTGATTATCCTTAGGTTCCAAAGATTCATCGTTAGAATTTTGGTTTGTTGCCCCTGATTCTGTGACATCCTCACTCATGATAGGAGTATGTTCACTTACATTATCTGGGACATTTTCTTTAGGTGCAAACGGCCTAGAACTTTGTGATATAAACATATTTTCTGAAAGAATTAAATTCTCAAAAAAATAAGATGAATCTTCATTTGATTTTCCCTCTTGAAGATGATTGCTCTCAAAAAAAGATTTATTTTAAAAAAAAGTAACATCCATGGTTACCAGCAACCGTTTAGAACTGGGATCAAAACATTTATACCCTTTTCGAGTGGGGGAATATCCAACAAAGACACATTTAATAGCACGAGGTTCAAGTTTGCCTATTTGTTTGTGTTCATGGACAAATGCAGTGTATCCAAATATTTTTAGAGGCAAATCGGCTGAAATAGTGGCAATGGGAAAGAATTTTAAAAAAGTTTCGAGAGGAGTCTTAAGGTTTAAAACACGAGATGGCATGCGGTTTATCAAATGTGGAGCGGTTAAAACAGCCTCACCCCATAAATATTTTGGAACTTTAGTGGAAAAAAGTAAGGCTCTAGCCACTTCAAGAAGGTGCCTATTTTTCCTCTCTGCAATTCCATTTTGTTGGGGTGAGTTAACACATGTACTTTGATGAACTATCCCATTTTCCAAAAAAAAAATTCCCAAAACTGTGTTAAAATATTCAGTTCCATTGTCAATTCTGAAAACTTGTATGGTGGAATTAAACTTGAGTCTGCACCAATTTAATAAAATTATTGACAATTTGTCCTACCTCTGATTTTTCTTTTAATAAATATACCCAACAAAGTCTAGTATGATCATCAGTAAAGGTGATAAACTATCTTTTGTTGGATAACGAATTAATCCTAATAGGCCCCAAACATCACTATGAATAATAGAAAAAGGTTTTGAAGGTTTATATGTTTGGGCAGGAAAAGAATTTCGGTGATGTTTTGCAAGTTCACATTGAAAAGAAGAAAAATCTTGATCAACAAATAATTTCGGAAATACAGTTTTTAAATATTTGAAACTTGGGTGACCCAATCTTAAATGCCACAACATAACATCATCCTTATTATTTGAAACAAAAAAAGATTCAGAGAAAGAACTTAATTGTCCAAGTTGATGTCTAGTTTCAAGTTCATCTTCAAGGTAGTAGAGTCCTCCATTCTGCTTAGCACTGCCAATCGTCTTCCCCGAGATTGAATCCTGAAACAAACAATGAGTATAAAAAAAATGAGTTTGACACCTTTTATCTCGGGTTAATTTACTGACAGACAATAGGTTACACGACAGATTGGGGACATGTAAAACATCTTGAAGAGTTAATAATGGAGAAATAATGACAGAACCTTTTCCTGCCACAGCTGAAAGAGAACCATCGGCAATCTTAATTTTTAAATTACCTGCACAAGGACTATATGAAGAAAACATACTAGACTCTCCTGTCATATGATCAGTAGCACTTGAATCAACAATCCAAGTACGACTTGGTTTGACACTAAGGAGGGCTGACTTTAAAAAATTACCTTTTTGGGCAATGGAACCGAAAGAAAACATACGAGAAGTTGTTTGAGACTCAAGAAGCTTGTACAATTGTTCATTGGTGGACGGAAGTGAGTTTGAGGAAGACTGCTGCCCTTGATCAGAACTATCTTGGAGTGCACGACCTTCGGTTGACGAGTTGAAAATTGTCTTACCCATCATCATCATTTTCCGCGCCTTCTCTCTTCTGGTCTTAGATTTATTCATCCCCGTTTAATTTTCACTTTTTGATCCGACTCCGACACTGCAAGCTACGATTCAAAGTTTTTTTTTTTTCTCGATGAATAGTGTGCGCGTGAACAGTATCGCGGCATGAACAGTGCCTGCGATATGAATAGTTCACACGTGAACAATTCTTCGGTGAACAGTGTTTGCTGGATATAAAAAAAAACCAGGAAAGAAAAAAAACGTAATGATGGCGGCTAGGATTTATGTGGAAGCAAGGCCCCCAAAAATCGGGGGCTCTGATGCCATGTAGAAATTACTATAACTTGAGAGTTGTTTTTTCAATGAGAATGGTGCTCCTCTTATATGGGAGAATACAACTAATCAACTCCTTAATTTAAGGAGTGATGTGAAAAGATAGAAAGAATATTTCCTGAATATTTTTCTGAATGTGCTTGAGTTACAGAGCTCTCAGCAGCAGGCTTAATTTATAGACATGGTAGTTGCAATGGTAATAAATGACCATATGCAACTTACAAGATAATTAAGCTAACACAATTTCCTAAGATACATTGAACTTATCTTCATGCTGTAAAATGAACCTTAGCTACTTGGAAAAAGAGGATAATTAATGTATTTCAATTTCCAACACTCCCCCTCAAGCTGGTGAATAGGTATTCTCCATTCCCAGCTTGGACACAATTCTTTCAAAAGTTGGGCAGCATAATCCTTTGGTGAAGATATCCGCAAGTTGACCTTGTGAAGGAACATAAGGAGTACAAATCATACCGCAATCAAGCTTCTCTTTGATAAAATGCCGATCCACCTCAATGTGTTTCGTTCGATCATGTTGAACTGGATTGTGAGCTATACTAATTGCTGACTTATTATCGCAATAAAGCTTCATAGGTCCATCCCATTTAATCTTCAAATCTTCTAAGATAATCTTCAGCCAAAGTAATTCACAAATACCTTGTGCCATAGTTCGGAACTCAGCTTCAGCACTAGATCGAGCCACAACATTCTGCTTTTTACTCCTCCAAGTTACAAGATTTCCGCCTAGAAATGTACAATACCCTGTAGTGGATCTTCGATCAGTAACTGAGCCTGCATAATCAGCATCGGTATAAGCTTCAAGAGTAGCATTCCCATTCCTTTTAAACAAAATCCCTCTTCCTGGAGTTCCCTTAAGATATTGCAAAATCCTATAAGCTGCATGTAAATGAACTTCCCTTGGATTGTGCATAAATTGACTAACCACGCTTATAGCAAATGCAATATCTGGCCTTGTGTGGGAAAGGTAAATCAATCTCCCAACCAATCTTTGATACATTTCCTTATCCACCACTGCACCTTTTTCAGCATTACCCAACTTATGGCTTGGATCTATAGGACTGCCCACAGGTTTACAAGCTAGCTTACCTGTTTCCATGAGCAAATCTATGATATACTTTTGTTGAGATATGAAAATGCCCTTTTGAGTGAGCCACCTCTATTCCTAAAAAATACTTCAGCCTCCCAAGAGTTTTCATTTCAAACTCTTTTGATAAATGTTGAGTTAAGGCTTGTTGTTCCCGACAATCATTTCCAGTCACAATGATATCATCAACGTATACCAACAACACTGTTACTTCCCCTGAAGTAGAGTGTTTAATGAACAGTGTATGATCTCCATTACTCTGTTTGTACCCTAAGACTGTCATAGCCTTAGTAAACCTTCCAAACCATGCCCGAGGTGACTGTTTCAACCCATATAATGCCTTTTGCAACTTACAAACAGAATTGACAGCAACATTTTTCTCATATCCGGGTGGAATCTCCATATAAATTTCTTCCTCAAGCTCTCCATGTAAGAATGCGTTTTTCACGTCAAATTGTTGTAAATCCCACCCGTAATTGGCAGCAAGGGATAATATAACTCGGACTGTATTCATCTTTGCCACTGGGGCAAAAGTTTCTGAATAATCAATCCCATAGGTTTGTGTGAAACCTTTGGCAACCAACCTTGCTTTATACCTCTCAACTGTCCCATCGGCCTTGTAATTTACATTATACACCCACTTGCAACCAACAGGTTTCTTCCCTTTTGGTAAAGGAACCACCTGCCATGTTTTATTTTTCTCCAATGCCTCCATTTCTGTATCCATAGCATGCATCCAATTTTTATCGGTTAATGCCTCAAAAACATCAGTTGGAATTGGGATGGTATTTAAGTTTGCAAGAAAGGTTTTATGAGTTTGAGAAAAGTTTTGAAATGAAATATAATTTGAGAGAGGATATAATGGCCTTTTTGTACATTCTCTAACCCCCTTTCTGATGGCAATTGGGAGGTCATGGTTATTTTCAATTATTGAATTTTCTGTTTCATTTTGTGGGACTAAAATATTATCGTGTAAAACTGAGAAATCAGAATTTGTTACCTGTATTGAAGGACTTGGATCAGTCTCTTGGACATGTGTTGATTCAGGAATGGCCTTCAATTTTCTTGCATACACCAAATTCTTTCCAAACCTGTCATTTTCAGCTCTGTTTTCAACCAATGTTTCATTGTCTCCAGATTCACGTCCAAATCCACCTTCGGTCAATGCCTCATTTTCAGTTTCATTTCCAACCATTTCTCCTCTTGACTTGAGCTTATGGGAATATGATTCGAGATCAGGAAGAATAAAAGTTTCAAGATTATTATCCTTATCTTCACTAAGACTCTCCCCCTGAAGATAAGGTTGAGTGAAATAGGCTTGTCCTTCATGAAAGGTAACATCCCGAGACACGAAGATTTTTTTTTTATGGAGGGTGGTAGCACTTATACCCTTTTTTGACTATTAGAGTACCCAACAAAGACACATTTTAGAGCTCTAGGGTCAAGCTTTCCCCTACCTTGACTATGGATATGAACAAACGAGACACACCCAAACACCCGCGGTGTAAGATTATTAGTGGTAGAAATGTTTGGATAGAAGGACGAAAGAATATCCATAGGACTCCTAAACTCCAACACTCTCACGAGTATGTCCAGTCTTATTGCAGTAAGTACACCGCAATTCACTTTTCTTTTCCACCTTTACTTGTCCTCCACTTCTAAGATTTTCAGCTATCATGGCTGAACTTTCAATGGATGGAGTATCTAGCATCAAGTTTCTTCTACTCTCCTCACTTCTTACAATGGCAACTACCTCATTTAAGGAAGGAACTTGTGGTTTTCCAAGAATCTGAATTCTTACCTGATCAAATTCAGGATTTAGTCCCACAAGAAAGTCATAGACTCTATCTTGTTCAATAAACTCCTTAAGCACTGCTGAATCTGCTGCACATTGAGTTCTTATCACTCTATAGTGATCCAATTCCATCCAAAGAGACTTCAATTGGTTAGCATATTCTGTAACATATTTATTTCCTTGCTTAGCAGCAACTGTTTTCACCTTCACATCATAAACTTGGGCAGCATCTTTAGCCTTTGAATGGGTTTCCTCTATTGCATCCCAAATTTCCTTTGCAGTGCCAAGAAACATGCAAGTATCACTAATCTCTGGAATCATTGAGTTCCATAGCCATGCCATAATACTCGAGTCTTCCTCATCCCATTCAGTAAAAGTTGGATCTTCCTCTGCTGGTCCAGTACCAGTTAAGTGACTGAGTTTCCCTTTTCCTTTTAACACAGTACGAACAAGTTGAGCCCACTTCAAATAATTTTTCCCATTTAGCCGATAGGCAGGCTGAATGCTCTGTAATTCCTTAGACTGATTATTCTGGACTTGAGAGCTTCCTCCTTGAGCAAATGGATTTACGATCTCCTCCTCCATAGATAAGTGGTTGACGGTGTACGAACAGTGTTTAATTGGAAGAACTTGACAGCAAGTAATGCCCAGTCAAGATTTGAAGTTTCTGACAGCAGAAAATGCCCAGTCAGATTTTATCAATAATTGTTTGCGGAAGCAGAGTCCCCTAGATTAGGAGCTCTGATACCATGTGAAAAGATAGAAAGAATATTTCCTGAATATTTTTCTGAATGTGCTTGAGTTACAGAGCTCTCAGCAGCAGGCTTAATTTATAGACATGGTAATTGCAATGGTAATAAATGACCATATGCAACTTACAAGATAATTAAGCTAACACAATTTCCTAAGATACATTGAATTTATCTTCATGCTGTAAAATGAACCTTAGCTACTTGGAAAAAGAGGATGATTAATGTATTTCAATTTCCAACAAGTGACATAATGAAAAATAAGCAACATTAAAATAGAATAATAATTAAAGGAAGTAATATATATTTCAACAGTATTACATCATACCTTTGCTTTATTTTTATTATGTTTAATTGTTGTATTCACACCTTTACTTTTATGTTTTGTGACTCACAAAACATTGTGATATGAGTTACTTTATTAACATGATGGAATATGCTGGTTAATTTATAACTTAACTATGTCTTTTAATGACATAATTCTATTCCACTTGTGTTGGTATTATGGTCGGGATGTGAAATGAAATACGTTGCCGTATCATCATAGTGTTATAATAAGAAAACTATTTTTTGGACCATCACATTAAGCTTTAAATTTAGGGGAAGTTGGTCCTGGGCATTATTTAATCTCAATATTTTTCTTGTCTCATCTTCCATTAATGATGATATCGACGTATAGATTTACAAGAACCTAAGAGCAAGGAATGCTACATGTTTTTCTAGGAGCACCAATTACTAATGCTTATGCGTTTTACAATCTCTCTCTTTCAGATGGATATGAGAAATTGGTCAGGGCAAGAGAAGAAGGCATATCTGGGAACTCAGATGATTTTGATATGTTTGCCGATGATGATGGACAAGCTGCCACTAAGCCATCTACAGATGAAAATAATGCAGTTAGTGAACCATCATCAAATGCCATTAATTCTGGTACAGAGGGTAAAAACATTGCCTCTATAACTTTGGCATCTGAAATGGCAATTTTGTTGCTGTATTTCATCTTTAATGTTTTTAATCGGTTCTACTTTTCTTTCCAGGTGGAGCTTTGCAAAGTGATTATGTGTATGACGAATCTTCTGGGTATGACTTTTTCCGTATACTTTTTTTGAAAATAATCTAAAGTGATCTACAATACTCACCTATGATTTAATGCTGTAAAAGTTCATTTAGTACTCATTTGTTCTTTCTCTTCATGAACTCTTTAAAAATAAATCTGTTGAAAACTTGATCTGACATCAGTTATTTATTGGTCCAGGTATTATTACAGCAGCAGTTTGGGCTATTATTATGATCCAAATACAGGACTTTATTGCTCTTCAGCATCAGGGAAATGGTATTACGAAATCATGATTCATCTTAGTCATGTGTCATTTTTATGTTTTTAATTGTAGTTTCTTTATTAGCCTTCTTAAACATCAACATGCCTTTAGATGTGAGTTCTTTGCTGTTTAAATCCTAATCCTATTCTGGTTAGATAGATATTTTTTATATGAAAACTCTACCTAGAAACATGCATTATTCGTACTTTACTTTAAGCTTGATCTTGGGTGAAAGTAAAAAGACCGATGTATGATTGTGCTTGTGCTAGTCTAAGATAAGAATATTCCAATAGTTAGAGGGAGAAGAAAATTAGATAAAGTTACAGCTCAAACCATTGAGAACGAGACATCGTCTGTGTCATGACACCTTTTGACACATTTAGCCAACCCTACCTAATGGAAAAATGTCCTACTAGTTGTATGTTTGTTGCTGATTGATAGACAATGTTATTTTTATAGGAACAAGAGAATCCTAGAAAAGAGGTAGCGGTTGAATTTACTCTTGTTTATCTTTAACTTAGGCTCTTGAATTTTTGGGATTCCATGTTGGATGGACCTTGTTAAAATAGCTGGATAGTTTTTCTTTTTATTATAGATTAGATATTGCAACCCTCAAGCCCTGTAGAATCACATGAGGGGCAAAGCTCTCCCTCTAGAGTTTTAACGTTGTATTTCCTGGGTTCAAACTTGAGAACTCTGGTTAAACTGTAAGAAACTAATGTCATCTCATTCAATCGCTCCTGAGTAGTAGCTGTATAGTTTATTTTCTGCATTTGGTGATCGGTTCATTCTTGGTCTTACTGATAATTGTCTTTGTATCTCACTGGGATTGTTTATTTTTGTTTAAACACAGGTACTCATTTAATGAAGAGACTGGCACCTATGATGAAGTTAATGAGGTTGCATCCAATTCGAGTTGAGGGGCATGTCTCGGGGGAGTATAGACAGTTTATAACATATCCGCAATCATTGTCTTTCAGTGGCATATGTACAGACAGAAACATTAATTTTTTTTTTCCCACACTTTCTAATTGTTCAGATGCTAATGCCAGCAGTTTTTCTTCTGCCTTTATATCACTTTAAGGTTGTTGATGTTTAGTAGCCTAACAAATAACTAAAGTGATCCTTAAAGTTAGGAATGGTACACACATACTCTTTCGACCTGTGAGTTCCAATAGCATATTTCTGTGTTGATATTGCGATGAAAACTTGTGATCATGCTGAGCAGGCCGTTATGGTGGAAACAAATATAGCGGTTGTCAGTTTATGCTTCAAATTACAAATTTATTTCTGCTTGTGTAATTGGATAGCTGTTTATTTTGGCGCCAAATTTAGGACGTTACTAATGTGTTGCTTGCTGTGAGTACTAGTCACTTTTTTTTTTAACAATAGTACTAGTCACACTTTATTAGTGATTTTTTTTTATATTTTTATATATGTGCTGTAAAAATATTATGCATTAGTACATCGTGTATTCTCTTATGGACATAGTAAGATACTTACATATTAAAAAAAAGTCATGGTTCTCAATCCACAAATTCTGAAATTTGCACTTCTTTTGTGTATTTGGGCTTGTGAATTGAATCACGTACATATAATTTAGTGTATTCAGGCTTGAGAATTGAATCACATCACATTTTATTTATTATATATATAATTTTGAATAATATGAAAACAAGAATCTAGTATTGTGTCGTATTAACAAGTTAACAAAGCTATATTATAGTGGTATAGACTGCACAAATAGTAGTATAGAGTAGGGATTCTATTGTAGAGAAGAAACCCCTGGAAGTGAGATTATGTCCTAGTTTCTCAATAAAAATTATTCTCTCTTTTCAATTCTATTACTGGGTTCCTAACTGGTATGAATGTTATGCATTTACAACTTGGTTGTCTTTCTTGGTTCTAGTAGTAGCTTTCCGAATAATGATGCAAAAAAAAAAATTCTACGACTGATCATTTTATATTTTCGTTTTTAGATGGACGCACAAGAAAAGTTTTTTTCTTAATCAAATGCAAATCATTCATCGATCAATAGCTGCAAAGGAAGACGAGTTTGCAAAATCGCAGCAAGCAAAACGAAAAGTGATGTGTGCTGATGGAGATTCTTCTGTGAAAGAGGATGACAATCATATGTAATATTCTTATATTCCCTTATCATATTAGCTTCTTTTTTCTTACTTTTGGAATACATAACTAAGTGGCCAGTATGTAAGATTCAATTATTAATATTTTCTGAAGTAAAACTCAATCTTCTTTAAACAAAATGGAGAAAATTTCTAGTTTCATGAAGTCTCAAGACGAGGACATGGGGAAATTTGAGGCAGTGAGAGATAATATCTTAAGAATGCATGAAGAAAAACAATTGGCTCTGAAGAAGAAGCGGTGGCAAGAGCCATCATGTTGAACTTGAGAAGGAATTGGAATATGAACTAAGCCAGTCTCAAGAAGAAAGCTTTTAATAATAAACGGCGTTTAAACCCCGTTAACATGTGAAAACATGCAGAGTAGTTGTAAATTTTGGTTGAGTTTAATTTGAAAGTTGAAAGTGAGGGTTGATGAGGGCTATCATACATCTAAAAAGAAGTTAATTGTAAAATGGGAAAGCAAGAAATATAACTCATGTAGAATTGATTAACATAATTAAATGTGGAAGCACCAAAGTGAATGCTCTTATTCCTCAATTTTGTTTTTTTGTACAAACTTGTTTTTAAACTTAAGAGTGTGTTTGAATGAGGTAATTAAGAAATTTTGAAGAATTTAGAATTCTAGGCAATTTAAATGATTCAATTAAATTGACTTCATTTCTAAATATTCTCGTTTGGATGGAGTAATAAAAAATTTCATTGTCATCATTTTTGGGCAACTTTTATAAATTTTATTTTTTTGGGCTAAATTTGAAAATTGAAATCAGGCGTCAATTTGTAAATTTCAAAAAAATTGAGGGGTCAATTTATAATTTTGAATAAGCTGAGGGGTAAATTTGTAATTTCCAAAAAAATATTAAGGGTCAAATTGCAATTTTTGTAAATTTATTGGGGTCAATTTGAAAATTTTGTAAAATTTGATGACCAAAATGCAAAATTTGAAAATTATAAGAATGAATAAATTTGAAATTCTTAGCTTTTAGGTGTCATTTGAAATTCTCTAAATTTAACTTGAACAAAATACTTCATAAATTTTCATCATTTTAAAAATTCTCCTCAAAACATTCCTACATCCAAACACACTCTAAACGTTCGATTTGGTTATTATTGTATATACTTTGAAATGAAATCCGAAAGCACCGATGTGAATGCTCTTATAATTGTAAAATGCTACTATGTATGTAATCAAACTTAAGTAATTGATCAAAGATAATGTTAGGCGTGTATCATACGGGGTTGAAACACTAGTGATGTTACATGTTCAAGTAACGCTACTCGGCATACTCCAATCAAAGAAGGGAAAATTTTGTTAGAAAGACAAGAACTACAGCTAGCGGACTTCACGATTGCGGTACACTATAGTTTGATGACTATGGTTGGTTTATTTGGTAATTATGAAACTTCATCTCTATCTTTAAGAACCACTTGTTGTTCATCATAGGACGCTATTGACAGAACTTATCAGAACGTGACACGTGTCACTGGCAGATTGAGGCAGAAAGCAACACGTGTACATGGGGATTCAGAAAATTGAGAAGATTCGAACCGCGCGCATGAAGATAATATCCCTTGTCACTACACCAGTGAACACTTGTTGTATATTTTCCCCATCCAGTAATATATATACGATTATTAAAAACAGTTTCACACACTACCTCAATTAGGTTTTTTTCTCTCTCCTTTTTTTAATGGGTGTGCAACATAAACCATCCAATTTTTTATTTGTTTTTTAATATAAATCTTATAAAAAAATAAATATAAGAGATTTGATAATTTTAATTGGATTCTAGATAAAACCGAATATTAGTCAGATAATTTTTCAAAAAAAAATCCAGATTATCCGACGAATGTGAATAAAATCTAGATTCAATATTTTCTCCTTCACGGTGTTCCTAGCACGAACATTTAAACTTACTATATAATATTAAGGTGGCATTTGTCATGGGAAAGGGGAAATCTTTCCCACCATGGAAAAGTTGAGTTTTAACCATAGATATATTAATATAAATATTCAATGGTTCATATCTTTTACTTCTAACCTTTTGGTAATTTTTGGGTTCTACAAAATCTTCAAAAATTTGGACCCCACCTCATGTAGGTTTAATGTAAATTTATTTAATGGGCCATCAACCTAATATAAGACAATAATTATGGCATGTGGGATATTAACCAAAATTTATGAAGCCTAAATGAAAACGTTATATTAACACCCCTGTAAATCTTGAAGCATATTCAATAGGAGTTATTTATGTTGAAAAATTATAGAATGTGGTCGTAGAAACATCTTAATTGAATAAAAATTTGTAGAAATCAAATAAACTGCTCTAGTTTATTAGAAAATATATGATGTGGTACAATGAAAAAGTTTCATTAAGAGAAAATTTAGAAATCATACATGTTAAACCAAAGTGAAGCATTAGGGTTCCTTAACTCTTATATTGATTGGTTTAACTTGGGATTCCTTGAATCTTTAATTGACTGGTTTTTTTAGGTTCCTTAGATTTTAGGGTTAAATAAGTAAATAGTCTTCCTAAATATATCAACAATTGATTTTAGTCCTGTTAAAATATTTCTTAGGATTTTGGTCCCTTCAAAATTTTCCATCCATGAAATTAGTCCATACTTTTTAGTCAACTCATGTCTAACCTTCATATTTTTTAATTAAATTTTTGAGAAATGGGTAAAAAATTAGGACAATATTTTCCAAAAAAAACATTAGAATTTTTTAACAAAACATGAATTTAATATGAATTTTTTAGCACCAAAAACATAAAAATTCATATTTAATAATGTTTTGGTAAAAAATTCCAATATATTTTTGGAGAGATTATCGTAATATTCTACCAATTTATGAAAAATTTCATTAAAAAATATGAAGGTTAGACATGAGTTGACAAAAAAGTAGAGACCAATTTTATGGATTTGAAATTTTGGAGGGACTAAAATCAAATGTTGGTATATTTAGGGGGGGTCATTTACTTATTTAACCCTTAAATCTTTTATTGATCGGTTTCTCTTGAGGTTCCTTAACTCTTATAATCATTCGTTTCTCTTATGATTTCTCTTAGGGTTCCTTAAATCTTTCATTGATCCGTGTCTCTTGAGTTTCCTTAACTCTTATAATAATTCGTTTCTCTTATGATTTCTCTTAGGGTTCCTTAAATCTTTCATTGATTGGTTTCTCTTGAGGTTCCTTAACTCTTATAGAAACACTATATTAATGTTGATATTTTGAAAATAGTTACGAGTTTTCAAAATTTTATCATATCGACTATCATATTTCAATACATACAAATTTTCTTCTGCATATAAATTCCTCAACGAGTACGATTTAAATATTTAACGGTGTTTTAAATATAAAATAAAAATTTATTTAATAGACACACTACATTAATGTTGATGTTTTCAAAATAGTCATGTGTTTTCAAAATTTTATCATATCGATTTTCTCATACATGTATATAAAAATTTGTTTATTTAGATATAAGTACATAAAATCTGCAGCGGGTGCGGTGCAAACATTGAACCGTGTTTTACATACAAAATAAAAAGTTATTTAATAGAAATACTACATTAATTTTGATTTTGAAAATAGTCATGAGGTTTTAAAATTTTATCATATGGACTTTCTCATATATGTATATAAAAATTTGCTTATGCAGATATAAATACATAAAAATCTGCAATGGGTGCCGTGCAAACATTGAACAGTCTTTTGCATATAAAATAAAAAGTTATTTAATAGAAACACTACATTAATTTTGATTTTAAAAATAGTCATAAGTTTTCAAAATTTTATGTGCATAAAAATTTGTTTTCGCATATATGAACAAATAAAATCCATAACTGGGTGACTCAACTATTTAACAAATTTTTGTTTATATAAGAGAAAAAAAATTAATAGAAACATTACATTATTATTCATAATTTTCATTTAATATCTATAAACATTCTACAATATTAACAATATAATCATTTTTTTATATAATTATTACAATGTTAGGTGACATGTGCGAAAGCATGAGTCATTTATTAGTTTTCATGTAAAATAAGATGCTTTTCATTTTTGTGTAAGTATTTAAAATGCATGTACGTTGTAGAATAGAAAAAGTAAACGAGATATAGATAAAATCATACGGTTTTTTTTTTTTAAATTTGATAAAATTATACGGTATCACATATGATACATGATATATGAATTTTGAGAAATAATATTTGTACAACCACTTTGTGACAACTCTTCTTCTCATACTTGCATTTGGTCTTATTTTCTCTATTTTTTGACCAATAAAAAAAAGTTATCATCAAAGTTGCCTCAAATAATTATTTAAATATCATTACTCATGTATTTTTTATGCTCAAATAACATAATTGTACTGAAAAGGAATCAACACATATATAAAAAAGGTATAGAATAAAGACATTATATCACCATAGTGACATAAATGGTATATACTTAAATCTCTTAATAAGTTGGTCTATGGTTCAATCATTTTTTATGATTCTACTTTACCATATTAATTTATGAAATAAAATATTAATATAGATATATCCAGATTTAGTTGGATTTTCGAGAGGAGATTCGGACCCGTTTGTTATAGTTTTTTTAAAATAGGTTTTTATAATGTAATATGTTTTTGCTATAATTTTTTTAACAAAGAAATTTTTATGGAAAATTTCGAATGAAAAATTCTTCTGAATAACTTATCTTAAAATGTAATTATAAGTATTTCATCATTTTGTTATATTTTTTTTGGATACTAAAATTTTAAAAAATCTCTAAAAAAAACTGTTTCAAATAACTTTTCATAAAAATCATTTTTGAAAGATGTCATTTTGATAAAATATGGGATTTTTACTATGTAAAATCTCTAACAATGAATTTAAATTAGTGAATGTAAAATTTTTTTTTGAACTTATGTCAAATGAGTTTATTTTACTATTTTTGAATAAATTTCTAAAATGTCCATTTTTAGAAATACAAAGAAAAATCAATTTTTTTTAAATCTATAATAAACGGCCCGTAATTGGATGTGCCTATAAAAAATTATGTGTATATAAATTTAATTCGATAGTAAAATAGATTATCTTTTTTAATAAATGTTGTTTGATAATGATTTGATTCATCCCGACAAGGTTGTGAGTTCAACAACTCACCTAAACTTTTTTTTTTCATAAGCTAGTCCAACCGATAAAAATGTCGAAGTTGTTAGATCAGATGTCATGATCAGGGTTCGAACCCCGGTACCTCTACTTTGTAGGTGCAAGTTTATGATGACTTTGTCGTTTCGTCTATCTACCCAAAACAAATTACCTTTGTTATATGGACAAAAAAGTGTAATAAATTTCATTTCATAAATAAAATGTATAATACGAGACTTGATTTTATTATATTATGTATTTTAATTTAATTAATTTTCCATTGGTGTGTGTCTCACACATGATCACACACACCAGAGAGTAACTGTAGTTGAAATCCATGGCAGAAGAGAGTGGTGAAATCAAGGGTGGATTCTCAATGGACTCAACGGAATCACGTTGGGTTTTCCATGAAGACGATGAAGATGAAGACGCATCTAATATTGAAGAATACGACGCCGATTTGAGATTCAGAGGACGCGTTAATGTACATGATTCCGAAGATGAAGATAACGCTGAACAAAAACTCATTCGTACTGGCCCTCGAATCGATTCCTTTGATGTTGAAGCTCTTGATGTTCCTGGTGCTCATAGAAATGACTATGAGGTTCTTCCTTTCTCTATGTTAATGATGCAAAGGAAATTTATGAAGATTTTGTGATTTAGTTTTTAGATTCTGTTACTTACTTTTGAGTTGAATGTGGAATTTTGAAGATTGTTGTGATGCTTGTTTATGAGTTATTTTGTTTTTAGATATGCTAATTGAAATAGAGTGAAGTTGTACTTGGGCCTTTTGGGATTGACTTATTTGAGCTTATATACTAGCATAAGTCTTGTGAGACTGTTTGGGAGAACTTATGAAAACAACTTATGACAATTTTCACAAGCTTTTTTCGGCACTGGTGCTATATGCTGCAAATAAACTGTTTATCCAAACAGGCCCTAACTCAACTGACAAATGGCGATATTGTTAGGTTGGACACCTTCACTGACGTTTGAACCCAGGGCCTCACAGTTGTGAGGCAAAAGAAATAGAGTGGTTTTTTTTTGGTAGATAGACGGAATGATAATAACCACTTGAAAACTCAGACACAAGTGGAGGATCTCTGGTTGGAACCCGAGTCACGGCGTCCAACCTAACAATTTTGGTATTTGCCAGTGGAGCTATGACTTGTTGACAAATAGATTGGAGTTCAGTTTAGTAGTTGTAGTTGCTTGAGAATATTTTGGTTTCAATTTTATTTATAATCATATATAAGTTGAAATTTCAGAATGGAAAAATACTTAAGTCAATCTTAAATTTAATGTTACTATTTCCTGTTCAATCTTTCTTTCCGTGTATGTGTGTTTGTGTGGAACCGTATGATTGTTAATTGAATATTATGAGTTGGTCATAATTCATAAATGGAAAAAAAAGAGAAAAATAAGTATGAAATTTGACATGGTTTAACCTACAGGCAAAAAAGAGAGATAATTTACTGTGACTGGTGAAGATTAAACAAGTATCAAGTATCTGCCAATGCGCCAAATAACGAATTCAGATTCACTACAGTACACCTTATCTCTCACAAATTTTACAACCTAACTAATGATTTTACAACACAAGCTACTTTATGATGTTTAGTGTCTAGAGATGCTTGTTTTTGTTGTTGTTCAACTTCTATTACTTTTGGATGTTGATAATTTTATTTAGCTTATGGATTGTATGAAACCTACTCCACAATCCACTGATGCATTGCATAAGGCTTGTGCTCGCCCTTTAAAATCTGGTGCTGCTCATCATAAGAATATGAAGTTATAAACTGTAGTGAAACATAAAAAATCTGTGTATAAATGTTTTATGATTGTTGTCTTCATAATAATTTATTGCAGGATATCAGCGTAGGAAAGAAAATTGTATTGACTTTTCAGACTCTTGGTGTTGTCTTTGGTGATGTTGGAACCAGTCCATTATATACATTCAGTGTTATGTTTAGAAAGGCTCCTATAAATGAAAATGAAGACATTCTTGGAGCATTATCGCTTTTGTTGTATACTTTAATCGTGATTCCTTTGGTGAAATATATCCTGGTTGTTCTGTTGGCCAATGATAATGGGGAAGGTATATTAAGTTAAATATTCTAAAATGGATTTAATTTGTATACACCATTAGTGTAAAACTTTTTTACACATGCATCTAAGAAAATCAAACCATAGTGCTACATGTAGATATTTGTGGAGACATTTTACTTAAGAAAATGGCACTATGGTGTTATTTAATTGGATACATGTCTTACTAAGTTTTACACCGCCAGTGCATAAAAATGAATCTCTTCTAAAATAGACCTTCAATATTACTTGCCTTTCTCTCTCGGACTGTCATAGTGTTCTGACAGTTATGTCCTTAATATCATAGTTGTTTTCGAACCACTGCAGGTGGTACTTTTGCCTTGTACTCTTTGATTTGTCGTCATGCTAAGGTGAGTCTTCTCCCCAATCAGTTACCATCAGATGCCCGTATATCAAGCTTTAGGCTAAAGGTGCCATCCCCTGAGCTTGAAAGGTCATTAAAAATCAAGGAAAGACTTGAGTCTTCTCTGAATCTGAAGAAGACGCTACTGATATTTGTGCTTGCTGGTACTTCTATGGTGATCGCTAACGGTGTTGTAACACCAGCAATGTCAGGTTTTTATCTGCTATTACTTTATTTTGCCAAAGCTGCTATTACTTTATGTATTTTTGAAAAAAATTCGAACTTGCCCTGGTCATGTGTTTTGAATGATACTCATAACATACCTGTAAATTGTAATGATATCTTGTTACATGTGTTCGTGGATAACCAGTGTTTTCATCACCATTTGACTACTGTTTACTTTTTTTTTTGGTATAACAATTCTCACTTTCTATCTTTGTCTTGCTGCAGTATTGTCATCTGTTGGTGGTTTAAAAGTTGGGATAGATTCAATCAAGCAAGGTATTACATTAACCTATAAATCAACTGTGATCTGTAACCTGGGCCGGTCCAAGGCAGTGAGATAAGGGATTTAGGCCTCAACAACAAAATTCTTAGTACTATTCTAACTTTTTGTAGAAAAAAAGAAGAAAAAGAAAGGCCTTTCATGATAGAAAAGGCCCAATTTTAAGCTGTCTCCTTTCAAATGCCTCTCTCAGAATTTGCTTTAGGTCTCACTCACTGTTGGGCAGCTTTGTCTGCAGTAGTTATTGATGCATAGGTTTGACATTGTTACCATCAAGACCAACTTTAGATGTAAAGATCTGGTGACATCCAACAATCAACTTCCGTGGAGGAAGAGGAACATGGTCCGAATTCCCGTACTTTTTAAGTGCACATGTTTCTTCTGCAATAGTCTGGCATTACCCGGGGAAGGAAAAAACTCCTCATGCAGTCTTAGGAATGAATAAAGAATTCAAAGACGCTAGATGTCAGAAAATAATAAGGAGGCTTAGCTCGGTTAGGAAAATGAACTACACGCATGTTTCCTGTGTTGACACAACTCACAAGACCGTGAAAAAATTGGGCAAGTTTGGAACCAATTTATGGCACTTCGCAAGGCTGAGGTAACCCAGTTGAGCATATATTAGAAGGGGAAATTTGTGTTACTGCAACTATGGGGATGCGTAGTGAGTTGGTAGAGGTCATTAGACTTGCTTATGATGCCAATCACCGAACCTAAACTCTAGTTCTACAGTATTCACTATATTTACATGATAACGCATGAGCAGAGCTGTCCTCTATACACAAATTCTAACAATTTATACAAATATTTGTTACTGAAGTCTGTTGACTTGGTTTGAGAGAATGGAAAGCCTTTCTTGTTTTAGTTTTGTTTTCGAGGAGGTTAGATAGGTGGACATATTAATAAGCTGAGCTGATTTATAAGCTTATGATTTGGTCATTTCTATAGTTGCTTTAATCTTTTCTCCATTTTTAACTATGCAGATGAAGTGGTGATGATTTCAGTTGCCTGCCTGATTGTTTTGTTCAGTGTACAAAAGTATGGAACGAGTAAAGTGGGACTTGCAGTAGGACCTGCTTTGTTCATATGGTTTTGTTCTCTTGCGGGTATCGGGATATACAATCTTCTCAAATATGACAGAAGTGTCTTGAGGGCATTCAATCCCATTCATATCTACTATTTCTTCAAGAGGAACTCAACTAAAGCATGGTATTCTCTTGGGGGTTGTCTTCTGTGTGCTACTGGTAAACAAAATATGCAGGATCTTGAAATTGCGAATGTAATAGTATATATTTTCATCTGCCCACAATAACTTCTTTATTGTGGTGAATATGCAATATAAATGTTACCATTGCTGTACACAAGTACACAACCAGTACAACTATATTAAAATTCTTACTGAACTGTGTTGCAGGTTCTGAAGCCATGTTTGCAGATCTTTGCTACTTTTCTGTACGATCAGTGCAGGTAAAGTCGTATTTAGTAGAGTATCATGCTTCTTTCATATCTTCTTTTGTACTAATATGCGACACTCAATGGTGCTAATTTGCAGCTTACGTTTGTCTTTCTTGTTTTGCCGTGCCTGCTATTGGGTTATTTGGGTCAAGCTGCATACCTTATGGAAAACCATGCAGATGCTGGTCGGGCCTTTTATTCTTCTGTTCCGAGTAAGTATTGACAATATCATTTTAACCCCGGATTGTCTTTGCAATTATCTTTCTTTACAGTGGGCTGCTTCAGCAAATTGCAGGATTTTCAAGTAATACTATTCCCTGTTTGCAGGTGGTGCATTTTGGCCAACCTTCCTCATTGCTAACATTGCGGCACTGATTGCAAGTCGGGCTATGACAACAGCAACATTTTCATGTATAAAACAATCAACTGCACTTGGTTGTTTCCCTCGTCTTAAAATCATTCACACCTCCCGAAAATTTATGGGCCAGATCTATATCCCTGTCCTAAACTGGTTTCTCCTGGCTGCTTCGCTGGTGCTTGTCTGCTCTATATCCAGCATAGATGAGATTGGAAATGCCTATGGTAATGATTGTTTTAATGTTTTTTTATGTCCGCAGATAATCTTTAAAATTTATCTGCAATATTTCATTGCTTTGTGAAATTGAAACTTGGTGATAATGTTAATATCACATTTTTGTTGATATGAACATTCAGAACAGAATACTTTGCATCAAAAGCATGTCTTACTGTAATTATGTGGAAGAGCATTGACCTCCCGCTCATATTTATTTTGAGTGGAGAATCAATAATACAACCGGAGCCTTGTAAAAGAAGACCTGATTTGCTTAGAGAACTCCATGCATGAGACCCTAAACCCTATTGTTGCCCTGTTTTTTTTTTAAACACTGGTTGTAAGCTCGGAACAATGCCCAATTGTCAATCTATGTTTATGTTTTTCCATTAGCAAGACTTTTAGGAGGGGTAATGGTTTGGTTATGGCTATCATTTTATTACACATGGGTATGGTCACATTTATATTGAACATCTTGAACTTTGAATTTTTGAAATGAATAGATCCTGATCGACAATAATTTACGGCTGCAATCTAGATGGGGGATCATGGCTGGAGAGTTTAGCTTGCTTTGGCTTTTGGGCACTGAATTCAGTTCATTATTACTATGTTATTAATTATTAATTAATTATTAATGAACTCCTATCACACTTTTTCCTTTTTCCATTTTCAGGAATTGCTGAGCTGGGGGTGATGACGACGACCACTGTCTTAGTAACCCTTGTTATGCTTCTTATATGGCAAGTACACATCATCATAGTGTTGTGTTTTGCGGTAGTCTTCTTGGGATTGGAGTTGACTTTCTTTTCATCTGTTCTGTGGAGCGTGACAGATGGAAGTTGGATAATATTGGTCTTTGCTGTAATAATGTTTCTTATAATGTATGTGTGGAATTATGGAAGCAATCTCAAGTATGAAACTGAAGTCAAGCAAAAATTGTCGATGGATTTGATGCGAGAATTAGGGTCTAATCTTGGGACAATACGTGCTCCTGGAATTGGTTTGCTTTATAATGAATTAGTCAAAGGAATACCAGCAATTCTTGGACATTTTCTGACTACACTTCCTGCAATTCACTCCATGATCATATTTGTGAGCATCAAGTATGTTCCGGTTCCTGTGGTGCCTCAAAGTGAAAGGTTCCTTTTCCGGCGAGTCTGCCTCAAAAGTTATCATATATTTCGTTGTATTGCCAGGTAACCAGATCCTTTTATTTACATTTTTGCCTGTGTATAAGTGTATTAATAAGAGGGGATGTTAACTTTCACACCCCAACAAAGTTGCTTAACCTTGGAAAAGTTAAATAGATTATCAAAATGTTACAAACTCACGAGCAAATTAGCTGAGAAATGTAGTGAAAGAGAACAAATTTGTAAGGGTTGATTGGAAATGTCTCCAGAAAAGGGAGAGAATTCTCTCTTTCCAAAGGGTTTCTCCTTTTTTAAGAGAGTTAATAGTCAGTTTTCCCATTCTATCAATTCAGATTTCAAAACCAAATATTCTTCTACTCCTCTCCTACTATTTAAGTTATCCACCAACCCAGTTATGCAGCTCTAACGCTTCACTACCAAAGTAATTTTCTAACTATCTGCTTTGCTTCCGCCGCTTTCATTCTTGTCTTGGCTTCAACCAGAAATGGAGCTCCTAAATATTACATAACTTGTGCAATAGCTTCATGTGAATATCACTTTAAGCGGATCATTTATTGAAACAATTAATAATGTAAGCTGTTATCATTTAATAAAAAGTATTTCTATCTGTGCTTTTATGTCAACAGATATGGTTACAAAGATGTTCGAAAGGAAAATCACCAGACTTTTGAGCAGCTGCTGATCGAGAGCCTAGAGAAGTTTATGCGCCGTGAGGCTCAAGAGAGATCACTGGAGAGTGACGGGGATGACGATATTGATTCAGAGGATGAGTACTCTAGTTCCAGAGTTCTAATTGCCCCCAATGGGAGTGTTTACTCACTTGGGGTTCCTCTTCTTGCTGATTTTCAGGATACAAGCGCCTCTGTTTTAGAAGCAAGCACATCAGAGGTTTTAAGTTCCACACCCTCCGATTCCCTGTTGTTTGATGCTGAACAGAGCCTTGAGAGGGAGTTGTCTTTTATTCACAAGGCTAAAGAATCTGGAGTTGTTTATCTTCTTGGTCATGGAGATATAAGAGCAAGGAAGGACTCTTGGTTTATCAAGAAGCTAGTAATAAACTATTTCTATGCCTTCTTGAGAAAGAATTGCAGGAGGGGGATCACAACTTTAAGTGTGCCTCATTCACATCTGATGCAAGTTAGCATGACTTACATGGTTTGAAAACCAATTTTACTGCCCAATGGAACAACAATTTACTTGGAAACCATCGTGTGACAGCGGTAGCAGTCCCCCGAAAGGCTTTATTTTGGAGTGCACAGTTCGATTTGTTTACTTGATCCCTTCTAGTTGTTTGGTCTTGGTCTAGCTCATCATTAGAAATCATACTGATGTTTGTGGGGGTTGCGTGTTTGCCATCTTCATATATGGAATCGAAATAGGCTGATAACAAAGATCAAATATGTATACACACATCTGTGAACAATTCCACTTCAACGCGAATGTACAACTATATAATGGACACTTGAGTATTGTACAGTGGCATTGGATTGCCTTTACTTTTATTTTAATATATTTATCGTTTCATGAAACATTTACTTGACTAAA
The DNA here is from genome assembly GCA_018208015.1 of Medicago ruthenica. Taxonomy (NCBI): domain Eukaryota; kingdom Viridiplantae; phylum Streptophyta; class Magnoliopsida; order Fabales; family Fabaceae; genus Medicago; species Medicago ruthenica. The sequence continues at coordinate 4,136,405 of CM031372.1, forward strand.
ATTCAAATGAAATCATATTTACTTTTCATCTAAAATATTTGGTGTTGTGTCCCATGTATTTAGGTTTTTGATTTCACTGATTCTGGAGCGAAGTACTTATTCCTGTGATCAACTATGAATCACTGTGTAAAAAAAAGGTTGGGGGATAACTCTCAGATGAAACATCATGAGCAGAGGTGTAAAGCTGAAGTGAATTGCAGAATTCAAGTTCTAACTGGAATTTACTACATCCCTGAGTTGAAGAAGTATAGGACAACTTCAACAAAAGAATTTAAACTATAGTTTTCAAAATGATTTGACAACACATGCAAAAGAGGAATAGTACTTAAAATACCACCAAACCAAAGTTTATGACATTAAACTTTTTCTGCAATTTTCACGGCTCACTTCTATGTAAAGTCCAATTTCCTATTTACTACGAAAGATCATTACAATTTGCATGCATTATCGAGTGGCACGTTATAAAGTGGCGAAGGCAATTTTTTATAGGCTAAATTAAGTCATTTAAGTTATTTAATTGTAATAAATTGGTCATTTTAGTTTTTTTTGTACCACTTAGGTCATTTAAGTTAATTAATTGTCACAAGTTGGTCCTTTAAATTTTTTTCGTACCAATTAAGTCCTTTAAGTTATTTAACCTTAGCAATTTTGGGGATTTTAGATCTTAAAAATGTAAGTTATTCGAGTCGAAAAATTTCAATTAAATAATTTAAAGGACCTAAATGTTACGAAAAATACTTAAAGAACTAGCTTGTTACAATTAATTAACTTAAAGGACCTAAGTTGTATGAAAAAACTTAAAGAACCACCAATTTGTTATAATTAAAAAACTTAAAGGATCTCCGATGTAATTTAAGGTTTTTTATATCTTTGTCTTTATGAATTTATTTTTGGAACACCTGTTTAAAAGTTTTAAGTCAATTGCATAAGACAATTTCTTTTTCCTCCTTTGGGCATTATGACTTATTTGAAGTCAACAACAAAGTGATAAAATGAAGAAACTAAAAGTATGTACACTACAATTAGTGGAAAACAAAACACAAAATTAGTGCATAGCGTATGTTAATATACACGAACTTTTTACAAAATAATAACGATTTTTTCACTAACCACAACTAAACTACACTTACACTTAATAACTCGATGTTATTTCTCTTTATCTATCTCTTACCTCCCATGAAAATGAATACTCATGTTTGGCTCTTGTTGTCGGTCTATTGTTATATAGTGTCGACTTGTATTCGACTGCTCTGTTGCCAAAATTAGATATAATTTTTTTTTTAATGGCAAAGATTTTTATTGATACGGAAAATAAGAACGAGCACGAGTAGTACTCCTCTTATAATTTGGGACCTAGTACATGTGGTACTCATAGAATAGACATGTAGATGTAGCTCTGGAGTGTTTTCCCAAAAACCACAGCCAAGGAATGCTTTTGATTGTATCTACCACCTATGATAATGACAAATATTTTTGTAAAAAAATCAAGTGATTATGTGCCTTCCAAATTGCCCACAAGGCTGTGTTACAAATAAAAAACAACCTCTTGATAGTCTTCTTGTTATGGAGGAAGGAACAACAACTTTCTAACAATGTGAACAAATTCGACAGGAGTACCATCGATACACCAATCCAATAAAAAATTGTACCAAATTTGACTTACAAACTTGCAAGTTACAGATAAATGTTCCTTTAGGTGCCAATGACAACCCCATGCTCCCCCAATTGATAAGATCCCTCTCTTCGCCAAGTTTCCTATTGTTGGGAACTGTTGACGAAGCATTTGTCACGAAAAAACAATGAGCTTTGACGGCGCCATACTCGCCCAAAGCATTCCCAACAAATTTCCCCTATCGTATCCCGCACAAGAAGGCAAAGAGAACTTGATGGGTAGTAAGTGATACACTGAGTTTACCGAACACATACCTTCACTATTTGATCTACATGCCCACCGGTCTTCAATTTGGCCTAAATGCACCGCATGAATTGCCGCCATTAAGTTGACTTCAAGGACCTTTTCCCATTGGAACAAAGGTCTTAGCCAAGCAAGGTGCCATGACCATACAACGTTTAGTACCCAAGCACATTCAATAACCTCGGAAGCAAAGGTTTATCAACTAATAATGTATCTCCAAAATGATGTGTTTACACCGTTTCCAACTTTTCTACTGAACAAGTCTTGGACTCAATCACATTCAGATTCGCCATTTAACCACAAAGAACAAATATCCTTCCACCAAGTTCAAGATTGATTTGCCCGGTTATAGCTTGATAAAATCGGAGTTTCCAACAATACTTTCCCATATTTTGCTACAAACGCATTTTGTTTGTGTTGACCCTCTGGTTCCTAGGAGAGTGAAACCTTAATAATTCGGAGGTTGGAAGTTAACACTATAAGTTCTACAACATCTAAATGTTTAGGCAACACTAACTATAAGTAAAGTCTAACTAAGAATTGTTGCAGACATATTTTATATGTTGAGGAAATAGTAGAGTAGGTTGTTTGTTCGTATCATTGTTTGCATATCCATGGTTTGAGCTCATTTTTGACGCAATATGTTGAGAATATATTCCCTCTATTTTTGACGAAAAATGTTGAGAACATATTCCCTCTTTTTTTACTTATCGAGTCATATCCCTAATTTGAGCATATTTATAAAATTAATTTAGAAAATCTAAACTTAAAACTAACTAACCAAGTCTAAGAATCGATATGTTAATATGTGTAAGGTGTTTACAAAATACTAGTTATCTTTCACTTAGTTACAGTACTACACATATGATACATAGCAATATTCCTGATTTATTTGTGCTATGCAAAAAATCGGTAATATGATTCCTGAAGTTAATCAGTGTCAATTGAAAGACTAAATTAACACTTTACAAAACTATATTAAACTCATACTTCTGATGTTTGGTTAGCCTTAGTGAAAACATAACATCAAATTTGCTTATTAATCGTCCTTTCTTGTTGGATTGCTTTCTTTTCGTCATTTCTAGGATAATGTTTCTTCCATCCAACGTTGTCAAGTGAATCCTTTCATGTTAGAACATCCACATATAGAATTTTACCAGATTATGTCCATTGTCCATTCCTTGGTAGACATCATTCTTAACCATATATAGAACCCAACTCTCCCTATAAATAGTATCAATAATTTGGTCACCAAGAAGACTAACCTTTTTCCTCTTAGTGTAGGATAATATAAGCGAAGACCAACATCAACAGCGCGCGTTGTTCGAATCTTGAGTTTTCTAGGTCCTCACTGATGTGAATTAAAGTATCTTCCTACCAATGGATGGTAGGAAGGTGATTTAGCCGAAAAACAAGAATTGAATTAAAGTAGCCAACTCATGTATCATCATTAATCAAGGAAATCATACTCGTGATAATAACAAAACCATAACAATTGAGCAATGGATCAGAGCTAATCGTAGACGGCACAGATGCCATTCTCTTAACAATTTTTACGGCCTCCAATCTTCAAATATTGCACTGAAAACAGCAAATAATCACATGTCAGTGACAAAGTCAATATTGAAAAGAAAATCAGCCTATACAAACAAAATAAAAAATAGGTTAAACAACATAAAAGGATTTGGATTCCGAATAAAAACAATTGAAAAAATCGGCCATAAACTGATTAAAAACACAAATCTCGATCGAATTCAGATAAATAGCAAAGCATATACATTATATATAAAAAAATATCTACCTGTTAAGTAGAGAAATGAATGAAAACATCTATGGAAGTGCTATCGGATTAGATCTAATGTTGTGAAGACTAGACTTAGATTGCAAAAGATGCAAATGTGGTAAAAAAAAGGGTAGGTTAGGGAAACAATTGGCTGCCTAGGGTTTGGGTTTGGAATGAAAGTTGAAAATAATTTGCTGGAAAGGGTTAAGGACAACGGCACAAGAGAAAGGTGTTTAGTTTTTTTTTTTTTGGTCAAGTAGTCTGGCGACTAGAGAAATTCACCTTAAAGGTGAATAAGTGGGGCGTCCGGGTTCGAACCCTAGCCCTGCATATATTATGCATTATCCCTTACCAAGTGAGTTAAGCTCACAGGGACAAAGGTGTTTAGTTTTTAACCTAGCAAAAGAGAGTGAGTGTTGTATGTAGGCAAGACTCTCTCAATGTAAGTAGTGTTAGTGAGTTATGTGATTAGGTCTAGCCGTCAATTACCGTTTCACCTATTTTTCTTTGCAGTTTCACATAACCTATTTTATAGTCCTTTTTTTCCTCATACAATACAAGCAGAGCACCTAAATTTTGTTTTGAAGCAAAAAACCACATGAGAGAGGAGTTAAAGCCTACCATCTCTCCATGGCATCAAAGTTTTCACTCATTCTCTGCATTATTACCATCTGTGCCGTTGATTTTACAAATGGTGCTTCATCGTCACCCTCCAGCGATTGTTTCAACCCCTCTTCTCACCATGGCTGATTGTTCGTCATTTGTTACAAACGTCGGCACCATAACCAAACTAGGGTCATGCTGTTCTGGTTTAAAAACTGTCTAGCAAATTGCTCCGTCTTGTCTCTGCTAGGCTTTCAAAAGTAGTAATAGTATTGTTTGGAATGTTTCAAAAGCTTCAGCTCTTGCTTTTAACATACAATCTTGTCCCTAGCTATTATATTTCTTCATCCTTTTCAACTCCCCTGAAATCTGTAAATCTAGAAGATGCTTGCAGAAAACATCTACATCCATTCCATTCGAAAATGAAAAAGCAAATTTGGGAAAGTGACAGGATCACAATTTCTTTTACCAAACATTTTTACATCGATACAAAATGCAAAATTAAAGTCGGTGATACACCTGCTGCTGCTTCTGGTATGTTTATTCATGTGTAACACATTTTGATCATTCTCGTTTCCATGATTAAATCTGAACACTGCATGTCATTTACAAACATTTGGTTATGATGTTTTGTATTGACTTAACCTATATAATAAAGTCCGAACACCTCTAAAATTAGGTGTGTCGTGGTGTCCGACATATGTCATTGTCCGACACTCGTACGACATATACATGAGTTTAAGATAAGTGTCCTAATTTCTTTTCATTGCTTCAACACTCCTAATTGGATCTTTGTCCGACACTTGCACGACATGTGTCAGAGCAACTAAGACAAGTGTCCTAAAAGATTTTGTATTTTTTCTTTGCTTCGACACATCTTACACTCTCCTTGGAGACAAGGTTAAAGAGATGTGTCAAAGCATTGTCCATCGATGAGGGGTTAAATATATTAAATTTTATTACATCAATTTTTAGTTTTTTTTATATGATATGAATAAATAAAGTTCAAATATTACGATATCTTGTTTTTTTTTTGACAGAATTGTTTTATTTTTTTAATGAAATAAATTGCACAATTTTGATATACATGTACATATTTTGATTCTAAATTTAGATTTTTTTTATAAATAATATTAAGATTTTATTTAATTATAGTAAGTAAATTAATATGTGCGGTTGCCATTAGTTTAATCGTCTGTTATTTTGGGGATTGAATTTTTTCACTCAATTTTTTTGGGGATTGATTAGTATATAATTTTCTACTGATTTAGTGGCTAATACATGCTCAAATAAACACACATGGAAAAAGAGAAATGTGGTGTCCCGGATTCGAACCCAAGATTGCATATGAAATGTCCTCACAACGGAACAATTAGTATATGAATATTTTAGTATGACAGAGGCATTTTTTATTGTCTTCATACTAGGGGTGGGCAAAAAAACCAAAAAACCGAACCGAACTGCTGAACTGAACCGAACCAAACCAAAAAAAACTGAACCATTACTAACAGTTCTAGAACTGAACTAAAACAGTTCGGTGCAGTTCATAACAGTTCGGTTCGGTTCGAAACAGTTTGGTTCAGTTCGAAACAGTTCGGTTCGGTTTTACCTTCTAAAATTCGATTTTGTTTGGTTTTTTATATTTTTTTCAATGGTACCAATAATAACAGTTCGGTTCAGTTCGAAACAGTTCGGTTCGGTTTGGAACAGTTCGGTTCAGTTCAAAATCCAGACAGTTCGGTTCGGTTCAGTTATTTTAAATTTATCAAACAGTTCAGTTCGGTTCGGTTCAGTTTTCATCCCGAACCGAACCATGCCCACCCCTACTTCATACCATGGTATTTGGTTTGAAAACTGTAGTGTTTTAATTTTATCCTTTACTTGCCTTAATAATGCATAGTGTTTTTTCATTTTTTTTGAAGGGTTAACAATGTATAGTGTTATTATGCATGAAATGTCTTGAAATATTTGACCTTTTTTCATACATGATTTCTCTAATTTGAATTTGAATCGTTAAATAAATTTTTTGTAGGTGTAAGCCTCTCCCCAACATCTTCTACTATATCTGCTGAAGCACCAGGTATATCCACTCATGTGCATGTCAAGAGTGCATCATCAACATTGCTCCTTATTTCAGCTGGATCCCTTCTTGTTTGCCATTTATCATATTCTGTCTAGTTATCTTGTGCACCAAATAGATCTTATTCTCAAGAGTACTATGACATAAGTTAGGGGAATTGGAGCAGTTGCCCCCACTACTCTTTTTTTTTTTTTTAAAATTTTTTATAATTTTACTTTTGTTTTCATTATAAATCTTATTTGTGAATAATCAGATACGATTGTATGAGATGAATTGTTAAATTATTTAGATGTGTTTATTTTTTTATATGAAATGGAACGATTTACGTAATCTCTAACTTTTTGCTTGGTAAATATCATTATTTCAACACTTATACATTGCTATTTTTTTGTATAATCAATTATAGTATATGATATTTGTGTCCAAAAATAATTATAGTAGATGATATTGACCTCTAATCAAAATTTCTGAATCTATTACTTTTGTAAGAATACATATAACGAATATTTGAGGTGTTACACATTTAGTAAAACAATATTATAAATTCATAATTATTTTTTTCATGAACATAACTCAATTCGTATCAACATCGCATTATATATACATAGGTCGTGATTTGAATTTAGAATTCTCTATTTATTCACTTTAAGATGCATTTTAAACTACTAGACTACTTGAAGAAAAGTGCGAGGTAAGTCAGTAAATATGATTTTTTTTAATTTGTAAATGAAGTGATAAAATCGTCTAAAAATCATACATACAATTATGAGGTTTCAATTTCGTGTTCCCATAAGGTTATACAAACTTTTTTTGGTCAAGTAGTCTAATGACTAAAAATTCACTTCTTAAGGTGAATAAGTGAGATGTCTGAGGTCTGAACGTGATCCTTGCATATGTAATGCAATGTCCATACCAACAGAGCTAAACTCACGAGAAGATATCTAATTTAAAAGAATAAACATTCAATTTAGTCCATAAACTATCACTATCTCACCACTTTGGTCCTTGAACTTTTAAAATCAACGAAAAGATCCTTAAACTATGATAAATACGTCAATTTAATCCCTTAGTTGATTGATCAAAGGGATATATCGATGGACAATAGTATAGATTATGGACGAAATTGATGTACTTCTTTTAAGGATCTTTTAGTTGATTTTAATAGTTAAAGTAAATGACTAAATTGGGATGGAATAATAGTTTATGGACCTAATTGACCGTTTATTCAATTAAAAAACGGGATAGTAGTCATTTTGGCATTTTTATATAGCCATAATAGTCTTTCGATGTATCAAAATTATAAAATAATCTCTGATTATGCATTTCGTTAACCAAAATAGTCCTTCGATATTGACATTAACTCTTCATATATGAATTTATATGAAAGTAAATACTTATAAAGATTGATATAACAATAAGTAAGTAAATTGATGTTTAATATGATAATATTAACGAAAAATTTTAAAGTAAGAGATTATTTTGATTAAAATAGTACAAAATAAGAGATTTTTTCGTCAAGAGTACAAAATAAGAAAGTATTATTTTAAAGTTTCGATATATGGACTCTAGGGGTGGGAAAAAAACCAAAAAATCGAACCGAACTGCTAAACTGAACCGAACCAAACAAAAAAAAAACGGAACCATTACTAACAGTTCTAGAACTGAACTGAAACAGTTCGGTTCAGTTTAAAACAGTTCCGTTCGGAACAGTTCAGTTCGGTTTTACCTTCAAAAATTCGATTTTGTTTGGTTTTTTTATTTTTTTTCAATGGTACAAATAATAACAGTTCGGTTCAGTTCGAAACAGTTCAATTTAGTTTGGAACAGTTCGGTTCAAGTCGAAATTCAAACAATTCAGTTTGGTTAAGTTATTTTAAATTTATCAAATAGTTCAGTTCGGTTCAATTTTCATCACGAACCGAACCATGCCGACCCCCAATGGACTCTAAGCTTTGTTTGGAAGTTTGGAGGGGAGAGAAGAGAAGACTTTGAAGGGTTGGAAATGTAGAGGAAATTGTAAAATCTTTCACATTTTCAAAAAGAGTAATTTTTTAGAGTATGATAAAATCATGCTTATGATTAATATATTTTTAATTTTAAAAATATTAAAATGAACTTCAAAGCCCTTTCATCTAGATATCATTTATTTCTTCCACTTACCTTTTTTTTTTGGCTAAAGTGTACTTTTGGCCCCCTAAGTTTTAAAATGTTGCGATTTTGGCCCCCTATTAAAAAAAATGAAAAATTTGGCCCCCCAAGAATTTTGCAATAGTAGTCCTTTTGGCCAATTTTGACCTAGTCAACGCCCATGTGGTAGGCCACATGTGTAATTACTTAATTAAAAAAAGCCACATAATCATTTTCTTAATTTAATAAATGAAAAAAGAAATTAAAAATAAAAAAATCAGAAAAAAATAAAAAAATCAAAAGGAAAGAAAAAGGAACTAAACTTTTGAAGCTAAATATGATTAATGCTTAAGAACTTATATATGATTAATGCTCAAGCGTTTATTTAAACCTTTTATTCAAACAGGGCTAAAGATTTAATGGTTTAGAAAATTTTGAAGCTAAATATGAGAAGTTTGGAACTAAACTTACAGCTGAAAGATGTTTTGACCGGTTTTCGATTTCCTCAATCATGTTTCTGGTGAATGCTACTGCAGGAATTCCATTGTGGTGAGTTTTGTTTTCCATGTTGGCATCTTTTCGTGTAAGCGAACGATACAATTCGATTACTTCTGGCACACGACGAACTGTTTTCAAACCGATAGACGATTTTGATGGTGTTGGAGGTGCAGTTGTTGGCTGCATTTTAATTCCCTTTTCATTTTTATGTGAAGGAGAAAAAAGAGTAGAAGCAGGTTTTGGAGGAGGAGTTGGTGGCAGAACTATCGATGACTTTTCCTTTCTAGGTGAAGTTGATGAGTCTTGAAAATCTTGATTTTCTGAACTCTTTCACACATGATTGCTTGAAGTGCTGGTTTAATTTGATGGGGTGAATCTGAATTTTTATCATCTATGGATTTCTTCATCTTTTTCTTTCCTTTTGATTTTTTGATTTTTTTTGATTTTTTTATTTTTAATTTCTTTTTCCATTTATTAAATTAAGAAAATGATTATGTGATTTTTTTAATTTTTTTAATTAAATAATTACACATGGCGTTGACTAGGTCAAAATTGGTCAAAAGATTACTATTGCAAAGGAGCAAATTCTTAGGGGGCCATATTTTTCATTTTTTTTTAATAGAGGACCAAAATCGCAACATTTTAAAACTTAAAGGCCAAAAATACATTTTAATCTTTTTTTTTTCTTTCTTCCAAACTCCTCCATCCCTTCCCCATTCAAACGCGCAAATCAAGTCTAGCAGATAAAAGCCTAATAGAAGATGCCCATGGAGACCATCCGGGATTCCAGATATTGGTCTGAAATTGACCCACCTACCCACCACGTGTCACACAACTATTGATCTCTTTGTCATCAACAAAACTTTCATCAATTTCCCATAAACTAATTTGGACAAAAAATTTCATGTAGTAAAAAATAAATAAAGACAAATAAATGTCAAAAATACAGCGTCAGTTTTTCACTTTGTCACGTCACTTGAGTTGAGTGTTGAGAGAAAAAAAAGAACGAAAATAATATAACGAAGAAGAAGAACATTTCGCGTTGATCTCAGATTCACTCTTCGCTATGGCGGAACCTCCTTCTTATGGATTAGGTCCTCGATTAGGTCACTTTTCTATCTATTTCTTTCCTTTTCTTTTATTCTTTTTTTTTTTTGCTAATTCATTCTTCAATGCTTGGATCTTGTCATTATTTTAGGTTTAAATCCAAAATTAGGGTTTGATTACTGTTTTACTTCAATTAGCTTTTTGTTGATATGAGTGATATGAATCATTGACGCGTATTGCTTCACTTTTAGCCACTGTTTGAATAAGTGCTTATCTATAAGCTATTTGTATAGCAAAAGATAAAATTAAGTTCAATTGTTTTTGTATAAGCTATAAACTGTTTTTTTTTTTTAAGTTTAATTGTATCTAATTTTGCTTTTATCTGATGAATAAAGCTGATTACACAGCTCCAGTTTCTTTAACTTCTTTGATGAATTAACTTAGTATTGTCAAATTTGTTACTATTTAAAAAATACTTAGGTGTTGTTTGGATAAACACCTTATTTTGCAGCTTATAGCACAAGCACTTATGAATAGGATATTTCTTCAATACATGTTAAAATTAAGTCAAACTGTTTTTGTATAATCTATAAGCTATTTTCATAACTATTCTAGAGAGCTCCAGTCAAGCATGTCATAAGCTGTTTTCATAAGTTCTCCCAAACCTCGTCACAAGTGTTTCTGTCAGTAGATTAGTTCAGATAAGCCAATCCAAACAGGGCCTTAGTTGGGTCATGAAAACATTTGCGTTTAGGCTGCGTAAAATTGTGTCATAATATCATAGGGAAGAAAACTTCAGCCTGGTTGTTAGAAACAAGGAATGGAAGATGATGTTCGTTCAATAGAAATGGAAGCGCCTTAGGAAGGTGGATTTCATTTGCAGTTAGAGGAACTTCAATAGCTTCGAAGGCGTGGAGGCAGACTGAAGTCACATGTTGAACACCTTGTTATAGTCATTGGATATTTTTTTTTTTTGAATTTTCACAAAAAGCTGTTTGATTCATGTGATTTGCCCAATCATGAGAAGATATTTAGTTTGCAAGAAGCCTTGCTAGGACATCTGATGGCATGGTTTGCAAGGATCTTTGAATGAAAAAGGGTTAGGAATAATGAACACGGTTCTAATGGTATGGCATGACACAATGAGAGGATATGTCTTTGTAAAAATGCAGGATATAACACGGTGGGTTATAAATATACAAAATAAGAATATGAATCATAAGGAGTGACAATAAGCATCATTTCAAAGTAATTTCTATGAGAAAATTTAAAGCGTAATTAAAGTGGCATCAACTTTTCAAAAGTCACTATGTTACTCCTTATTTATAGACAAAATAAAACACTGTGATTAACAAGTTCTCATTGCATTTTACCCTTATTTGTACAAAAAATAGGATTCAATCTAGTGGTATTTTATATTATCTGACACAAATATGAATATAACTCTAGTAATGATGCCATACCACTAGGGAAAGAAAAAGGAATTTAAATGGAGGATACAATGCTTCAAACATAAAATAGAAAATGGCCATATCACTAAATTAGTTCTATTTATGTGACTGCTGAAAGAAGAGTCTAGTGGAATTGGGGGTGATGTAGGTCAGTAAATGGCTTATTGGTGAAGATTGCAAATTAGAAATATGCAATTGGTGAAAGCATGTATCAAGGATGCGACTTTAATTTCTATGTAGGAAAAGGGATGTTTGGTGTGAAACACTGGTTGTGGAATCATCATTTGTCAAGTTGATTTGAACTCTTGTAAATAGCTAGTTGCTATCGTGGACTTGTAGTACTCCATAATTTTATATCACTTTTTACATACTCAACATATATGGCAATTCAAAGTGGAAGTTAAACTGAAGGCTTGCATCTATTATGTGATTTTATTAATTTCAAGCAACCCACCGCCTTTTTCATGATATAATGTGACGCCTTAACATTTTTGGTGGAGATGCTACTTATTTATCATGTAGACGATTGACATACATCTTTCGTTTTTGTTAGATAGAGAAATGGTTGGGAGGAGGGGGTCTGTCTGACATTACCCACAAACAATCATTAGCATGTTCAGAGAACAAAGATGACTCAGTATCCACTTGCATTCAGTTAATTTTACCAGAAAATTATTTCTGCCAAAAAGTTTCAACATTTTGATTTCAAATTTTTAATGATACTGAACACAAAGTAAGCTAATCCAAACACTCGCTTAAATGGACTAAAGTCGAACAGTTTCTGAAGGAAAGTTTATATTTGGTAGCTAAAGTGGTTTTTTAGAGATAAATGGGTTGCTTAATGTGTGCATTGACTGGACACTTTGACCTCAATATTCAGCTGATAGCCGACGACATGTGTTGTTCAGTCGTATATTTCCTTTTTGTCAGTAACTAATTCATTTTTTATTGATGCATATGACTTTTGTGGCTATGCTGTAGTTCTTTAAGTTTGCTTGAATAAATTTTTATGCGTATGTAATACAATATTACAATTTTATGTGCAGACATTCAGCAATTACAATTTGAAGCCCAACATCGGTGGTTGCGACCGGCAGAAATTTGTGAAATTCTTCGTAATTATCGGATGTTTCATATCACACCAGAACCTCATACAAGGCCACCGAGTACGGTTATTAGCACCTCTACACACTATCATGGAATTCCTAGATATATATGGGTTAACAAATTCACACAAAAGCCTAAAGCTTAGAAGCATTTTTTTTTGTTGAATTGTTTTTTCGCTTCTGGGTTTTAACAGTTATTTACTGGAATTACTAACAGTCTTCTAGGTGTAAAATGTTGTGGTTTGGATATGACTGTCTGCTCTCCTTAGGTCCGTTTAGCTGAATTTAGTTCCTTTCAAATCTGTATGAAGTTTTAAACTGCTCATTATATGAACTTAAGGCATTCCTATTTCAGTAAATCCTATATAGTTCTGTTAGAGGAAAATGTCCACTTTGGGCAATTCGTAAGTAATTTTTCATGAAATTTGGTTGCAAAAGAGCACCTCATGCTTATTGCATAACCTTGATAGTTCAATAGTTTTTAGGACATTATTTCTAGTATTTTGCTTCTGGCGAAAATCTTGCTTTATTCGAACTTCAATCCATCTATTAGCTCCTATTACCAGTGCATGCTTCTAAAGACACCAGATAGGTGGCGTTTGGCTCAAGGCATATGATTATATTCTTCGTATTGGTTTTCCTGATAACATTAATACCAGGAACATTATTCTGAAAAAAGATGTTTGGTAAATATTTATCATTTCTAAGAGTGCTTTTAAATTTTTTCAGTTCAAAACTAAATGAATTCATAAATATAATAAAATAAGGTTGAATGAGGTTAAAGTGGGAAGATATGGTTAGAAGAATTAAAAAATAACTTATATTCCGATGGTAATATAAGATTCCCACCCCTTCACATGGGAATCGAAAGTAGGAAAAACATCTGTAATCTAGATTTCTGAGAATAACTAACACTCATGAATATTTTTTATTACCTGTACCAAACAGAAGGAAACTACATTCCCTAGAATAGTTTTTATTTATACACATTCCCTAGAATAGTTTTTATTTATACACGGCTTCAAACAAACAAACTCTTAATGGTTTGTATTTCACAGGTGGTTCACTTTTTCTTTTTGACCGGAAGGTTTTGAGATACTTTAGAAAGGACGGGCATAATTGGAGAAAGAAAAAAGATGGAAAAACTGTGAAAGAAGCTCATGAAAAGTTAAAGGTAACCCAAAATTCGAACGAGTTATTAGTTGTTGATGAATTTAGTTTTTGTAGGACTTACAGATAATCAAGTCTTGGTAAAACTTACATATGTTTTTTTAATCAGTCTTCTTTAATTGTAAAGCAAGTTTCTATACCATTAAATAATTATTCACTGGGGTTGTTGTATCCTTCAAGCAAATTTAGGTGGGAAGTGTTGATGCGTTACACTGCTACTATGCACATGGAGAAGAAAACGAAAATTTTCAAAGGCGAAGCTATTGGTTGCTTGAACAGTGAGTATGAACTAATTTACTTGAAGATTTTGTATACTAGTATGTCATAGAATATAAATTACAGTGATATTTCACACACATGTTGATTTGTATTTTTCTTTAAAGTGCATTTCTTCTGTGAATAGATCTACACTTCTTAGCTTTTTTTTGGTGTTGTGTACCCTCATGGATACTTCAATGAAGGTGCTAGCTTAGATTTGCTAAGTTGGAAGCATCACATCATTCTTACTCTTTGTTGTTATCTTTTGTTTTTAATATTCTCCGTTGTATTATCCTCCCCTTGGTTATAATCCAGCTATTTGTCCTTAATAATTTTTTCGTTATGTCAAATTTGGTGATAGTAGTTTTTTATTTTAATGCCATTTGGAGTTGTAAGTTTTAAGTTTTCATATACATCTACCAAGTATTTTATTCCTTCTTATAATTGATAAGAATATATCTATATATTTTACTGCAGGGATACACACATAGTATTTGTCCATTACTTGGAAGTTAAGGTATTTTCTTTGTTTTTTGTTTTTAAATTCCTTCTGCTGTTATTCTTTGTTTTTTTTTTTTTTTAATCAACTACAACTGTCTTTCATTTCTTGCTTTAGGAATATATGTTGATGACAAACGAAGCAGTAGCAATTATTCTAATCAATGCTGATCAATAATGAACATTATTGATAGCATTTTAACTCATTTTGGTTCTTTTTGTTATTAAATAGCCAAAGCTCTAGCTAGTGTTGCTAAATGAATTAATGAGGTATATCAAAACCAGTGGAATATGAAATCGCCATGTTTATGATTTAGGATAAAAAGTCACCAATCTATGTTCTAATGCAGCTTCTATTTGAGTTCTTTTATCAATTTCTTGCCTTGAGGATTGTGGAATATGCTTTCTTAGTATCGATGTTTAGCAACCAAGTTTAAGCATTACACCTTACAAAATATTGTTGTGATGTTTGAGCTTCAGCTGATATTCTATTTTGTATTGTCATGGGAAGTCCCCGTCCGTTTCTATTAAAATCTCAACTGATGATACCGATATAAAGATGAAATAACTTTTATTTTCATGAGAAAAATAATACTAAAAAATAGTTTCGTGTCCGTTTATGCTTTTGAAATAAAAAAATCATTCTGATTATTTTGTGATGTTGTTTCATTAGCTTTTGAAAGAAAGATGTTGCTATAACTATCTGTTCAAAGAGGGGGGTTGGGTAGCTCAACTGGTTTGAGCTAAGGGATAAGAAATTGGAGGTCCTGGGTTCAAACCCGGACGAAGGAGAAAAACTAATCTAACAACTAATTACTAACATTTGCCATTTAAAAAAACAAACTATCTGTTCAAGGAAATGCTTTTTAAAAATATAATCAGATAAAAAGAGCTTCTGCTCTGAAAAAATAATCATTTACATACACAAATTCGAAATCACATTTTTAATTTTTTTAACTAATGGAACCTTCAACATATTAGTCTTAAATCAGACAGAAACAGTTTTAAGCTGTTTGATGTAAAGGGATCCTTGTTTTGTAATTCTGGTATTGATTGACTTGTGTGCTCTATGATTTATTAATAGATGTATTGTGGATTCTTTATCTTTCAGAGTAACAAGTCAAATATTGGAGGAAACGCTGATAGCAATGAGGTCATATCAGATTCTCAAAAGGTCAACTCTCCGTCGTCTGGCATTCCCACAACTTATAGTAGTGTGCCTTCTCTAAGTACAGATTCCATGAGCCCAACTAGCAGCTATACATCTTTACGTGAAGATGCTGATTCAGGTAATTCTGTCTAAATTTTGTTCATGGGGTTTCAAAATTTTGCAAATGGAAAGAGAAGTGAAGGTTTTTAATATCTGTGTACTTGTGCCTGAGATATTTGTGTCAGATTATGGTCCCTTTAAATGCCACGCTGGCCTATGTTTATTGATCTTTGTTGTCTGACATTATTATTTGTCTAACCTCTCAACTAAGTTTTTCTGTAAATTGAAAATATTTTCAGGTGATTATGGACAGTCATCAGTTTCTGGAATGGATTATATCCCACCTTTTAACAGGGATACATTTAGAGGAAATGGTGCTACTTGCATCGATGGCCAGGCATCATGGGACACGGTCTTGCAATGCACCACTGATCCTTCTCTTGTATCTTTTACTTCCATCCCATCTGGTTCACTGTCAAACATCCTTGACCAAGAAGATAACATCTTGGGTGACTTTTCCATGAGCAGAAGTGGCCTTGCTATTGGAGCGGGGAGTTCTCAGCCTCTCCAATCAAATTGGCAGGTATTTTATGTAACTGCCGAATATACGTATCAGTACTCAGTAGCATCATCTGTGGCTATTATATATATTTTGGAGTGAAAAGTCATTGTGCAAGTCTTAGAGACTGATAGGACACTGTAGTAACTAAGGCGTTGTAAGGAAAACAATGTGCATGCAGGGAATCACGGCCAAGAAGGAGAAAGTGAAAGGTTTCCATTATTTAAAATTAATTGTTGAGTTGGCAGTAGGGAATATAGCGGGCGTGTGATTCAGCAGAGGGTGTATACAGTGAGGGAGGAGTTACAGGGGTTAGGTTGGGAGAGACTAGACATTTTCTAATTGCATAGGTTATTTTATTTCTAGTTTCTGCATTTTGTATTTCAGAACACAACCTATAATCATCTTGATACAGATTCGGATTGCCATTAGTCAAACTCAGGGATGAACATTTTTAACTCATTGGTCGTAAGCTGCATGTGTCACAATAAATGGTTTATTATTGTTACTACTGTTTTTATTTCTGAAGATTTAGATATGCTATAATACATTATCACAAATTTTTTGAGTGACTTGAACCTTGTCCAGAACTATGTATCCATCTTGCTGTTGGGATGAGCTTTTACTAACTCGCCCTCTTCCTTAATACCTAATTGATGACTTATTAACTTGGCTTGGTGTCAATATCTTTTGATTGCTTGATTTGAAACTTTGATATTTTAATTGAGTTTGTTTGGTTTATTTTATATGGATTTAAATGTTTAAACTACTATTTTTGTTCAAAATAAAATGTTTAAACTACTATTTATGAGTTTTAGGCAACAAAGTTTAACTATTTTCATATTGCTATTGATTGGACACAGATTCCTTTTGACGACAACACAGGACATATGCCAACCTTTACCCAATCATTGAGTTTGGAATTTGCATCTGATTATGGAACTGGTTTACTAGGGAACGAAGCTGATAATGGAAGTTCTGTAATTGATCCTGTCTTGTTTAGTTTTCATGGTGAGCCAAAAGAGAAGCTTGCACAGCAAAACTATTTGGAAGAGAAGGTAGATGGACACCCGCGAGATGACCTTAAGTCTAATTCCACAAAAGAAGTTCCCAGTGAAGAAACTATTAATTATCCCTTACCTGTGAGACGCACATTATTGGATAGGGATGAGAGCTTGAGGAAGGTTGATAGCTTCAATCGGTGGATTACTAAAGCCCTTGGAGAGGTGGACGATTTGAATATGCAATCCTCACCTGGTATTTCATGGAGTGCAGATGATTGTGGGCATGTGATAGATGATACCTCCCTGAGCCCATCTCTGTCTCAGGATCAGCTGTATAGCATAACTGATTTTTCACCTAAATGGGCTAATGCTGAGTCAGACACTGAGGTACTAATTTTAGGGATAATACTTTCAATAATAAAGAAAGGCGGCAAATGTTGAGAAGAAAATAAGGACAAAATATCGATTCTTACTATGTTTGCATCCATTATTAAAATTGAAAAATTCAACCAATCATTTGCTTACTCTTTGGTTTCCGTCTTTTACCCTTTTCTATAATGGGAATAAATATGTATTATATGTGGCATTTTCATTTACCAACAACTCCCCCTCTGGTTAGATGCACACAGTTTTTCTCTCTCAATATCTTAGTTTGAAGTGTTCTTCATTTTGTATTTTTTTTGTTGTATTTCTTTTTACATCTTGGTATTTCGTAATGGATCCCAACAATGTTCCTTCTTTTTCTCCTCCTTTAGTATGCTATATTTGATTATTGGTTGCACTTCTTTTCTATTTGGATCTCCAATGCAAAGCTGAATCGAGAAAGACCTAGATTCAGTTTGTTCGATATCTTATCCTTTTCAAAACTGTGCAGGTGTTGATTATTGGATCCTTCTTGAAAAGTCAACCAGATGTTACAACCTGTAACTGGTCCTGTATGTTTGGGGAAGTTGAGGTTCCTGCTGAGGTTGTAGCTAATGGAATTCTGTGTTGTCAAGCTCCTCCTCACAAGGTTGGGCGGGTCCCTTTCTATATAACATGTGCCAATAGGTTAGCTTGCAGTGAAGTCCGTGAATTTGATTTCAGAGACGGTTATTCTAGAAATGTGGATTATACAGATTTTTTCAACAGTTCGAATGACATGCTACTTCATTTGCGATTGGAGAAGTTTATTTCTTTGAAACCAGTGCACCCTTCAAATCAAATCTTTGAGGGCGATACAGAGATAAGGAGCTTAATTCTTAAGCTTATTTCATTGAGAGAGGAAGAAGAATATTCAAGTAATGAAGAGCAGACTGTAGAGATGGATATATCACGACACAAGGTGAAGAAGCATCTGTTTCATAGGCAGTTTAAAGAGAAACTGTACTCATGGCTTCTTCACAAGGTAGCTGAGAGTGGTAAAGGGCCAAATGTGTTAGATAAGGACGGGCAGGGCGTGCTACATTTAGCAGCTGTTCTTGGTTATGACTGGGCAATAATCCCAATTTTAGCTGCTGGAGTTAATATCAACTTCCGTGATGTGAATGGTTGGACTGCCTTACATTGGGCGGCATCCTGTGGCAGGTTAGGATAATTGAGAATCGCCCCCTCGCCCCACCTTATTGTGTTAAGTTGATTCAGCATAACACAAGTTCTGTCCACTAATTTGGTTAGACCTTCTTTTATTACCCTTGCTTTAGTATTCTAAGACTTTTTGAGCTGTGAATTTGTTTACAAATTCAGCTTGTCCTAGCATACAAAGCTGGTTTAAGTCTCTTTCTGCAAAGGAAGTAAGAAAATTCATGTAGGGTTTGTCTGACATGTGCAATATTGCACATGTTAAAGGAACTAAAAGTAACATGTTTTTATTGAAAAACAACAATCATTTATTAAAAAGTTATATATTTAATGTAAAATGCACAAGTTCCAAAACAAACTTACTACTTTAAAATTGTTAACATGTGCAAATTTGCACATGATAGAAAAACCCATTCATGTATGTTGCATGAATTTAAAAATTCCCCCCCCCCCCCCCCCTTGCTCACTTAGAGTTATCCCTGAAGTAAATGATTTTGCTAGTTAAAGGCATATCAGAGTACTTTCTCAATTTTGCTTTAAGTGTTATGTTCAGCATAACTCAAATTGGTTCATATATCTTCCGTCGTCCTTTGTTCAGAGAGCGGACAGTTGCTGTCCTTGTATCCATGGGTGCAGATTGTGGAGCATTGACGGATCCATCTCCAGAATTTCCTTCAGGCAGAACAGCTGCAGATCTCGCCTCTAGCAATGGGCACAAAGGACTCTCTGGTTTTCTAGCAGAGTCGTCCTTAACCAGTCACCTTGAATCCCTAACAGTGGATGATCAACACAAAGGTGGTCAGCAAGAAGTTTCAGGAACAAAAGCAGTGCAGACAGTTTCAGAACGAACTGCAACACCTGTGGTCTATAATGATATGCCTGATGCCCTCTGCCTTAAAGATTCTCTAACTGCTGTCCGTAATGCGACACAAGCTGCTGATCGCATACATCAAGTATTCAGAATGCAGTCCTTTCAGAGGAAGCAGTTAACTCAGGATGAGGATGATGAATTTGGTTTGTTAGATCAGCGGGCTCTTTCTCTTCTAGCTTCTAAGACGCGCAAGTCAGGACAAGGAGATGGCTTAGTCAATGCTGCTGCAACTCAAATACAGAAAAAGTTTCGTGGTTGGAAGAAGAGAAAAGAATTCTTGATCATTCGTCAAAGAATTGTTAAAATCCAGGTTCAGTGATTCGTTCTATTTACTTCATTCATTTTTAAAATTATGGACATTATTTTGCATAGATTAGATGTTCTTATTGAAGATGCAAAATTGATTATATTGGTGAGGAGTTTGTTCGATAAATACTATGGTTAAGAAAGCTAAAATACTTTGGTAGTCCTGTTGAGTTTATATAAAGAGGGGATGCAAAATATGAACACTTTGGATTGTGATTGTAATTTGCCATAATTGTTGATACAAAAGATTAATCACCAACCCTCATTGATACTAGTACAAACTTATCTTAATTAAAATAATAATATTATAAGATATTTTCATATCTTCTAATACATACTTTTTCATCTGTTTGCCCCTTCGATAACTTGTGTACATGTGGATCCCACATTGTGATTGTCAAATTTGAGAAGGCAATGTGAAGAAAGCATGCGTCAAAAAGTTCATATTGGGTTCATTTTTCAATGCATTTATACGCATTAAAACCCCTCATCAAATCATATGCTTGGGCACCAACTGGAGGCCTTAAAAGTGATCCTATCTCGTGGAAGATCCAGGGCAATTAAGAACCATTGAAAGGAGTGGTATTTTACTGTAAACTGAAGTATACCATTGAATAATATTAATATATCACATGGATCACAATTACATTGAAGTCTTTCCTTGATTACCCTACTGCCACCCTACCGCCACGACCTGTAAAGGAGTAAAATTAAAATCTTCAAACTGGTGAGATACAACTTATATTCTCAATATAAAATTTAAAGCTACTAGATAAAATATTTAGGGAATACCGACAAGCTTGTAGTTCAATTACCTCTAGCCCAAGTTTTAGGTGTGATGCTGATGTTTGTGAAGTCGACTTTGCCATTTCCCTATCGTGGTGCTTTGCACCTCTAGTGTACACCAAAAGTACAGACCTCTTGTACTCGTCGTTTCCTTTTTGGTATCTATTATTTTTTCTATCCTTATGCATTTGTGACTTGGTTTCACTGACTGTTTATAATTCTGTGGTTTTAAGGCCCATGTAAGAGGTCACCAGGTAAGGAAGCAGTATAAAACTGTCATCTGGTCTGTGGGAATCCTGGAGAAGGTTATATTACGCTGGAGACGCAAGGGTAGTGGTCTACGTGGTTTTCGACCAGAAGCCCTTAATAAATCCCCCAGTCAACAAAATGATTCTCTGAAAGAGGATGATTACGATTATTTAAAGGAAGGACGAAAACAAAAAGAGGAAAAGATCCAAAAGGCCCTTTCTAGGGTGAAGTCCATGGTTCAGTATCCGGAGGCGCGGGCTCAATACCGGCGGGTGCTAAATGTTGTTGAAGACTTCCGTCAAAAGAAGGTAAATTTTCTAACATCTGGAAAATGTCTAAACTCGTTAAAATATTATGCTTAATGATATGCTCACAATAACTTTTTTTTGACCAAGCCACTATAATTTTATATCTGGCAGGATTGTAATATGGGTTTGATGAGTTCTGAAGAGACAGTTGATGGTGTGGAGGATTTGATTGATATTGATATGCTTCTAGATGATGAAAATTTCAACCCTATAGCATTTGATTGATTATCTGCAGGTTAATCCTATCGTCCCCGCTGTTAATATATGGCCAGTTGGCATTGTTTGGCATAGGGGAAGTCCTAACATCATCTTGATGTAAATATTTCTAATCCAAATTACTTGGGCTGAAGGCTGAATATAATATATACATAGGTTTTAATAGCTAGCATGCATTTTGATTGGACATTTCAGATACTGTAATCTAATGAGACATGATTTGATTTTATTTGTGGTAATTTTAATCTCTGTTGTTAAAAAGCTGCCGCTACCGGCGCTATCGCGGCCAAAATCAACGGCCCGCGTTGCGACGCTCCAGGGCGGAGCGTTTGGCGTTCGCGGCAATGGCGGCCGCGTTTTGGGTGGCGTGGGGCGGCCGGTTTTGGGTTGGAGCGGGCGCAATCCAAGTTGGGGCAGGTCAAAAGGGATAAAACGAGATATAAACAGAGAAGTAGAATGAGAAGGAGAGAGACGATGAAGAATGAAGATGAAATCAAGGATTTTGGTTGCTGTTAATGTCGGATCTGAAACTCTCATGTTTCCTTTGTTGCTGTGGCACTCCATGGTGGAAGAAGAAGAAGACTAGGTCAAGTTAGGTTAAAGTTGTAGAAGACTTATCTCTTGTCTGGGCCCTAAGGCCCAATACCAAATATCTTCCTTTTATAAAACACTTTACTCTTTTAACCATACACCTGTCTTTCAAAAAGAAAGATAGTAGTAGTACTTTTATTCTCTCAACAAAATAAAATAATAATAATATCAAGCTCTTTTAACAAAACACGTGACCTTACTCTTAATGCAGAGGACAAGATTTTATAAATTATAAATAATAATACCTTGCCTTTTATTCAAAAAAAAAATACCTTACCTTTTATTTAGAAAAAACGTAGTACTACTAGTAGATAATGGTAACAAAAAAAAAGATAAAATACTATTAATTAACTTAGTTTAATGTTGTGATTTATAGGTTATTTTTTTATTTTCATTCTACTTTCTAATTCTGTTTTTATTTATTTTGTTTTTTAATTCTGTTTTATTTTTATAATTCTGTTTTTTTATTTGGTTTTTTAATTCTGTTTTCTTTTTATATAATTCTGTTTTCTTTTATTTTGTTTTATAATTCTGTTTTTTTTTTTATAGACTTAAAGTGTTGGCTACCTTGAATTTTATTAGTTATTCTTACAAGTATGTTCTTATGTTTTGTTTAAGACTTGTTTTATTTCAAATTATGAATACATTATGAATTTTATTAGTATTTCTTTTTCAACATTATAAGTATTTTAGTATTAAAATATTAGTGTCGCGTCACGGGAATAGCGCACGATACGCGCCACGTCAATTTTTGGGGTGGCTGCGCCGCGCCGCTTTTCCGCATTGACGACAGAGATTTTAATGACAGGATAAGATTATGTTTATAATTGGTTGGGGTTGTAACATAATGGTGTAGCTTAGCTTGCTTACTGAAATTTATAAAAAAGTCGACTGTGGCCGAGGAATTATAAGTAAGTGCTAATTATTATCTGGCTTGTTTTTATTGCTTACATTTTTTTTCTTTAACTTTTTCCATTTCACCCCATCGTGAAATGCCTTTTCAGCTTCATGTATGTATACGTATAGAATGAGTTGGAAAACACAAGTACTAATTTGGACTCATTCCTAATCTGATACTTAGGCTTTGTTTTACAAGAAATAGCATGTAGCTCATGATAAGCTCGCTTATTGCAGATAAGCTAATATTGAATAGCTTGAAAGCTGGCTTATCGCGGATGGGATAGTTGATTGAATTTGCAGTGTTGGTGAAATTAGGGAGTGAACTAGTTTATAAATATGAAATAACATAAATTTAATATTTCAATTTTTCCAAGGAAGACAGCATGGGTGAAATTAAGAGAAAAGTGATAAGCTTAGCTTTAAGCTATAAGCTAATTGAATTAGCTTATCAAAATAATTTACAAGTTAGTAAAAATAAGCTATAAATTTGTGATAAAAAATGCTAACAAACATGTTTTATTTTTTTTGTTGTCATATGAGCCTGTACGGCATAAGCTCAAAATCTGTCATTGCCAAACAAAGCCTAAATTGGTTATAGAATGAAACTTTTTTTTTAGGGACAAGGTCAAATCCAATCCTAGATAGATTGTGTTGGATTAGGCCACTGAGCTGAACCAGATAAAAAGAAGTCACTGAATTATTTACTAACTGAGAATAAAACTACATTAGTTTCAATTTCCCAGTGAACCATTTGAGACATTGCAGGATGAAGGGAAGTTACTGTGTTAATCATGTGAGGGGACATTTACATGTGCTTGGAGAATCCCCACCTCGTACTCCTAGATAATACTTTATGACTATTTTAACGCGTGTAAACTCGTGGCATGATGAATGCTGATTATTGTGATGATGTTGACCATGCGTTAACAAATTGCACCACATTTTCCTTTTCCTTTTTCTATGTACCTTTGTGAGATTTTGACTTGGCTTCCTTCCACCAGGCAAAAATTCATGCAATGCAAGGGGTGTTGACCCTTTTCATATTTACAATATCATAAGCAAGAAAGTCTTACACACCTTAACACACAAAATTGAATTGAATTTGAAAGTCTTATTTATTTTTAAGCAAGAAAGTCTTATATTAACAAAACAAGTTCAAATGTATGGTATTGCATTACATATACTTGTGCGGCGTCGAGTCTGACTCAAAAAAAGATATTTTTTAGAAGAATTAATCCCTTGATGCAATCAATTATTAAAAAATTTACATTAATTACTGAAATTGTTTGAATATTTCTTTGAATAAAAGTTGTTAACCAATTTGATAAAGTTGTTGACATTGGTATTGTAAGACCATTTGCAATGGTGTGTTTATTGGTGTGTTGAATGATGAAAAGTGGTGTAATGGTGTGTTTAATACTCCCTCCGTTTCAAAATACATGTCCACTTTAGAGAAATTGCAGTAACCAAGGACAAGCTAGTTTGACACAAAAGTTTCTATTATACCCTTGTCTTTGATTTTCTCCATTTTACATTTATTTATCCCATCTCATAATTACTCCCAATACCAATACCAAAATTAATTAAACAAGTTCTTGGGAGAGTGCATGAGTAAATCCACTTAAAATTGGGTCAACATTTATTAGTAGAAAATAATTATTGTGGAGAAAATCTAGAATCCAATTAATTGGTAGGCAAGGGTAAAATAGACAAAATGTATCATTAAACTATCAAATGGACATGTATTTTGAAACAACAAATTTCTTCAAAATGGACATGTATTTTGAAACGGAGGGAGTATGTGTTGAATGGTGATGTGGAGGAGTGAGGAGTTGAATGTATTCAACTGAGTTTAATGCCTGCGCTGGATACACGTGGCAGCTTGCCACTTGCTGAATTCTGGCGCGTGTGAAACACGCGCCGACAGGGCGCGTCACGCGCAGAGCTGGAGAGAGAAGGAAGCTGTTTTGGATAAAGGCGGACGCGTGACATTATCTGATTGGTTTGCTGGATTTTTATTATCTTAATAATTTCAACTCAATTATTTCATTGTAAATTAATTTAAAAAAAAAATAAAAAATTACCAAAATTCATGATTTTTTTTCCTCTATAAATAGAGACTTGGTTCAATTCATTTGGACACAGAAAAAAAAAAACCAAGTTTTTCAGTATCTTAAGCTTATTACTATCCTTCTATTAGCTATCCTTTTGAAGTTTTAAACTTCTTTTGAGTGAAATGGATCCCAATAATAATAATTTCAACACCCAGAATTCTTCTAATTACCCATTTAGCTACCAAAATCCCAACAATTATCAACATCCAAATCAATTTCCAAACCAACGTCCTCAAAACATGCATAATTTTGGTTTTGCACCAAATTTCAACCACCCATCCTGTCATACCCCAGTTTTTGACCAAAAATTTCTTTTTTACTCGTCTTTTTGGTTCGGAATTATTCGTCGTTTCAGACGAAATTTCGGCAGAGAGGTATTTTAAAATACCTCGTTTAGGGTTCCGAAGGCGACCTTTTATCAGTTTTATTATTATTTTATTTTACTTT
The DNA here is from genome assembly GCA_018208015.1 of Medicago ruthenica. Taxonomy (NCBI): domain Eukaryota; kingdom Viridiplantae; phylum Streptophyta; class Magnoliopsida; order Fabales; family Fabaceae; genus Medicago; species Medicago ruthenica. Next base: position 4,162,062 of record CM031372.1, read on the forward strand.
TGTTTTTTTTATCTTTTTATCTTTTTTAATTATTTAATTTTCGGATTTTTTCTATTTTTATTTTATTTTTCATTTATTCTATTTTGTTTTTATTTTTATTCTTAATGGTTATTTTTTTTGTCTTTATTGCTAATCAAATCTATCCAAAGTCCAAGGTCAAAGGTCAAGGTCAAATGTTTGATTTAATGGCTTTGACATATGTGATTTAATGGTTTTAATCTCATTTGATGGGGATTTAATCATTGTCTCCTTATTGTCAAAAGTCCACCCCAATGTGTATATAAAGGCACACGCTCCGGCAACCAAAGGGGAAAAAAAACTCATCAGTACACAAGCCACAATTATTTCCAAACCAAAAATTAATCACAACCCCAGCAAATCGAAACCACAAAAACCATATCTCAAAACCAAAATCAATCATCATCCATAATCAAAACCACAAACTCGGCCACCTCCACCACATACCACAACCACATAAAGCCACACACACGGCCAAACCCACAACCAAACAACCACTACGCAAAACCGCACCGCCTCTTTACAACCCTTTCCTGCTCACTGCACCCCTCTTTTCCTCTTATTTTTATTTATTAGTTTTATTTCTTTTTCTTGCATTTTCTTTTTATTTGTTGCATTTCTCATCCTTTATTTATTCCTCATGCATTTCATCTTATTGTTCTTTTTATCTTTTGCATTTTCTTCATTATTTTTACTTTATTTTATTTTCTCAATTTGTAGTTTTCTCTAGGTTAATCATCATGCATTTTTTCCAATTATTCATTTTAATGCTTCATAATTCAGCATACCATGCATTTTTTTATTTACTTTTATGTGACATATTTATTTATTGTTTTGCATTTCATGCATTTTTATTCCTTTATCTTTAGCATAATTATTTTAGTGCATCTGCAATTTTATTTTTATTTATTATTTTCTCTTTATTTTTATTTTTATTAGAATGTATTTAGGAACAATGTAAAAGTAATAAATGAGAATATGCACTGACACCCACACTTTATTTATTCCGCTTTATGTCTTTTATCTTTTTTTATTCCGCTTTACAAAAACAAAAAAATACAAAGATATTAGATTAGTTTAATTTTAAAAGGGTTTCGTGGTGATCCAACGTCACCACGGAAATCCCTCGTTTTAGCTTTTGGTTACGTTTTTAGTATTAGTTAATTATTAAAAAAAAACAAAAACATGCAAATAGTTAAAATCACAAAAAAAAAAAGCTTTTCTTAAACAAACCTTGATTTTCAATCAAATGTCCTTTTTTCCTTTTATTTTCTTAAAACAACCATTAATCCACTTTAATAACACTTTAATCATTTTCAAAATTAAAAAACACTAACCAATCTCATTTTGCCACTTGGCCTTTATTTTATTTTTAAAACCTTTTTTAAAAAAGCAATAAAAAACACAAAACAAATCAACCGTCATTTTTACCCCGAACTACGAGGTTTTGATCCCTCACGAGTACGTAGGCAAAGGACCTTGTCCTTCCAAATCATAAAAAATACAAAAAAAACATTTTCTTTTATCACTACTCTAATTCATTCTTTTCTTAAAAAAAAATAAGCAAGTTATAGCCAAATAAATAAATAAAATCAAGAGGTTCTCGTAGAGTACTACGAACGTTTAGGGTGCTAACACCTTCCCTAAACGTAACTAACCCCCGAACCCTAATCTTTAAGAATGTGGTAATTTAGAACTTTTTTCCACTTTTCCTTTAAAAAATTAAAAGTTCAGTCGTGAAATAAAAATTAGTGAGTCAACGCTAATCAATAGCTTGATCTCCAAAAATCACCGCGACACATCATCTGTTCCAAACTTTAATCCATATTATGGATCTATGATGGGATATCCATCTCAAACACCCCCGTTTAATGGTTATATGCCAATGGGAAATGAAAACTTTCCGAGTGTTGGTGCACTTGAATTTCCTGAATTTTCAACACAAATAACTCTTGGTGGCATGACAAGTGGTAATGAAGTCACTCCAAATCCAGAGGATTCAACTCCTAAGAGCAAGAAAGCCCAGCAACCAGCATGGAACACTGAACAAAATTTGGTGCTAATTAGTGGGTGGATTAAATATGGAACAAGCAGTGTTGTTGGGAGAAATCAGAAAGGTGAAACATATTAGGGTAAAATTGCTGAGTATTGTAATGCGCATTGCTCATTCGATCATCCGCGGGATGGTGTTGCATGCCGAAACCGTTTTAATTATATGAACAAAATACTAAATAAATGGATTGGCGCTTATGAAAGCGCTAAGCGTATGCAGGGAAACGGTTGGTCGGAGAATGATATTTTGGCAAAAGCGCAAGAATTATACGCAAGTGGGAAGAATATTCAATTTACTTTAATGGCAGAATGGCACGCTCTCCGTGATCAACCACGTTATGATAGTCAAGTAGGAAATATTGGCTCAGGCAGTAGTGGATCTAAGAGATCTCACGACAGTGATGCATGTGGCTCAAACTCTGTAGGATCTACTGCTCGTCCAATGGGTAGGGAGGCAGCTAAGAAAAAAAGTAAAAAGAAAAGTAAGGAAGCTGCCTTGGAGGTGGTGGATAAAGAGTGGGCTGAATTCAAACAATTCAAGGAGAAAGAGCTTGAACGATTGGACAAGATAGCGTCGGTGCAACAGGAGGCTAACCAATTGATGAAAGAAAAGACTCATGCTAAGAAAATGAAAATGTATCTAAAACTAAGTTCCGAGGAGAATCTCGATGATCGGAAGCAAAAGTTGTTGGATATGTTGAGCCAAGAGCTGTTTGAAAATTAATTTCAATCAAATTGTCTGTGGCTTTTGGCTGTAACGTATGAGTTATTGTGTAATTTCAATCAAATTGTGGCTGTAATGAAATTGTCCGTTGATTAATTTCAATCAAGTCCCCAGTGTTTGCTTTAATAATTGTCCGTGACTTTTGGCTGTAGTGTTTGCTTTAATAATTATCCGTGACTTTTGGCTGTAGTGTTTGCTTTAATAATTGTCAGTGATATCTGTTGTGTTTGCTTTAATAATTGTCCGTGACTTTTGGCTGTAGTGTTTGCTTTAATAATTGTCAGTGATATCTGTTGTGTTTGCTTTAATAATTGTCCGTGACTTTTGGCTGTAGTGTTTGCTTTAATAATTGTCAGTGATATCTGTTGTGTTTGCTTTAATAATTGTCCGTGACTTTTGGCTTTAATGTTTGGAAATTACTGTGTTTGAATATGTACCACCCAATCCTTATCTGAGTATTAACTCAATACAATAACTTATTTCGAAGGGATGATCGGGAGTATTGATTGCATGCACTGGGAGTGGAAAAATTGTCCTAAAGCATGGGAAGGTCAATTTGCTAGGGGGGATAAGGGAACCACAACAGTTATTCTTGAAGCAGTTGCATCTCATGATCTATGGATTTGGCATGCCTTTTTTGGATGTCCGGGAACGTTGAACGATATAAACGTTCTAGACCGGTCACCAGTGTTTAATGATGTGGAACAAGGAAAGGCTCCAAGTGTGAATTTTTTTGTGAATCAACGTCCCTATAACATGGCATACTATCTAGCTGATGGTATCTACCCTTCTTATCCAACTTTCGTCAAATCGATTAGACTTCCTCAAAGTGAACCCGATAAGTTATTTGCAAAAGTTCAGGAGGGATGTCGGAAGGACATCGAACGTGCATTTGGAGTGCTTCAAGCTCGATTTAAAATCATCCGTGAACCAGCTCGCTTGTGGGACATAGCCGATTTGGGTATCATCATGAGGTCATGCATCATATTACATAATATGATTGTTGAGGATGAACGAGATACATATGCTCAACGTTGGACCGATTTTGAGCAATCTGAGGCAAGTGGATCTAGTACACCGCAACCATACTCGACCGAGGTGTTACCCGCTTTTGCAAATCATGTGCGTGCTAGATCCGAATTGCGTGATCCAAATGTTCATTGCGAATTGCAAGCAGATCTAGTGAAGCACATATGGGAAAAGTTTGGAATGTTTCATGATTAAAGATGATTTGTATCGTACTAATTAAGTTACTTGTGTCGTGTGCTTAATTTGTTGTCTTGCATTTTAAGTTATTTGTGTGCCGCGTGTTTAATGTATTGTATTTCATTTTAATTTAAGAAAATAAAAATAAATTATTTAAATAAATTTTGTTTTTACAAAAACACTAAAAAATAAATTGTTAAGTTTTTATTATTTTAATTTAATTATAATTAATAATTGTAATTTTATGTAATTATAAAAACAAAATATAAAATTAAATAAGAATATGAAATAAAAAGTGGTGGGGTAGAGTGAGTGGTGGGGTAGAGTGTTGAATGAAAAACCATTGGAGAGGGTATTTGTTGAATGATGTGTTGAATTATTATGTGGAAGAGAGAGAAAATGATGTGGAGTGTTGGGAATTGAAAAAGTGTGTGTTGAAGGATGTTGAATGTTAACAACCATTGTAAATGGTCTAAGTAAAATTCATATAATAACAACAAAGGCATTAGATAATCTTAAGACGCGGAATCAAACACACAATTTTCTATTTCTCAACATTTTGTAGTATAAGTTTCCTTGTTAGACACTTGAACTAAAAAAGTAGTGGGCAATGTTTGATTCATGTTAACCAATTAATCAATGGAAAATGCTAACAAATGTCTTTAGACTATTTTTTAAGTAATAAAAAAGTAATTTTTGCATAGAAAAATATGTAATTATGACTTTGACAAACATTGACTTGTATTTTCAAGACATAATTTCGTTTTTTAGATTTCTTAAACAAATTCCTTAAGACACTTGTTAGCATAAACTTAATTAATTATAGTCAAGCACTATTATATTGAGAAATATAATTCATCAGTTTAAAGTATATTTTATAAGTTTGTTTTTATTGAAATAAGTGTCATTCATAATTAGGCTCTGTTTGGTAAAAATAAGTTATAAGCTAGCTGATGACTGATAGCTGAAAAACTCGCTTATTAAAAATAATGTGTTTGGTAAAATTAGCTGTTGAAGTGACTGATAAATATAAAATAACATAAAATGACATGTTTGTTTAATATATTTTTCATAAATTATATACGTAATTTTTTACTTATTTGTTTTTTTAAAATATTTAAATTTATTTCAAATTACTTTCATCTCCAAAATGATAAATGTGTTTTATGAATTCAATTAAAAAATATTTATTTAACTAAAATGACTTCAATATTTACTGTATATTTTATTTAAAATTATATATTATATTATATGAAATAAGAGCAACGTAAAAAAAAAATGAACAAAGAAAATATAAAAAGAACTACACCTTGAGTGATACATATGGATAGTCACGTAAGTTGGTTGCACCAATATATAAAAAGTGGATAGTTTTTTTTAAAAAAATATAAAAAGTTGGTAGTTACATATGAATATGGGTAGTTTTTTTATTAAAAAATAGTAAAATTAAAATAATAAGGTTAAAATTGGAAGAGAATATAAGAAACTATAAGCTCAAAAGCTACTTGAAATAGCTCTTAGAAAAAACTATAAGCCCACGAGAAAAACTTGTTACCAAACACGTCATATTTTGATCCAACAGGCTTATAAGCTAATTCAATAAGTTATAAGCTAGCTTTTCGTCCTTACCAAACACAACGTTAGTATACAATTTTTATGAATATGCATCACCACAAGAAATTCTAATTGAGTTCAAAATCGTTTTTAAGACTAATCGCAGTAACACTGCCATTGTAATTTGACCATTTATCTTTTACTGGTATATGTGTGGATTTAGAACAAAAAACAAAAGCTAGACTGCTTGAGAAGGAAACTTTTTGACTTTCTGAGACACTGTCAGCAAAGTCCATTATCTCTACCCCCAACACATTTAACTTCATGTGAAAATTAAACAAGAGTCCCACGAGATTCCTTGCCTTCAAAGTAGTACCCTAGTAAACTTCTTGTATTCTTCCTTCTCACATTTGGCATTTATTGTCTTGTTTGAAAGAAGTTAAAAAAAAATTCAAGATTAAACCCATGACACTTTTTTGTCTATACTCATAGATGACAAGAGAGTTTTAATGACTTACCTGAAAAATCTATACCAGCAGGGTTGACTTACTGAATGCAGTCCAATTATTAATACTCTTAAAACAAATTAGTCCTGCAAACCCAAGGTACAGTTAATGAACTTTCTGAGACGAATATTTCGAGAAAACTCAATTGGATTTCTGCTTCAAACTATTTTTTTACCTTTACTTATTTCTTTATCAAACTTCGTATAAACAGAGTAGTGGAAGAAGTGCGATTAATGAATATCTTTCAAGACGAATAGTTCTTTCTTATCGAACTCTATATAAACAAAGAAGTGTCATTCAGATGAATCCAAATTGAATTTTTGAATGAAACAAATTTTAGGAATTCTTTATTTACTTTGTATTCGTATCAAATTTCGAATTAGCAAAGCTTTTTGAGTTAAACATAAAAAAAAAAGAATGCTAACGAATGCCCTTGAAGCATCGGTTAAAGTTCTAAAATATGTAAGTTTGCATTAAAAAATGGTGTAATTATTGATAAAATATGAGACAAAGTTTCTACTAAGAGTTTTTTTAATGAATGCCCTTAAAACACTCGTCAATAATAAAAAAGAATTAATCCAAAGTGCTGTTGGGGTCAGCAATCAAATAAAGATTAAAATACAAAAACTGCAAAAAGTCAACAAGGGCAACCTCTTCCTTATTTGTGTTTTGCAGCCATTGAAAAAACAAGACTTTCTCAATTCTCAACAATAATTTTTTTCATGATTTCTTAATTCTCAATAATAAACAAAACTAGATGCTTACAAAGTCTTTCCTATTAATAATCTCTTTTGTAGTTTCTATCAGAAATTCAGAATAAGCTTTTCTCTGTTCTCAGTGATTGTTTTGTCTTTTTCTCTTCATTTCCGTAAGAGAACGGCAAAATCCGTGACCACCCACTTCCTATAAAGATCTTAACTCTCATTTTTCAGGAAAAGTTTAAATTTTTGAATTGGTCAGTGAGTTTTTCATCAAATTGATCATCTGGGTCTTGAAAATTATCATCTGTGTGATAATTGGCAGGTGTTTGAAAATTGTGGATTTTTTGTTTTTGTTTTGAAAATTTTGGTTTTGAAGATTAGCTGAAGAAGTAGATGTTGAGAGAGAGTTGAATTAAATGGATAGTCTCTGTTGCTTCAACTCTGCCAGAAAGGTGATGATTTTTTTGACTCTTTCATTTTGTGTTTTTTTGGTAGATTATTATTAATTTTTTTTTTTGTGGTTTTGTTCTTTCTTTTGTCTTTGGAATATATATACAATTTCTCAACGTTAGAATTAAGTTTTAGTGATTTGATGATTGTCCCAAATTTAGTTTTTATTAGCTTACTTGATGAACAAAATTGAAACTTAGGATTGTTTTATGTTTTTGTGCGCATCAGCAACTTCATAACAGTAGTGGATGCTGTGTGAGGTTAACAGTTAACATGGATATGAGCTTATGCAGCACCGTCACTTTAGATTGAAGGTGTGTCTGGTGCGTGACATGACACTGACACATAAGGCACATTCAAACTACCGATGTCCGCGTGTCTGTGTAAGTGACATGTCTGGTGTCTGTGTCTGTGTTTATGCTTCATAGGTTGGATAATACGGACTAAATTTAAGCATTTTATGTTTGTCTACTTTTCAGCTATGTTTTACTTTCATCTTGGATTAGCGCCATATACTATTATATTTTGGTTGTTGTACTGGTGTGGTGCCATTTTATGTTGGAGACTTGGCCAACATTGACTACCAAGGGTATTTCTGTGTTTTATTTAATGAATGTGGTATCTATTGACAGTTTCCTAATTCCTTGCATTGCGTTTATGTTATGTGGCATCTATTGACATTTCTTGTAATGCTAAAAATTTGTTGAAGGTGGTATATTCTTTTGTTGTTATTGTATTTTAACTTGCAAAGTTTTAGGGTGTTGGAGGACGTTCTTTATGCGGCTCTGGCAAAGGCAAGAGCCTTCAATGCCCTCTTAAGTATGGCTTTTGCTTAGTTGAAGGGACACAAGGCCACACAATGGAGGACTTTCACGTTGCAAAAATCGTTCAGTTCAACGGGCGAGAGTTGGGACTTTTTGCTATATTTGATGGACACTCGGGTGACACTGTGCCTGCCTATTTACAAAAACATCTCTTTTCTAATATCTTGAAGGAAGTGAGTTTTTCCATTTTTTTCTGTTATGTGTTGTAATGTCTTTCGGAACAATTTTACTTTTGAATTGAAAATCTCACTCTTAAGTTATGATTGGTTATGGCAGGAGGATTTCTGGACTGATCCAAACAGTTCGATCATCGAAGCTTATGAGGCAACTGATCAGGCTATTCTTTCTCACAGTCCTGATTTGGGGCGAGGAGGATCGACGGCAGTGACTGCCATTCTAATAAATAATCAGAAATTATGGATAGCAAATGTTGGAGATTCACGGGCAGTTCTGTCGAGGAAAGGTGTGGCTATACAGATGAGTATTGATCACGAGCCCAATACTGAAAGACGCATCATCGAGAATAAAGGCGGTTTTGTCTCAAACCTTCCAGGTTCTTTAATAAACCTTAATGTCTTATGAGATATTGCTTACGTACATGTTCAATGCTTGATTCATTTTGTCATTCTATGAGGTATCACAGCTTACTTTGTTTATAAACATAATTTTCTACCAACAAATTGAAGTCTTATGCTACAACAGAAATTACCATTCCATTGTTTATGAAAACCTGTGGATGTATTTGCTAATAACTTGATATTCATTCTTTGTACATCTTTTATGGTTCATAAGGTGTGCACTCAAATAACAAACTTGAAAGCGTAGAATCGTCTTGAGAAGTCATGGACCATGTAGGAATCCATGTTTAGTCCCAGTTTAATCATGCTCTGATTTATGACATACCCTGAGCTTCACTTGTTTAGAAAATAGGCTGGATTTATTATGTGTTGCCTCAAAAACCCAACTTGATATAACTATATGCTAGAGAATAAAGGGTGCTATAGTTTGACAAATTTAAGCAAAAATGTCACTAACCAATAACCATAACTTCCTAATCTTATTGATTTGAGTCCTGCATTGGATGTCATAAGGCCCAAAACAATTTTTTGTAATTGGGAGGTATCTCTCACCTTACAAGTCGGTTTTGTGAATTCTAAGTTGATATCAGAGCCTAACTTAGATCTATTGGACTATCTGTTATCAATCACTTGGGTCACGCTTCTGATATTGAATCAAAGCGTGAAGGGGGAGTGTTTTGAGTCTCACATTAGACATGATATGACCTAAAATATATTTGTAAGTGGGAGACATCATTCACTGTAGTTTTCCGGATTTGAATTAGACTCAACCTAAATTTTGAAACTTAAGATAAGGTTTATTTAGCTGGTAGAGACCCAACATCAAACCCAAATTTTGGCTTGTTAATGTAGAGGTACATTGGCACACATTGATGCTGAATCCTTTTTGGTTGAGTGTTTTGAACTTCCTCACTTGTGGATGTTATATCAGGAGATGTTGCAAGAGTGAATGGACAGCTTGCAGTTGCTCGGGCATTTGGAGACAGAAACCTGAAGTCACACTTGCGATCTGATCCAGATGTAAAACCCGACGATATCGACCAAGACACTGAGCTCTTGATACTTGCTAGTGATGGTCTATGGAAGGTATGTAAAACCTTAAATTTATCTTCTGTGTCCGTAATTGTTTCTAAAATTATTATCCATCTTTGCACTTGAGTTTGAGTCTCAATTCATTACAATACTCAGGTAATGGCAAACCAAGAGGCAGTTGATATTGCAATAAAGATAAAAGATCCACAAAAGGCAGCTAAACAACTAACTGCAGAGGCATTGAAAAGAGAGAGCAGGGATGACATTTCCTGCATTGTAGTTCGTTTCAAGTGATAATACAAGTCCTTAAATTTGTTTGAAAATCTCATGAAATCAATTTATCAGTTTGGAATTTTATGCAACGTATGTTTGCCCTTTTTTCCTATGTAAAATTCAATTTGAAGCTCTTCAATCCAATTAGGTGGTACCATTCAGTATTTCTTGATTTCTTATGTGTAGATTGACACAGTCATTTTTCTTTGTAATTTGCATTATAACATGAAGCAGTGTGAAGATGAACATTGGTTTTTATATTGACAATGGGAATTGGAATACATGAGTGGCTCTAGCTTGAGTAACAATATAAGTGACTATGTTTCTTATATTGTATGTCTGTGTTGTATATTTGAAAGTTATTTTGAACTTGATTTCTGTTTAGTGACATTCAATTCATATGTAAATGACATTTGAACATGCATTCAATTATTTAGAACTAGTAACTATATTATGCATTCTATGAGTTGTTGCAGTGATGAGTTTTAGATAAAATCGAGAAAAGCAGAGCAGGTGTTAGCAAACGTTACTTGCTTCCATTTCGTGCCCCTTGGCCTCGAATGAGAGATGCAACAGCGGTAAATATTCTTTTCTATGGAGAGCGATGCGTAAAGTACTACGCATATGAGAGAGGTTAAGTCAAAGAGGGGTACAATTACAATGTATTAGGGGCAGAAATAAAGTCAGGAATCCGCCTCAGAATGTTGCACAGGATTCAAATCACATCTAGGTAAAACCGAGACGCGGTACTGTCAAATGTAATATTGATGCAGCATCATATTCTGAGGATAATTTCTTCTGCATACAAGTGTGTGCTCGCAATGATGAAGGTAACTTTGTAGCAGCGTTTACAAATAAATGTCCAGGAAGCAAAGGCAGCAGGCTTGCTAGAGACGTTGAAATAGGTTGCTTACAGGTGGTCCAGAGCTTTCGATCGAAAGATGATAGCATGATAGAAATAGAATATGAGGTTAGTTAATATTAGGAGATAAGTTAATCGAGTTACTTACAAGCTACTAGCTCGGCATAAGACTTCTTAGCTGGTCATCAAACATATGAATGAAATGTATTAAGTTTGTTTTTGCAAAAAAAAAAAAAAAGAAAACAGCGTAAACAGATAGAAGAAAAAAAAAAGCAATAATATATTTTTTATTATGGAAAGATTTTTAGAGATGCATAAATTAACTAGTAAATGAGTATTTCTAATTAAATGGTAGAAAAATTTAGTAATTTTAATTTACATAATAACAATTTAGAACCATAAATTATGTTTCAAAAAAAAAAAATTTAGTACCATAAATTAATGCATGTCATTCCACAAAATAAAAATTATGGCACGTCTGGTGTAGATTTTTGACCACAAATAAGATATTTAAATTGACCACAAATAAGATTTATGGCCATAAATTATGTTTCAAAAAAAAATTAAGTACCATAAATTAATGCATGTCATTCCACAAAAAAAAATTTATGGCACGTCTGGTGTAGATTTTTGACCACAAATTTATAGTGTTACATTAAAAAAATGCATACACCATTTAAATATAAAATATGGAATTTTTTTTGTTGATAAATTTAAATTAGTGTTACATTAAAAAATGCATAACATGAAGGATGATCTTTAATTTAAAAGATCAAATTACTATTTAATTAATTTTTTGACCACAAATTATTGTGATTACGTCTGGTGTAGATTTTTTACCACAAAAAAAATAATTTATGGCATGTCTGGTGTTCATTTAAATTGGTAGATAATATCAATAACAATATAAACTTCTTGTCACTGATGACATGTCTTGTGTAGGTAGTATCTCAACCAAGAGGAAGTCTACTATTGTCACAAACATAAATGAATAGTGTTTGGATACACACACATTACAAGATTTCTTTTAATAATAAAAAATAAATTGATAATAAAATGATTTAATATTTTTGAAAAAAACTTTTTTGTGTGTGACTAAATACTATTCATTTATGTTTGTGCCCATAGAAGAATTCCTCCTCAACCAAAATGTTTCTTTAAAATAATAAAAAAAATTTCTTTACACATAATTTATCAAAATCAATGCCAAACCTAATTAATGTATTGGATAGTTTTATGCTACATCAAAACTAATATACACCATTTAAATATAAATTATGGTATTTTTTTGTTGATAAATTTAAATTATAGTGTTACATTAAAAAAATGCATACACCATTTAAATATAAATTATGGTTTTTTTTTGTTGACATTTAAATTATAGTGTTACATTAAAAAAATGCATAACATGAAGGATGATCTTTAATTTAAAAGATCAAATTGCTATTTATAAATTTAGAAACTAAATATCAAATAAGGGTTGTATATGGTAGAATGAGTTATCAATGTTTGAATTTTAGTTGAGAGAGATATCAAATTTATTGTTTGACAGACCTCGAATATGATACATTCAATGGAGTGTAATTATGGGAAACAAAAAAAATATTAGGAACTAAAATGTTTTACCCTTATGTGATTTAATTTTCAGATTTGTGAGTTAGTTTGAGATCTATGTAACTTTTATTTTTAAACATCAACTACACTTTATCCATTATAATTGGAGTATTGAAGTTCTTTTTAAGTATGATTTGTAACATTTTTTTTTACAACTTACAACATAAAATTATTAACAATAGTAGTTTTTTAGATTTAAAAAAACTATTTTTACCCTTTATAAAAATGATTTTTATAATAGTAATTTTTTGCTTGTTTGTTTTGATATGCATATTAACCCGTTTAAGAACTCACTTTCTTTTATGGACACTAGTAAAAGACCCGTGCATTCGCACGGGTCGCTCAATATTGCGGTAATATTGTGAAATATTAAAAAATATTAAATAAAAATTACCAACATCAATAATGTTTTTATTAAACTTTTTTTCTTTTATATGTAAAAATCAGTTAGATATTTACGACGTGTCAATGCGGATTATATTTATTTATATTTGGGGAACAAATTATTTATGTATCAATATGAGAAACTCGAGATGATAAATTTTTGAAAACTCATGACTATTTTCAAAATATCAACATTAATTTAATATTTCTATTAAATATATATTATTTTATATGCAAAACATCGTAACATATTTGCAACCGCACCCGTTGCAAATTTTGTGTTTATATCTATGGATACAAAATTTTATATAAGAAAGCCAATATGATAAAATTTTGAAAACTCATGACTATTTTCAAAATATCAACATTAATATAATTTTTCTATTAAATATTTTTTTATTTTACATGCAAAAATCCGTTAGATATTTGTACTGTGCCCGTTGCGAATTTTATTTGCTCATATATGAAGAAAATTTGAATGTATCAATATAAGAAAATCAATATGATAAAATTGTTAAACTCATGACTATTTTCAAAGCATTAGATATATGTAGACACAAAATTTTAGTCATGTTGATTTGTAATTGATATATAAAATTGATACGATAAAATTTTCAAAATATTATCATTGGTGTTTTATTTTTTATTTTATTTTTCGAGATAATCATTGATGTTTTATTTTATATGCTAAAAATCCGTTAAATATTTACAAACCACCCATTGCGAATTTTAAGTTTTTGTCAGATATGATACGATTTTGAAAACCCATGAATATTTTAAAAATTTGAAAACTCATGAGTATTTTCTATATATAAACATTAACCTTGTATTTCTATAAAATATTTGTTTTTTATATGCTAATATCAATTGCATATTTGTGGTGCACATGTTGCGGATTTATGTACTTAATTATGTATGCATTACTAAATTTTTGTGTTCAAACATGGTTAAATTTTGAAACCTCATGAGTATTTTCAAAATATAAATATGAATGTGGTACTCTATATAATATTTCTTGATTTTATATGTAAAAATCCATTCATTATTTGCACCACGTGTGTATTTATATCCACGGAAATAAATTTTTGTGTTTCAATATAATAAAGTTAGAATGATAATAATTTTAAAGATACAATGACGTGTCATTTAAATAATTTGGTTTAAATAAAAGTAATGAATTGGATTTTATAAAGGAAAAACACAATTTGAATATCATAAAAAAAAAACACAATTTTTTTTTCTCGAAAGAACAGTACACCAAATATAAAACTTATTGTAACTATAAGAATATGTCATTTTCCACAACAACAAAAATGTTCTAACAGAAAATATGGTTTGCCACTTCAACCTTCATGCGTGTTATGCTTATTTTGATTAATTAAAAAGAAAAAAAATTAAAACCATTGTTTACAACCTTGAAAAGTTATTTACAAATATCATGAACTACTTGACTTGGAAATAATAGGGAAACTTGAAAGTAGTGTAATGTAATTATTAACAACATTGGACAATTAATAATCTGAATTAATAACATTGAAAAACTAACTTGAGAAAAAGACACATTAGTCCATTATATTAGTGATTTTGTTGGATTAGTGAAGGATAATGAAGGAATTTTGGTAGTAATTAGTTTTCTTATTGTAGTAGTAGATATCAAGTCCTATGCGGTGAATATGCAAATGCCTGTTTCTTTCTCAAGCCTATTAACTTCTTACGCGCCATACATATTTTAGCTATATAATCCGAAAAACTTAAATCACTCTCCAAAACATACAATTTTTGTTTCTTTAGATTTTATAATCTGAATAGGGTGCATGAGAAGGTTGGAGGGTGAGATAAGAAATTATTTTTGTGTATTTATGCAAAGAGTGGGTTAAACAGATAGGTGAGCCCACATTCCTAACGGGCGCGGGTCAGCCCACATACCTAACCGGGAGCTTACAATTCTTTGTTTTCGAATTCTTCATACGAAACAAACACATTTTAGGGTTTAGGTGCATTACAAACCCTCATCACTCATTGAATTTGTTTCGTTTCATCTTTGAAATTGTTCAAGAATTTGAGATGGAGGCGAAGAATTTGTTCGAGGTGGACCTCGGTAATCTAATGGCCTTCGACTCTCATGATTCCTACCCTTCTCAACAATCCAGGTACACCTTTCTTCTTTCTTGCGCCGCTACTTTCATTTTCATTTTTCAATCTTTGATACATGTTCTGTTATTAGGGTTGAACTGGTGAAGGAGTGTTTACAAAAAGGCACTGAGTTAGTTCAAGCTATCGCTGATTCTCTCTTTATTTTACCCTCTACTCAAGATGTTGAAGGTCCCCTCGTTCAATTGCCTGCCCCAACCACTAGATTACCCAGAGAAAAACATGTATTAACCCTTCTTCTCTCATATTTAATTTCATGTTTAAATTTATAAATTTTATTTATTTTTCGTATTCAGTTTCAATTATTTGCTCATAATGTTTTCAGCTGCCAAGGCCAAAACCTCCTACTAAATGGGACCAGTTTGCCAAAACGAAAGGTTCTGCTTTTGTTGATGTTGTTTATGTTGTCTGATTTGGGGATTGGATTAGACTTTTTTTATTTATTTATTATTTTATTACTTGCTGAACTTTGTTATTCAGGCATTATTAATCGGAGCAAGGACAAACAAGTTTATGATGAGCAATCTGGAACCTGGAAACGCAGGCATGGCTATGATCGTGCTAATGATGAAGATGCTATTCCTATTATTGAGGCTAAACCTACTGATGGTAAATAATTCGACATGCAATCTATATTCTCTCACCTGGGCTGGTATTAATTTTTTCTGGGTGGTCGAAAAATGAGATGTGGATACCCTCTTCTTTTGAACCTTTGCTTATGGCTGTTGGGTGCAACTAGGAAATAGGTTTCAATTTTAACTTTGGATGCTTATGCGTGGCAAACCTATTTAACATGTGTGTACTAAAGCAGTACAAATTAGAATAGACATTGAGTTAGACCTCCTTTGGCATGTTTAAAGATCCAACATCTAAAATGGGAACCATAATAAGTATCAGATCATCCACAATGCTTAATTATAACATGATAATCACCTTATGAGCTTTCAAGAGTAGTATTCATGCATCTATTCAATGATTTACCAATCAGTCAGGACTTCAAAACTTGGAAGAAGTTACTTTTGTTGTTATTGTTTATCGGTAATTTGTCAATTTTGTATTTGATTCTGCATTTTAGAGATAATGATTCTTGTGCGTGATAATGTAGATCAAGTACTTTGATTGAAGTTTACATGTATTGAAATCAAACTATTTATAAATGTTACGGGAACCTCTTGTTCTATTCTTATGATTTTTCAGACTTATTTTAACATTAAATGTTTTCACGAGTGCATACGAAATTCATACTTGAACTTCACATTTTTACAGTTTTCTATGTAGTGCTATATCGTTAATGATATTGTTACATTTTGCAGATCCAGACGAGGATCCTTTTGCCAAGAGAAAAGAAAACAAAAAGGGAAGAGTTGATAAAAATGAGAAAAATCGGATACAGAATTTGAAAAATGCTGCAAAGTTTGGGGCTTTACCTAGGTTACTCTCTTAACCATTTCCAATAACTAGCCTTGAGATTTTCGTTGCATGGTGGCATTCTATTTATTTCTATCCGTTATACATCATCTGCTCGTGCTTGGTGTCATGTATCTGTTGCAATCATAGTGTTAACTGTTTTACAAGTTTTTTGGAGAGTTTTGATCTATTGCTATTTATATCCTTACATATATATTTGGTCTTTTTCCCTACCTTGCACAGATTCATGCATTGTTTTCTGTTGAACACTTGTCTGAGCTAGTTGTATCTACAATGTTATTAATACTGAGTTTCTAGGAGTTATTAATTACTTTGCACAGGGTCCACTTAATTGCAGTTTAGCCTATATAGGGTGAAGCTATCATAAAATGCGGTTGAACATACATTAAGCTTATCCAATCTATAGATTTGTAAATAATATTTTTTGTAATAATTCTCCATAAAGAAATTTCAAATTTTTCCTCTGAACGATGTGAAAACTCCTTAGTCTGTTTTTTAATAGTTCTCCATAAAGACATTTCAATTTTTTCCTCTGAACTATGTGAAAACTCCTTAGTCTGTTTAACAGTTTTGTAGATATACCAGTTATGAGTAACTATACGTCTACTTTAGACATTTTAACTTTATCTATAAGGTTACTATGCTTCAGTGATTCGGAAGGGCGTAAATATGTTAATTAGTTCCTTTGTTAATTAGATTTGTAAATAATCACATGATTGTTTCTTTTGTAAGAATTCTCCATAAAGAATTTTCAATTTTTTCTCTGAACAATGTGAAAAGTCCTTTGTCTGTTCAAAGGTTTTGTATATATCAATGCTAGAAATACCAATTATGAGTAACTACGCGTCCACTTTACATTTTAACTTTATCCATAAAGTTTCTATGCTTCATTAATTCGTAAGTGCATAACTATGTTAATTAGATCCTTTGTTGTCTCATATTTCATTGCTTTGGGTGTTGCAAGTATGAGTTTTAGTTATTATGCTGCTAACAGTCACAGAAGAAGTTGAAAAGAATTGTGTTAATCGTCTAAATAACTACCAACGGTTATCTACTGTTGTGTAACTAGTCGTGACGTCACTCTGATTTCTTTGCATTCTTTTACACCTGTAACAAGTACAGTGGAAATGGGATCTAATTCTAAACAATTTACCATGCAGCCATGTTCAGCTGGCTGCAACATCTTTGCCCATAACAGGAACCCACGCACCACAAAAGAAGGTTACCAAGGATGAATTAGGTAGTGTAGCAGGAATTGCCTCAACTGCCACAGCTAGCGGTGGGAAGTTTGACAAGAAATTGCCAGGCGAAAAGCCTCCAAAACATAAAGGAAAGAATCGAAAGGTGTGCACTGTACTCTTACAGAAATCAGTTTATCTTAACCTTGTAAATAATTATTTGTCGAAGCAATTAACTTTCATTAAGTTGGCTGATTAGCTTCCTTTGTTCTCTTTTTGTCTAGTTCCTACCGGTAGCAGAAGGAACAGGGGTAGGATCAAAGGAGAGGGAGCAAACTGAAAATATAATGAACAAGATCATGTCCAAGAATAACCATGATATACTCAATGTTAACAAGGTACATTCAAGTTATCTAGTAACTAGTATCATTGATTTCAATTGTTATTAAGTTTTACTAGCTGTTATTTTTTCTTTTCATAATTGTGCTCTCTGCATTCTAGGCTGTCACAGTGCACAATGTGAAGAAAGAGAAAAACCGAAGGAGTGATAAATCGAAGGCTTCAGCAACTAACAGCAAATTGAAAACTCAGAAGAAGCCTTTTAAAAAGGGAGGTGCCAAGAAAGGCAACCCAAAGGCACAGTAATTTTGATTTTTTATGGAATCTTGTAGTTTTTTGGAAACACTTTTCAGTGGTTTAATGTTTTGTAGAAGATTATTTAACATCTCTATTGCCATCCATTTTATATTGTCATTTAAGGCTTCCATCACAACATCAGGTACCACAAGTGATTATACTAGAAATTACTTATATTAATAGAGTAAACTTTTTATTTTTGAGCAATTCTTAATTTTTTAACAGAGGAAACTTTTTATTTGAGCAATTAATAGAGTAAACTTATTGATGAACACTAATTTGTGAAAATTGTTCATATTTGACTTTTAATTATGAATTGATAGAAGTTGCTTGCTGGAAAACTAATTATGGATGCAAAACACAAGAAATGGACTGAAAATATTGTCAATGAAATGAGGTGCAAAAGGAAAACGAAAATGATGTATTAGGGGTTAATTTTGACAATGATTTGAGTTGAAAAAAAAAGTTTGGTTGTGAATTGGTGTAAAGGCTGATTTGTGGTTTCAAACAAGAAATGGAATGGAGGTTTAGGGACGCCACACTTTCTAATCCTAGAAAATGATAAGTCTGTGGGAATGAAGATCACCACAAGAAAGGATTCTTGATATGATCAATACAAGATCCAATCCGGAACCTAAAGAGCAATAACTTACTTTTTTTAACAAAATTCAACTGTCTTACATCTCATTTTCGTGCTCTATTTATATGAGCTTGTGATATGATGATTCTGATTCTAAAACTCTTAGAAAATGAAGGAAAATGCAGCCACTAATTGCAATAATGTCTTGGTTGCTGAATTGTTACAAATGGGAGTGGCTGCTTGTTGCTTTGATGAAGGTTACACTTTAATTGCAACATTAAAAGATTGAATATTTGCATTTGATTGTTGGATTTTGGTCAGGTCCTTCTTTCCATATATGTTGCGCCCCACATCTCCTATTTAATCACAATATCTCTTTTTGCACCCTTTCTTGTTTCAACATTTTATTTGCACAAGGAAAAAATACTATTGGCCTTAATTAAAACAAGTCTGGACCAATTATTATTGTAAATAAAAAAAAACAATAAAACTAAGTAAAATGGGCAGCAAGTGATGCACCCCACCCCTCCTCCAATGGTTTGATGCACATGACCATTTTACCCTCCATGTTTCCTAGTGTAGATTTAAACTCCAAGACTTTTGCCACCAATTGAGTTAGGGCTTCCTTAGCTTTCTTAGTCCTTGCCCTTGTCATTGGTCCTCCTAGCCCTTGAATTGAAGCACTTGTGTCATGGACAATCATGCCTTCATCATCCCCTCCCTCTTGAAAGGAATTCGTCCACGAATTGAGATCACCATTACCTACATCAAAAGGAGCTAAGTCAGCAACATTAAAAGTAGCACTTATATCATACTCACAGGGTAACTCAAGCTTGTAAGCATTGTCATTGATTCTTTCTAGCAGTTGAAATGGTCCATCACCCCTTGGTTGAAGTTTTGACTTCCTTTGACTAAGAAACCTTTCTTTCCTCATATGCACCCAAACCCAATCACCAGGTTCAAAAATCACCCTCTTCCTTCCTATGTTTGCATGTTTAGCATACCCTTCATTTTTCTTTTCAATTTGCAACTTCACTTGCTCATGCATTTTCTTCACAAACTCAGCTTTGTCCTTTCCATTTTTATGCTTCAAAAGAGAATTGTTAGGCAAAGGTAACAAATCAAGTGGAGTTAGTGGGTTAAAACCATAAACAACTTCAAAAGGTGACATCTTTGTAGTACTATGCACCACACGATTGTAAGCAAATTCCACATGGGGTAAACATTCTTCCCACATTCTCAAATTTCTTGTAAGAACACTTCTAAGAAGAGTAGAGAGAGTTCTATTTACTACCTCAGTTTGACCATCTGTTTGGGGGTGACAAGTTGTTGAGAAAAGTAACTTTGTTCCTATCCTACCCCACAAGGTCCTCCAAAAATGACTTAAAAATTTTGCGTCATGATCTGAAACTATGCTCCTTGGAATTCCATGAATGCGAACAATCTCCTTGAAAAACAAATCAGCCACATGGCTTGCATCATCTACCTTTTTGCATGCAATGAAATGTGCCATCTTGGAAAACCTATCAACAACAACAAAAATAGAATCTTTCCCATTCTTTGTTCTAGGTAAACCCAAAACAAAATCCATGGAAATGTCAACCCAAGGAAATTCAGGAGTTGGTAACGGTGTATAAAGACCATGAGGCAAAACTTTGGATTTGGCCTTTTTACACACGATGCATCTTTCACACAACTTTTGGACATCAATTTTCATATGGGGCCAATAAAAATGTTCTTGCAGCAACTCTAAAGTTTTAACAACCCAAAAGTGTCCCATTAACCCCCCCCCCCCCCCCCCCCCCCCCTCATGCGCCTCTTTTAAAATCAAAGTTCTTATGGAACATTTTGGCACACACAATCTTTTTTCTTTAAACAAATAACCATTTTTCCTAAAATATCCATTAATGGCAGCATGTTCACAAGCAAAAAACTTTGACGAAAAATCAATATCACTTTCATATAAACTCTTAATATGCTCAAGCCCAAAAACTTTAGTTTCAAGAGTGGAGAGTAAGGCATACCTTCTTGAAAGTGCATCTGCAACCACATTAGCTTTACCTCTTTTGTGTTTAATCACATATGAGAATTGTTCAAGAAACTCAACCCATTTGGCATGTCTCTTGTTCAACTTACCTTGCCCTTTTAAATGTTTCAAAGATTCATGGTCACTATGAATGACAAATTCTTTGGGCAGTAGGTAATGTTGCCAAGTTTGCAATGCTCTAAACAAAGCATACAATTCCTTATCATAAGTGGAGTAATTAAGGGAAGCACCCTTTAACTTCTCACTAAAATAAGCAATTGAATGTCCTTCTTGCATCAAAACAGCCCCAATTCCAACAATAGAAGCATCACATTCAATTTCAAAAGATTTGAAAAAATTTGGTGAAATTCTGGCCAGGCAATGTGACAGAGTAACCAGGTTCTGAACCAAACAGGTTCTGAACAATATGCAGGGCACAACAACTTGCTAAAACAGAGCACACACAAACACAATGCAAAACAAGAAAATAAAGTGCAGGAAAGTAAAAAGGCACACAAGGTTTGTTAACCCAGTTCGGAGTAAACACCTCCTACTCTGGGGGATACCAATCCAGGAAGGAAATCCACTATAGGATTTAACCCTTAAGACTCAAGACACTGACTCCCAGTTCCCAGCCTAAGCAATTAAACTTCTCCTAGTCTGATTTCTACCCAACTCTTGAGTATTAGAAAACCTCTAACTTCCTATTCAAGTAACTAAACCCAGCCACTTGAACAACCCTTAACAATACCCTGTTTTTGAAACAAAACTTCAATAACAAGACTTCATTCGTACCTAAAGGCTTAGAATGAATTACAACTCAATAACAATCCTAAACCAACTCAAAACATATGAGTGGTGCACAAAACAAAGCTAACAGCTTAAAACTAACACAGACTCTATTCTCTGAATTTCTTCAAATATGCGTAAGTCTTGAAAGCAGCAGCACTCCTCCTTTTATAGTCTTCAGCAATGCTCTTAATTATGTAGCCAATCTTCTGAATTGGATTTGTTTCTGAATTATGAATAATCCAATAAGGAAACAAATAAAACTGCATAGTATCTTCAGAAAGATTCTTCAGCAAAATACGAATTTGCATAAATCTAAACCAAATCTTCATAAAATCTTCTTCAAATCAACCAGCATTCTAGAAGTAATATGCGTGGATAAATCCTCAATAAATCTTGCAAAGATTCGCACAGAAATAACATGAAAATATGCAGCTTCTGATGAAGTCAACAAAAGTCAACGTGGGCATCAGAACCTGAATCAGCTTCTGAAGTGCTACAGTGCTTCTGATGAAGCATTCAGCTTCTGAAGTCATTTTCAGCTTCTGAACAGCTTCAAATGAAATTTCTTGCAACTGAAGACTTGTTATAAATATGGAGATGCTTCTAAACAACACTTTGGTTTTGCCAAAATATGCAGCCAACACCAAAATACTCAACATTTGGTAATGCTAAAATTGGTGCTTTGGTGAGTTTTTCTTTAAGTGCAGCAAAAGCTTGCTCTTGTTTTTCACCCCATTTAAAAATAACATTTTTCTTAACAACTCATTAAGAGGTGCAGCAATGGTGCTAAAATCTTTCACAAATCTCCTATAGAAACTTGCTAAACCATGGAAACTTCTTACCTCACTTACATTTTTGGGTGGTGGCCAATCCTTGATTGCTCTTACCTTTTCTTCATCCATATGGATTCCCTTGGAGCTCACAACAAAACCTAAGAAAATTACATGATCCGTGCAAAAGACACATTTTTCCAAATTTGCAAACAAATGTTCTTTCCTTAAAACTTCTAAAACAACCCTTAAATGACCACAATGTTCTTCTAAATTTTTGCTATATATCAAGATATCATCAAAATACACAACAACAAATTTTCCCAAAAATTCCCTCAATACATGATTCATGAGTCTCATAAAAGTACTTGGTGCATTAGTTAATCCAAACGGCATAACCATCCACTCATACAAACCATATTTTGTTTTAAAAGCAGTTTTCCATTCATCCCCATCCCCCTACCTAATTCTTATTTGGTGATAGCCACTTTTCAAATCAATTTTAGAAAATAAACATGCACCAAACAATTCATCAAGTAAGTCATCTAGCCTAGGAATTGGATGTCTATACTTAATGGTAATATTGTTAACAGCCCTAAAATCAGTGCACATTCTCCAACTACCATCTTTTTTTTGGAACTAAAATAACAGGGACAACACAAGGACTTAAACTTTCTCTTACCCATCCTTTACTTACCAATTCAGAAACTTGATATTGTATTTCTTGTGTTTGTTGGGGATTGCTTCGGTAGGCTGGACGATTTGGTAAAGATGCTCCTGGAATGAGGTCAATGTGATGTTCAATACCTCTTAAAGGTGGTAGCCCATTTGGTATCTCCTTAGGGAACAAAGCCTCAAACTCCTGCAAAAGAATTTCAACACAACTTGGAAATTTTTGAGTGTTAGGAGTGTTAGTAAACAAAGCCACCTCTTTGCAAAATAGCAAATATAGGGGCTGTTTGGTAACAATGATATTCTTTATTTCTCCTTTTTTTGCCATGAAAGTTTCTTTCTTTTCTCTTTCTTTTTCTTTTTCTTTTTCTTGCCATATTTTTCTTTTTCTAGCGCATATTTTTCTTTTATTTTCTTTTGATCTTCTCTTACATCATTAGGACTCAATGGTGCAAGAATAATTTTTTTCCCAAAGTGCATAAAGGAATACTTATTACTTCGACCATCATGTTGAACTCCTCTATCAAATTGCCATGGCCTTCCCAACAACAAATGACAAGCCTCCATCGGCACTACATCACACACAACAACATCTTCATACTTCCCAATTTTAAAACAAACCTCTACTTGTTTGTCAACAAGCATTTCTACACTTTCACTAAGCCATTGAAGTTTGTAAGGCCTAGGGTGAGGTCTTGTTTCTAATTCTAATTTACCCACCATGTGTGCACTAGCAACATTAGTACAACTACCTCCATCAATAATTAGAGAACATACCTTTCCTTGCACTAAGCATCTTGTATGGAAAAGGTTTTCCCTTTGATTTGATTCTTCCACCTTGGCTTGGTTTCCCAACATCCTCCTAATCATGAGAAAGTCACCATTTTCACCATCCTCCTCTTCTTCTCCTCCTTCATCATTCACGACATACTCCTCCTCCTCAAGGTCCTCATTCTCTTCAATTAACATAATTCTCTTTGTTGGACATTGAGAAGCTATGTGTCCTAGACCTTGGCACTTGAAACACTTAACAATCTTGTTAATAGAAACATTTTGGGATGAAGTAATGTTTTTACCTTTAGGATCACTCACGGCCTCCTTAGGTGAAGAGGTACCCTCCTTCTTTTGCTTGTCCTTCCAACTTGAAGAATTTAAAGGAGAAGTAGAGCTTCTTTTCAATTGACCCTTCCTTTTGAGTTGTTGTTCCACCTTGATGGCTTGATGGACTAATTCCTCCAAAGACATGTAATGATGCAGCTCCACAATGTCACTAATGTCACAGTTAAGTCCATGAATGAACCTACCCATGGTTGCTTCGTGATCTTCCACCACATTGGCTCTAATCTTCGCCACCTCCATCTCCTTGGAATAATCTTCAACACTTTTAGAACCTTGAGTGAGTCTTTGTAATTTGTTGTGCAAATCCCTATGGTAATAGGATGACACAAATCTTCTCCTCATGATTCTCTTCATCTCCTCCCAAGTTGCAATTGGTGGTTCGTTATACCTCATCTTCTCTTTGACCATTTGGTCCCACCATATTAGAGCATACTCCTTAAATTCAATGGACGCCACCTGCACTTTTTCAACATCAGAATAATCATGACAATTAAAAATTTGTTCCATCTTCGTCTCCCATTCTAGATATGCCTCCGGATCATTTGCTCCCATAAAGGATGGAACTTTGATCTTAATACCCCTCAACCTATCCTCCCTTGGCCTCTCATCCCTCCTTCTACGCCTACTTCCATCCTCCTCCTCACCACTTCCATCATTAGTTAAATTAGTTTAATTTGTTATTGAAATTGTTCAGCTTGCTCCCGCAACATGGCTTGAAACCTTGTTGTGAGTGCATCTATTAGTAACTTATTTGGACCTTCCTCACCCATGATTCCCTAAAACTAATCCTCACAAGTGTTTACACTCACTCAAATTGGCTTTTTTTTAATGTATCACTCTTGCCTTTTTCCACTCAATTGCTCTTTTGAGTTCTTTAGAGAAACCAAGTAAATCAAGGTAAGAAAACTTTCAAAAATGGTGAAAATAAAAAACACAAACTTAACACAATGCAAGGAATGAAAAAAAAAAAGGTTTGGAAATGGTGTGAACAAGGAATAAATTCAAATTCTGAAATGACAAGGTAATAGGAAAACAAGAAAAGTGTGGCAATTAAAACACAAAAACGAAATTGATGAACACAAGCAACAATTCTGATTTTTTTTATGCAACAATTCTGATTTTTTTTACATATATATATATATATATTTTTTTTTTTTTTCGATTTTTTTTTTAAGATGAAAATCAGAATGATGAACAAGAAGAATTTGATACCTTAGGACTTTTGAACCTTTTAAAAGGAACCTTGCTCTGATTACCACTTGATGAACACTAATTTGTGAAAATTGTTCATATTTGACTTTTAATTATGAATTGATAAAAGTTGCTTGCTGGAAAACTAATTATGGATGCAAAACACAAGAAATGGACTGAAAATATTGTCAATGAAATGAGGTGCAAAAGGAAAATGAAAATGATGTATCAGGGGTTAATTTTGACAATGATTTGAGTTGAAAAAAAAAGTTTGGTTGTGAATTGGTGTAAAGGTTGATTTGTGGTTTCAAACAAGAAATGAAATGGAGATTTAGGGACGCCACACTTTCTAATCCTAGAAAATGATAAGTCTGTGGGAATGAAGATCACCACAAGAAATGATTCTTGATATGATCAATACAAGGTCCAATCCAGAACCTAGAGAGCAATAACTCACTTTTTTTAACAAAATTCAACTGTCTTACATCTCATTTTCGTGCTCTATTTATATGAGCTTGTGATATGATGATTCTGATTCTAAAACTCTTAGAAAATGAAGGAAAATGCAGCCACTAATTGCAATAATGTCTTGACTGCTGAATTGTTACAAAAGGTTACAAAATGATTGCAAAAATGAAGAAGAATGAATGGGAGTGGCTGCTTGTTGCTTTGCTGAAGGTTACACTTTAATTGCATCATTAAAAGATTAAATATTTGCATTTGATTGTTGGATTCTGGTCATGTCCTTCTTTCCATATATGTTGCGCCCCACATCTCCTATTTAATCACAATATCTCTTTTTGCACCCTTTCTTGTTTCAGCATTTTATTTGCACAAGGAAAAAAATACTATTGGCCTTAATTAAAACAAGTTTGGACCAATTATTATTGTAAATAAAAAAAAAACCATAAAACTAAGTAAAATGGGCAGCAAGTGATGCACCCACCCCTCCTCCAATGGTTTGATGCACATGACCATTTTACCCTCCATGTTTCCTAGTGTAGATTTAAACTCCAAGACTTTTGCCACCAATTGAGTTAGGGCTTCCTTAGCTTTCTTAGTCCTTGCCCTTGTCATTGGTCCTCCTAGCCCTTGAATTGAAACACTTGTGTCATGGACAAACATGCCTTCATCACTTATTGTCATAACTTTTACCGAATAATAATCCATGAAGCACAGACATCGGATACAGATAATAATTTGATAAAATCACATAATTACACTGAATTATAGGTGTCGGTGTCGGCCATTGATGCGTGTCCGACACCGGAATACACATAATTTGAAGAGTGTTTGTGCTTCATAGTTAATAATGATATGATAGCTTAACACATTTATAATTTATTATCTGTGTGTACCAAATAGGATCTATAGTTTTTTTTTCTTTTCAAAATAACATTAGTTTTTACTTTTTTTTGTTTTTTTATCAATGATTGATGTGATATTTTTTGTCCTGACTTTGGTATCGAGGGAAAAGTTAACTTGTATCCTTTAGTTCATGTTAAGAAATCAAATATAAAAATATTGTCTTAGAAAACGTATATTTAATATTTTAAAAGTTTAAAAATTAATCTTTTCAATGTAAAATTTCTATTTTAAACTCCTTAAATTATTTCAGTTTAATCAAAAGTGCGTTGAATTTGAGTACTCTCCATTAACAATTATTGCCAAATATTTTATTCTTCTCAGTAGACTTGAGGTGTTATCTCTACTTCCTTTTTTTCGGATAAATAAATGTTAGTAAGCTAATAGTTATGTTCGTCCATCTTTGGGTGTGATGCTAGATTAGCAAAATCACTAATCTTTCGTTTATTTCTTTCTTAATACTACTTCCGTGTTCTTTGGCTCCAAGTAGCCACACATGTGTGTGCAATTTTTTTATTTTTTTTTTAAGTTTATTCGAGATAGAGGGATCATTCACATTATCCCTCAAATATGAGTTGAACATGCTACTAACCATATGCTTTTTTGGGATGTAATGACAATCGACATTGAAAACTTACACACCCGCTAATGGAGGAGTAAAGATTCAAACTATCATCACAACCTTTGACCTAACAATTTTGACATTTTTGTCAATTGAATTAAGACTTAAGGACCATTAGAGAGGAAGATGTAATATCTCCACTCGTAACCTTAAGACATCAGACATAATACGAGTTAATGCTATCAAAATTATGCAAAAGAAACCATCATTTATAAATGCCTCAAATTCGAATAACAAATAGTATCAGAGTCCTAGTTGGAATTGATGGAGAAGCAGGAAGTGGGAACTTGGCTTTAGAAGTTTATAGACGCCACATCTATAATTTATTATGTTGGTTTTGAGACAGGTGTTATTATCTAAATTAGAGATGTGAGATGTCGATGTTATTCTTGTTTTTATACGTTTTGTTTTTACTTAATTAAAAAAATGGAACATAGAAGAAGATGCATCATGTAACCGCTTCATGAATAGGCAATCCGCAAAAAGTGCATTCCAAATCCATGTTATGTTGAGTTGGCCTTATCTTGTCATCTTTGCTCACCGTCTTCAATTTCCATATTCATCCATCTATCAATCCTATAAACGAATAATGCAAAATTAAAAATTACCAAAAATACTTTTTCTCATCATCATATAAAAAATTTCTCATCTTCTTATAAAAATAACACACCCATTTGAATTTCTTCAAAACCCATTTCAAATTCTTCATAAACATTCACATTAATCATACAAAGTTTCATTTTTGTTATTATTATTATTTTCTTTCTATGTTGTCTAAGTTTTCAAAATGCATCAGTTTTGCCGCTTCAAGAGACTGGTTATATCGTCATTCCTTCACCGTTGCCGGTCTCCGGTCTGTCGTGACCGATCTCGGCGACGGAACCACCATGCATTGTTGGGTGCCTAAGTTGCACAGCCCATGTAAACCATCCCTTGTTCTTGTTCATGGTTTTGGCGCCAATGCAATGTGGCAATATGGTGAACATCTTCATCATTTCATCAGACAGTTCAATTTATATGTTCCTGATCTTCTCTTCTTTGGTGGATCATTCACTTCAAGGCCAGAGAGAACAGAGTCTTTTCAAGCTTTGTGTTTGATGAAGCTCATGGAGGCTCATGGTGTGAATAGATTGAGCTTGGTTGGTATAAGCTATGGAGGGTTTGTGGGATATAGTTTGGCTGCTCAGTTTCCTGAGGTGGTGGAGAAACTGGCTTTGTGTTGTGCTGGGGTTTGTTTGGAGGAGATTGATATGAAAAATGGGTTGTTTAGGGTTTCTTCTTTAGAGGAAGCTTGTAGTATTTTGTTGCCACAAACTCCTGATAAGCTTAGGGAATTGATGAGGTTGTCTTTTGTTAAGCCTGCTAGGGTTGTACCTTCTTGGTTCCTTGAAGATTTCATTCGTGTATGTACAAATGCTTCTCTCTTTTATGATAATCAAGATCTATATGTAGCACTCACACTTCAATCACATGTTTGGTGTCCAACACGTGGTGATGTTCGACACCTACACATTTTATTACATTCAATTACTTTTATTTTCTCAAATTTTACTGTTGTAGTGTCGTGTCCAGAGTGTCTGTGGTGTGTGCCTGTGCTTCATAGATTATGATCAACTGGTTTATCACATTACTCCTATGATGATTTTATCATGTATGTGATTATTAATTTGAACAGGTGATGTGCACAGATCACATTGAACAGAAGAGAGAGTTGCTTGAGGCAATACTAAAAGATAGACGACTTTCCAACCTTCCAAAGATCAAACAGGTATATATATATATATAATGTTTGTTTATGTCCTCTCACTATGTGTTAAAAATATAGCCTTTCTTTTATTTTTAAATTAAACCTCTAGCTTTCCAACCTTGTAGATATTGCTCAATTGTCATTGCTGTCGCTGTTTTCGATTGTGTCTGTATTTTTGGTTTGAAGAGCACAAACTTATATTTGAGTGAATCCATTTCTCCGGGTGAATTGACTCAATAAGTCTCTTTCAAACTGAAATCCAAACACATTTTTAGTTTTCTTTTGATAAAAAGAAGGCCGAAGCCCGAAAAGAATTACACCTTAATTAGACGAGGAGTTGAGACTCCAGTTACATCAGCATACGTAAATTGCCTAATATGAGCTGGACATTGCTCATAAATCATCACTGAACTACCACCTTCACAACCCGTAGATCCCAAAGCATCCGCACAAAAATTAGCTTCGTGATTTGAATGACACACTTTCCTTTCCCAATCCTTTTCAAACCAGTGAAGAGTGTGTTGCATCAAACTGGAACCTTTATCACTCCCTCTCCTTGAATTGAGGATATTTACCCTTGGAATCCATTTGAAGCTCAACTCGTTTGAAACCACGAGTCCAAGCCCAACTCCAAACCAAGCAACACTCCCCAAAGCTCCGCAACATACGCGCTACAACTTCCCAAATATTTAGAAAAACCACAAAACCACTCACCGTGCTCCCCTCGTAAGACACTGCCACAGCCTGCACTCATGGTCCCCTTTGCTTCCCCATCCATGTTCAATTTCACCCAACCCCTTTGTTGTGGATACCACATAATGTTTTCTGTTACTGCATTATTTTTCAAAGTGGCAACCTTACTACTTGCAATATGATAGCTTCTCACCCTCATCTCCAAATCAATCCACGGTCTTAAAGGATAAATGAAGTTTTCATCATGATGACATTTATTCCTCCTAAACCATATTGCATAACAAGCTGTGGCCCAAACACCAGTCCACACCACCTCCTTGTGCCATCCCAATTCTGTCTCCATATTCAAGTTGATCCAAGACATGAGATTGCAATTGAAAAAGTCATCTCTGCACTCCAATCTCAATAAATTCAGCCAAACTTCCATCCTTAGAGGACAGTCTCTTAAGACATGTAATGTAGTTTCGTCAACGTCAATACAATGAAAACAATATGGTTCTCCCAAATGCATGTGATGCTTTCTACTATTAGTCAACAACCGGTCATGCTGCAGTAACCAAATGAAACTGCGAATCTGCTCCGGCACCTGCAGCTGCCAAATTCTCGACCACATCCTTCCACCTACAACAAAGACATTTTAGTTTTTATACTACAGTCTACCGTCTTTTTAAATCAATTTTTCCTTGGTCACATCACATGAACATCTTTGATTTTTGGCTTAGTACCTTGTTTACGTTGGACTCAGATTCCTTGCTGTAAGAGAAGCACACATTTACACGCTGTAAATAATCCTGGCTGTTATTTTGAGATCGGATGGTCGAGATTGAAAACTGTGCAATGCAGTTATATTATATATCTTGATTATCATAAAAGAGAGAGAAGCATCAGTACATTGATTGATACACACACAAACCAGCCAGTACATTACAATTTATATGATTCACCTTTTGAATATTGACAACATTTTGGGTTTTTATTGAAGAAACAGACTCTAATCATGTGGGGAGAGCAAGATCAAATATTCCCTCTGGAATTAGGCCTCAGATTAAAAAGGTGATATTTCAACTCGATGGAAGTTCATGTTTCTGCTTATAATTTTCTTTGAAAGCGTGCTTCGTATTAAACTAGTTAGTATGGACCTGTTTTCTCTTTGGAGCAGGCATATAGGTGAAAATGCTCAAATGGTGATCATCAAGAATGCAGGGCATGCATTGAACATTGAAAAGTCCAAAGATTTTGCTAGACACTTGAAGTCATTCCTCATCGATGCAGGGTCGCGCCCCTCCTCTCCACCTTCTTTGAAGGAGCAAATTCAAAAGACATTTTGGTTTGATTTCAGTAAGTCATAGTACTTGTCTTTTTGGCAAGGGCATCAAGATGATGAGTATTTCAAATTCATTACTTTTTAGCTTCTACAAAAAGCTTAAACCGATCAACACATCCAATTTTCCAAATATCTTAGTTTGTGAAGGGAATTACTACTTTTACTTGGTTGGTTTATTGCAAACAAATGTTTAGTTAGACCAAGTTTATTTCTTCCCTTTGTTGGTCATGCTTGGTGGTGGAGGAGCTTCTTTGTTATATATTTAAAATAGATTTTCAGATGATATACATGTATAGGATCTCAATGTATAAATAATACTTATTTTGTGCCATTGCAGTCAGGTATAGGTCAGGATGGGGTGCATTGGCATGGTCTGTTGCTCTATTATTATTGCAGCCAATATTCGAAACCAAATTATTTGTAATGCTTCTCATCATGTTTCTTCTAAATGCCTCTCTCTGTTTCCTCTTCATTCCTAATAAACACTTGAGATGAACCAGTTGCGGTGACACATTAACAGTATCCATTATTTGCTGCAATATTTTCTATACTCCTTTGGAGTAAAAGATCATCTACATTACTATATGTTTGGGGTATACAATAATATGTCCATTTTTCCAAATTAGTGGAAATGATCTTTACTCTCTCCTCTACATCTTCTTTGTTCTTCTCGCTTCCCCTCCAAAAAAAATTGAATCAAATAACTTAAATTTTAAAAATATAATATCTCCCTAGTCCTCCCTAAAAACGACCGGTGAAGGTTTCAAACACCATTGATTATGGTGTTAGGTGACAGTGCCTGCGGCAATGAAGAGTATCGAGTTATGATGACAATGGTGATAAAAGTATTTGAATAGTAGGTACGATGGTATGGTGGAGGGATAGAGGGTTTTAAGTGGTTGTTGTGACGACAACGAAGGGTTCTGGGCTACAACGATGGCAACTATAGTGGTGGTTGAAGGTACTAGGAAGTGACACTTACAGTGGAGGGTGTCAATCAGCAGCACACTTACATACAACTTAGGTTGTGCAATTGCACCCAACACTTTCATTATATATATAAGATCCACGTACAATTAGGAGTCACAGAAATTAGGACAATTAGGAGTCACTTTGATTTTAGTCTGGAAATATTGTTCTTTCAATTTGACTTGCAACTTCAAAACACTTTGATTTTAATCTAAAGTTCTCTTCAGCACTTTGTCTTTGTATCTGCGATAATTAAGAGTGGAATGTAAACTTGGAAGAAATAAATTTTGTAAAATTGGGGATTATTGACCATTGAAGGAAATCAACTAGTAAATTTTTTTTTTTTTGGTTACAATCAACTAGTAAGTCAAATACATGTTTTAATATTGAAAAATTCACATAGAAATTTCAAATACATCATATCTATTCTCCCTTCACTTATTCTTGTTTAAATCTTAATTTTCAAATCCAAAAATCTAAAAACTAAATTATCTAAGGTTTAAATGCACTTTTGGTCCTCTTGTTTTCAAAAACTTGAACTTTTAGTCCCCCTTATTTTTTTTTGGAATGTTGATGTTTTCACTTCAGCATTTGCTATGAAACACCAGAAAATTACAAATTTACTCCATCGACAGTTAACTGCCGCTGGATTTACTCTTTAAAAAATGCCACAACGGCAGTTAACTGCCGCTGAATAAGACATAGCGGTAGTTAACTGCCGTCGAGTAAGTTTTTTAGCAATTTCAAAAGTGGGAGTCCCCCTATTTTAAAAGCCAGGTTTTTGGTCCCCCTATTTTATATTTTTTTTGGATTTTAGTCCCCCACCCCATTTGAGTGTTATTTCTGATGACATGTTAAACTCATTAATGACATGGTGCAGTACAAGTGGACAACTATATTCCATTCCATGTCATTAAACAATTCTTTCAAGAGCAATTATTCAAATTAAAAAAAAAAAAACAATGTATCATTTATCTTTAGTGAGACGCGTGACACATGAATGTTGTTTGTCTCTTGTTGGTAAACAAAATGTGTAGTTAACATAATCACAAAATGTAGTATAAATGATGATAATGCAACATAAACATAATTTAAAGGCCAACGATGTATACACAATGAAACATAAATGACCATGTTGAAAATGTAAAATTTAAAGGACCGATAAAAAAAAAATTTGACCTTAAAAGTTCGCATACATTTTTTTTTTGGAATAAAGGATTACATAAACAATTTTTTGTATTTCAAACTATATTTACGATAAAAGTTTTATTTTTGGAGAGATTTACGATAAAAGTTGATACTGAGTAATTATTTCGAACTGATTTTTCTTTTTTAGAGGTTCAAACTGTATTTCTAATGCACCGTTATTTATTATAAGACAGGGTGTAAAATAGTGTTCTACAAAAAATAAAAAGTGTGTAAAAAAAAACAGCAAAGTACTAGTATATTCTGAGCTCAACATCTGGAAATTCTAATAATAGATAGATTGAATGAACTTTATATTTAATGGATTGGATTGGATGAATTTTTTTAAGAAAAAATTAGTGGATTTTAATTGACTAATGAATTGTTTTGATCTAATCCATTAAGATCTAAATTCATATCCATCCAATTCATTCATTTTGCCACCCCTATTGTAATATCCCGCTTATTAGTATCAGTTATCAGTGTTAGAGGCAATTAATAAGCGTGGCAATTTAGTAATAAGTAGCAATGGCAAAATCGTAAATATTTCAAACAAGAGGATTATAAGAAATAGGAAGGGAAAGATATTTTCTCATTTTCATGTTTCTTCTCCTTCTTTCTCTCCTTGAACCAACCTTTTCCCCTCACTCTTCTCACTCTCACGCCATTCCCTCTCATTCCAATTCTTCAAGTTTTCATTCCAATCCTTGTAAGGAGCTTAAGCAAGCAAGTTTGTGTTGGAAGCTAGAGTAATAGGAAGAAATAAGGAAGGATCAAGCTAGGGTTTGCAAGAACAATCATAATCAGCACCAATTAAGGCTTAGGTGAGCTCATTTCAGATTCTAGAACACATCTAGAGTGTTTTTGATAGTTTTATTTACAAGTTGTTAAAGATTAGAGTTTACCCTAATTCCTAGTTTGTTTGATCTTTGCTCATAAGTGTTTATAGTTGTTAATTCATGAAGGAAAATCATTTTTATCATGATTAGGAAGCCTGGGTACCATTGAATGGGCAAAAATGGTGAAAATCACATTTTTACACATGTTTATACTGATACGGTCGCTGTAGCGATGGACTGTCGCTTGTAGCGACCAGACTGGGTTTTTCCCTGCCTAGCCGCGCTTGTAGCGACCACACCGGCGCTTGTAGCGACCAGTGGCGCTTGTAGCGACAGACTGGACGCTTGTAGCGACCAGGTTCTGTCTACTGGCGCTTGTAGCGACCAGCCCTGGACAGCCCAACCTAGTTGAGTTGTTCTGAGGGTCCTGGTACGCGCGGGCATGGCTTTTTGGCAACTGTTTTCTTATAATATATTTTAGAAACATAAATCACCATTTTAGTTCATTCCAAAGGCTTCCTAAGGTTGAGAAATTACTTGAGCAAAGATTATGCAAAGCTTGGAAAATTCATGAATTAAGGTTAAATGTTCAAGTAAGCCTAAGAGTGACATATGAGAACGATATGTCTAGAACCTTGAATAGGTTAACAGGAATAGGTTATCAGGACTTCCTTAACCAGGCAGATTACAGGATACCTTAGTCAGAGGGACTTAATTCCCTCGATTCAGGCATAGTTACAGGATACCAGGACATGCCTCAGTGCTCACGTCAGAGTGACATTGGGGGTACACGTATCAGTTTTATCAGGATATGTATATTCATTTAACAGAAATAATAATTAATAATCAGGACAAACTTTGTGTCCTCTGCTCTCTCGACCAGTTAGAGAGAACAGGGGGTTTCAGCATTGCTGAAACGGGCAGGAACTTTCCGTGAGGATAACCACACAGAGTTACAGTGTGTCTCCTGTGCTCTCGACCAGTTAGAGAGGACGGGGGGTTCCAGTTACAGTTGGAACGGGCAGGAATCTTCCGCGAGGATAACCACACACTTAGGCAAGAGGAG
The DNA here is from genome assembly GCA_018208015.1 of Medicago ruthenica. Taxonomy (NCBI): domain Eukaryota; kingdom Viridiplantae; phylum Streptophyta; class Magnoliopsida; order Fabales; family Fabaceae; genus Medicago; species Medicago ruthenica. Next base: position 4,197,193 of record CM031372.1, read on the forward strand.
TCCGGTGTTAGCCTGATATGATAGGAATTTTCACCGGTTATCAGGGGAATGTGCTTTGGGGTTACTCCACCCAGGGGCATTCCGTAAAATGAACTCAGATAATAATGTTTGTTCAACGCTAACAGCTAACTTAAAGTATCAGTTATTATTCTATTATATTATCAGTCAGGAAATATTTATTCAGACAATTATTAGACTTCAGTTAGCAGTCATCAGATGGTGATCCTAGGTCTCCCCTTAATCACCAGATCAGTCAGATGATCCTCTATGGGCAAAGTAAGACTTGGCGATCATAGGTATCCCCAAGATCGCCGAGGTAGGCACGGCGACCCTAGGTTCCCTGAGGTTGCCAAACAGTAGGTAGGGTAGGAGCTCACTGAGACATTATGTCTCATCCCTTTCCTTCTGGTGCAGGTTCTTCGCAGGCAGCACGACGTAAAGGTAAAGAGAAGGCTATGGATTGATCGTGCTGCTTTTATTTTCCTTGAAATTGTATCATGATGTATATGTATTATGAAGGATGATTGTATCAGATCTTGAGTTGTATCATAAACTTATGTAAAGTGTATTTAATAAACAACTTTTCTGTATTGTATTTAATGTATCCGGTACGAAATTTTAATACTCGTAAGAGATCCTAGGCAATCTCTATATGGGTGTTACAATTTGGTATCAGAGCAGGTCGATTCAGACCGTGCCTTGGGTCATTAAAGTACAATCCAAGTTTGTGGACCTCTTGGATCCAGGACATTATTCTAAATGTTATATTCAGTTAAAACTGATCACTTTGACTTGTATATGACAGCTAGGATAAGATGTCTGGGAGAAGAAGAGGTAGACCTCGTACTAATCAAGCTAGTGACGAAAGTGGAGGACCCAGCATGAATTCCTGGGAACAAATGATTCAACAACAACAGGCCTGGCAGCTGCAGTATCAGGAGCAACAAGCTCAGAATGCATTACAGTATCAGCAAATGATGCTGATGATGCAACAACAATCTCAGCAACAGGCTCAGGCTCAACAACAATGGATGGAAATGATGCCGCAAGGTCAAGGTTTCCATCCACAGCCACCACCTCCTCCCGTAATTGGTAATCCAGTGTTCCGCGAATACAACAGACATCACCCTCCGGAGTTCAATGGAGAAGGTGAACCTCAAGAAGCTAGAAAGTGGATTAAGCAAATGGAAAAGATCTTTAGAATGGCTGAATGTTCAGAGGAAGATAAAGTGGTCTACGCAACGAACCAACTCAGAGGCGCAGCGGAAGATTGGTGGGAATCTGCTCAGCGCAGGATGGAAGCCAATGGTGTAGAAGTGAATTGGGAGAACTTTAAAGGAGTGATGTTAGAAAAGTATTTACCTTTGTCTTACAAGGTAAAGAAGGAACAAGAGTTCTTAGAATTGAAGCAGGGTAGCATGTCAGTAGCTGAATTTACTAAGAAGTTTGAGGAGCTGTCTTATTATTCCACACACAATTAATATGCTGAGAATGAAGTGTGGAAGATGAATCAGTATAAAAGAGGATTAAGGGGTGAGATTGACACAGCAGTTAGCCTTCAGAGGACAGCGAGTTATGATGAACTAGTGCATGATAGCTTGGTGGTCGAAGCAGGTCTTGCTAAGGCCTCGAAAGAAAGAGCGGCAGCTTATGAGAAGAAGAAGAGCAGGATGTCAGATAAGTATCACGATAAGCTCAAGCCGAAAGGATCCCCTCAGAGAGGGAAGCAGACATACTCTCCAAGATCAAATCCTCCACGGACTAATCCTACTTGTAAGACGTGTGGGAGAATGCATCAAGGAGAGTGTATGAAAGGTGCTAATGTATGCTTTGGATGTAAGCAGCCCGGACACTTCTTGCGAGAATGTCCCTATAAGCGAGGAAAAGGAGTAGCTGAAGGAACTATAACCAGCAAAGGCAGGGTGTACTCCTTAGATGGTGCAAAGGCTCTTGCCAACGAAGATTTGATTGCTGGTATGTGTTACCTTGGTTCGTACCCAGTAAAAGTCCTTTTTGATTGCGGCGCTACTTGTTCTTTTATTTCATATAAATGTGTAGAGGCACTGCAATTACCTTTGTCTCCCTTGAATCCTCTGATGTTAGTATCTACCGCCACTGAGGGCGGAATTGAGGCAAAGGATGTTTGTGAGAATTGTCCTATCACTGTGTCTAGTAAGACTTACTATGTTGATTTAGTTTGTCTCCCGATGGAGCAACTTGATGTGATCTTAGGCATGGATTGGCTCTCTGCTAACCATGTATATATAGGATGTTCAGAGAAGAGTATTTATATGCCTACCAGTGATACGACAGAAGGTGTGGCTTTGTCTGAATTGATTAACCACACCCATCAGTTAATCCAGTTTATTTGTGCTCAAGATAAGGGATTCTATGTTATGCTCACTGTAGCTTCTGAATCAGAGTTAAGTCCCAGTGATATTCCTATTGTAAATGAGTACCTAGATGTTTTTCCTTCAGAAGTAACTAGTTTACCTCCAGAGCGTGAGGTTGAGTTTTCAATTGATCTGATTCCAGGAGCGGAGCCAGTGTCTGTGGCACCGTACAGAATGTCACCAACAGAGTTGAAAGAGTTGAAATCCCAACTCGAGGATTTAATTCAGAAGCATTTTATCAGACCCAGTGTTTCACCGTGGGGTGCTCCAGTCTTGTTAGTCAAAAAGAAAGACAGAAGCATGAGGCTGTGTATTGACTACCGCCAACTTAATAAAGTGACTATCAAGAACAAGTATCCTCTCCCAAGGATTGATGATCTTCTAGACCAGCTTAAGGGAGCAACAGTATTTTCCAAGATTGATCTTCGATCGGGTTATCATCAGATTCGTATTAAATCTTCAGATGTGTCTAAAACGGCGTTTCGAACGCGTTATGGGCACTATGAATTTCTAGTTATGCCTTTCGGTGTAACTAATGCTCCAGCAGTGTTTATGGATTACATGAACAGGATATTTCAGCCCTATCTCGATCAATTTGTGGTAATTTTCATTGATGACATCTTGATCTATTCTAAGGATCCTCAGGAGCATGCTCAGCATTTGAGAATTGTATTGGATGTCCTTAGAGACAAGCAGCTGTATGCTAAGTTTAGCAAGTGTGAGTTCTGGTTGTCCGAGATTAAGTTTTTGGGTCATGTTATTTCTCAAGGAGGAGTAGCTGTTGATCCATCTAAAGTTGAGGCTGTTCTCAATTGGGAAAGACCAAAGAATGTAGCTGAAGTCAGGAGCTTTCTAGGCTTGGCAGGTTATTATCGAAGATTTATCATGAAGTTTTCTCAGATTGCTTTACCTCTGTCACGCCTCACTAGAAAAGAGGTACCTTTTGTTTGGGATGAAGAATGTGAAGAAAGTTTCAGGGTTTTAAAGAAGAAATTGACTAAAGTACCAGTGTTAGCAATACCAGATCCTGAAAGGCGATACACCATTTTCTGCGATGCATCCTCCAAGGGACTGGGAAGTGTTCTTATGCAAGGAGATAAAGTGATAGCTTATGCCTCTAGACAGCTCAAGACCCATGAGGAGAATTACCCCACCCATGATCTTGAGTTAGCAGCAATAGTTTTTGCATTGAAGATATGGAGACATCATTTGTATGGTGCGCAGTTTGATTTGTTTAGTGATCATAAGAGCTTGAAATATTTGTTTGACCAACGAGATCTTAATATGAGGCAGAGGCGATGGATGGAATACCTTAAAGACTTTGATTTTGATTTGAAATACCATCCAGGAAAGGCAAATGTGGTAGCAGATGCTTTGAGTCGGAAGGCTTTGGTTACAGCTGAGGTGATGATGCACACGTGTGGGTTGTATGAACAGTTTAGAGACCTTAATCTCCATGTTACCGATTTGGATGGTGGTATCTTGTTAAACAAGCTAGAGATTTCGTGCGACCTACGATCTAGGATTGCACAAGCGCAAAGCATGGATATGGATCTTCAAAGGAAAATTGGCCAACCGGAGTTTTCTTTTGCACCTCATGGAACATTACTGTTTGAGGGAAGAGTTTACGTTCCGAACGATGAGGAATTGAAAAGATTGATTTTAGAAGAGGCACATAAGAGCAGTTTCAGCATTCATCCAGGCACCACCAAGATGTATCAAGATTTGAAAAGAGATTATTGGTGGCCGAGCATGAAAAGAGACATTGCGGAATTTGTAGCGCGATGCATTGTCTGTCAGCAGGTGAAGATTGAACATCAAAGGCCTGCGGGAATGTTAGTACCTTTGGAAATTCCACAATGGAAGTGGGAAGATATAACCATGGATTTTGTGAGTGGATTACCTCGAACACAGCGAGGACATGACTCCATTTGGGTAATAGTGGACCGGTTAACCAAGTCAGCTCATTTCTTGCTGGTTAAGACTACTTACCGAGCTTCTCAGTATGCTGAGTTGTTTATCTCAGAGATTGTGAAACTTCATGGTGTACCTGCTAGTATAGTGTCTGACAGAGATCCTATCTTCACCTCTCACTTTTGGAAAGCTTTTCAGAAAGCTTTAGGAACAAGATTAAAGATGAGCACGTCCCATCATCCTCAAACAGATGGACAATCTGAGAGGACTATTCAGACATTAGAAGATATGTTACGTGCATGTATTCTAGAAGATGGAGGAAGTTGGAACGATCACCTACCATTGATTGAATTCTCCTACAACAACAGTTACCATTCTAGTATTGGAATGGCACCTTATGAAGCTCTATATGGTAGGAAATGTAGAACCCCGCTTTGTTGGGCTGAGGTTGGAGATAAGAGCATTTTGGGACCCGAGATCATTCAGGAGACGACTCCAAAGATTAAGTCTATTCAAGATAAGATGAGAACAGCACAGAGTCGCCAGAAAAGCTATGCGGATAAGCGGCGAAGACCCTTAGAATTTGAAGAAGGGGACCATGTGTTCCTTAAAGTTACACCCAAGTTGGGGTTAAGAGGGGCATTCAGGACTAAGAAACTTTGTCCAAGATACGTTGGACCGTTTCAGATACTTCAACGTGTCGGACCAGTAGCTTATCAGTTGGCGCTGCCACCGGCCATGTCAGGTTTACATGATGTATTCCACATCTCCCAGCTGAGGAAGTTCATCCCTGATCCTTTTCAACCAGTGGAATTGGACAGCATCGATTTGAGATCAGATTTAACCTTCCAACCTGAACCAGATCAGATAATTGATCGCGATGTTAAGACCTTGCGAAACAAAGAAATTCCTATTGTTAAAGTGGTATGGAAGGGTTCTCCCGACGGCGAAGCGACGTGGGAGCTAGAATCAGAGATGCAAGAGAACTATCCCCATCTATTTTCAGGTAAATTCTAAATTTCGAGGACGAAATTTCTTTAAGGGGGGTAGATTGTAATATCCCGCTTATTAGTATCAGTTATCAGTGTTAGAGGCAATTAATAAGCGTGGCAATTTAGTAATAAGTAGCAATGGCAAAATCGTAAATATTTCAAACAAGAGGATTATAAGAAATAGGAAGGGAAAGATATTTTCTCATTTTCATGTTTCTTCTCCTTCTTTCTCTCCTTGAACCAACCTTTTCCCCTCACTCTTCTCACTCTCACGCCATTCCCTCTCATTCCAATTCTTCAAGTTTTCATTACAATCCTTGTAAGGAGCTTAAGCAAGCAAGTTTGTGTTGGAAGCTAGAGTAATAGGAAGAAATAAGGAAGGATCAAGCTAGGGTTTGCAAGAACAATCATAATCAGCACCAATTAAGGCTTAGGTGAGCTCATTTCAGATTCTAGAACACATCTAAAGTGTTTTTGATAGTTTTATTTACAAGTTGTTAAAGATTAGAGTTTACCCTAATTCCTAGTTTGTTTGATCTTTGCTCATAAGTGTTTATAGTTGTTAATTCATGAAGGAAAATCATTTTTATCATGATTAGGAAGCCTGGGTACCATTGAATGGGCAAAAATGGTGAAAATCACATTTTTACACATGTTTATACTGATACGGTCGCTGTAGCGACGGACTGTCGCTTGTAGCGACCACACCGGCGCTTGTAGCGACCAGTGGCGCTTGTAGCGACAGACTGGACGCTTGTAGCGACCAGGTTCTGTCTACTGGCGCTTGTAGCGACCAGCCCTGGACAGCCCAACCTAGTTGAGTTGTTCTGAGGGTCCTGGTACGCGCGGGCATGGCTTTTTGGCAACTGTTTTCTTATAATATATTTTAGAAACATAAATCACCATTTTAGTTCATTCCAAAGGCTTCCTAAGGTTGAGAAATTACTTGAGCAAAGATTATGCAAAGCTTGGAAAATTCATGAATTAAGGTTAAATGTTCAAGTAAGCCTAAGAGTGACATATGAGAACGATATGTCTAGAACCTTGAATAGGTTAACAGGAATAGGTTATCAGGACTTCCTTAACCAGGCAGATTACAGGATACCTTAGTCAGAGGGACTTAATTCCCTCGATTCAGGCATAGTTACAGGATATCAGGACGTGCCTCAGTGCTCACGTCAGAGTGACATTGGGGGTACACGTATCAGTTTTATCAGGATATGTATATTCATTTAACAGAAATAATAATTAATAATCAGGACAAACTTTGTGTCCTCTGCTCTCTCGACCAGTTAGAGAGAACAGGGGGTTTCAGCATTGCTGAAACGGGCAGGAACTTTCCGTGAGGATAACCACACAGAGTTACAGTGTGTCTCCTGTGCTCTCGACCAGTTAGAGAGGACGGGGGGTTCCAGTTACAGTTGGAACGGGCAGGAATCTTCCGCGAGGATAACCACACACTTAGGCAAGAGGAGTCCGGTGTTAGCCTGATATGATAGGAATTTTCACCGGTTATCAGGGGAATGTGCTTCGGGGTTACTCCACCCGGGGGCATTCCGTAAAATGAACTCAGATAATAATGTTTGTTCAACGCTAACAGCTAACTTAAAGTATCAGTTATTATTCTATTATATTATCAGTCAGGAAATATTTATTCAGACAATTATCAGACTTCAGTTAGCAGTCATCAGATGGTGATCCTAGGTCTTCCCTTAATCACCAGATCAGTCAGATGATCCTCTATGGGCAAAGTAAGACTTGGCGATCATAGGTATCCCCAAGATCGCCGAGGTAGGCACGGCGACCCTAGGTTCCCTGAGGTTGCCAAACAGTAGGTAGGGTAGGAGCTCACTGAGACATTATGTCTCATCCCTTTCCTTCTGGTGCAGGTTCTTCGCAGGCAGCACGACGTAAAGGTAAAGAGAAGGCTATGGATTGATCGTGCTGCTTTTATTTTCCTTGAAATTGTATCATGATGTATATGTATTATGAAGGATGATTGTATCGGATCTTGAGTTGTATCATAAACTTATGTAAAGTGTATTTAATAAACAACTTTTCTGTATTGTATTTAATGTATCCGGTACGAAATTTTAATACTCGTAAGAGATCCTAGGCAATCTCTATATGGGTGTTACACCTATCTAGAATTGACCACTAAAAGTAAGGGATGGAATCAACAAAGTATATTCTTTCTTCCTTAAAAAAAACAGTATACTCTTTTTTTTGTTGACAAAAAGCAGAGTATATGATGGAAATGTGTCACAACCCACAACAAGTTATACTTGAAGATTTTGTATCTTGTTCAAAGATCGACTAATTTAATCGTCTAATCTGACCGTCAACTTGCAGATTCCCATTTAAAATTAGAAATATAGATTAATCCACCAAAATTGACACAGAAAAAAAAATCGAACATCAAGTATTAAGAGAAACACACTCTAATATTCCTAACTAACAACATCCAGCCAACCTAATTGACTAATAATAGCCCAAATATCCCAAAAGATAGCAATAGCAGTAAAAATAATCAAATCGAATTGAAGGATATCTCCTTTCCTGGAAGTGGCCTCGTCCAATATATTACCCTCCCATTAAGTCATCACCCAAAAATAGCAATAGTAGTAAAAATTATCAAATCATTCCAGAAAATACTTCTTCTCCCACTAAATGAAATAAAGTAAAAGTAGTAAGTAATAATATCATTATCTCATTATCATTACTACTAATAGAAAACAGAATACCTCACGCGGCTGCACCTAGAGCAACCACATCCATGCCACCCATATGGGTGGTATAAACGAGTCTCACGTAATACATTATATTACTTCACACTTCCCAATTATTTAAACCACTCAACTACATTTTCTAAATATCCATATTACTCCTCCAAAACTCTAAAATGGGTCCCACTTATCTTACAATATACTTTAAATTATATTTTACATTAATATATAAAAACTCAAAAGTTTTTATAATATAGCTGTTGCATTGATCACAACCACCAAAATTATTTTTTATAACTTTCAATTAATAAAATATTTATAAAAACTCAAAAGTGATTGAATGGAAATGGGTTCCATGCAGTGCTACGGGGCATAGTTTGGCGTCTATGTTATATGTGAAATATCAGAACTTTTCGGACACACAGTATCCAAACAAACATAAAAGCCACCCCATAATTATGCTCTTACATGTTTCTAAATGGTTGACTTAACACTAGTCACTCCTGTTTCTATTTACAAGAGAAATGATATTTGAACAACCATTTTTTGATAAATTTTATGACAACTTTCTTTCTCATATTCATGTTATGTTTTTACTTTCTCTCTCTATTGCTTTGGTTTTTGTGTCAATACCTCATTTTTTATGTAAAATTTTGACTGTCTTAAAAGTTGTTATATTAATGGATGTTCAAATAACACAACTCCTATTTGTACTATGTTATTTTCCATTCTCTTCTTCACAATCTCATAGTATCATTAGTTTAGTGGGTAAGTATAGTTCGGACCACTTGAAGTATTGGTCTAACTTGAACCATTTCATTTTACCATTAGATTAACTTCAGCCCACCAAACTTTATCATGGTCTGTCAACACCAAATCACTCTCCCTATCTCTCTCATTGCTCTTTCTCTATCAAGGAATTAGAACTAAAAGCAAAAAAAACTGGTCGTGGAGTTGCTTCATGTTTTACTTAGATGGAGAGATAACATAATTGTACTTGAGTTAGTGGAAGAAAGTTGAATAATAAAGTGTATTAATCAAAGTGTAGCCTTGGCTGAAAGATCTTAGAAGGTGTTTGCTTCATTATCTTTGTTCCACCATTTTCCCTTATTTTCTTTTTTTTTTCTTACATTCTTTTCACGTACTGTATATAATAATATAAAGGAACAATTTTTTTCTTTTTAATTTCCCAAAACCGTTTTTTTATTTTGAAATTGGATGCCTAAATAGTAGTTTTGCAATATTTCATACAATTAAATTAAATAAGAAAAACTACTTTATTTTATTTTTAATGTTTTGTGATTTCAAGACATAACTCCTATTGGACTGCATTTACACAATTAGGAGCAATTTTTTTTTATTTTTTTACGGACTACGCAAGAAGAAGTTTTTATTTTATATATTTTCTATAATTCTTTGGTTTCCTTATTAACTTTAATTTTGTCTGACTTACAAATAATTGGAAAGGGTTGTGTCGTTGCTTTGAAGTAGGCTGAAACTGCACCTGTTTCACTGATTCTATTAAAACCGGTCGTTTCACCACTCGCCATTGCCATTAGAACCCTCACCGTCACGCTGCTGCATGTATAGTAAGTTTTCAAACATAATTAAATTGTTGCATTCAAATTGTCAGTGTATGGTTGAATAGAAAATAAAAACTATCTTCACTTAAAATTTCATTACTTGCTGAATTATTAAATGAAAAATCTCACTAACCATGTGTAATAAAAGAACCACTTGTAATTAGAAAACACAATTTGATTGTTATTTAATTTCTCACAATATGTCTATAAAATACACTAATGTTTGTGTTGTGTTACTTGCTATAAACTCCAACCACCAATTGCATGCATTGTGTGCTTTGATTAAATCCCTTATGACAGCTTTTGGTCTTTCAAATGCCTCTTGGAATTCATTTAAATTATTGTAAGTCCTCTAGCTAAACTTAACTATTCTTGCAACTGCACATATAATACGTGGTCCTGAAGGGACTACTAAGTGCCTAGAATGTGGTGGGGTTATAAAGAATGCTGAGCAGAAACTCCAGTATACTGAGGTGTGATTAATAGACAATTGTTTTTTTTTAAATCAGCATATATTCAACAAAGCCCTCTGCTAAAGCACAGCGGAAACGGCCGAAAGAACAAGAAAATACAAAGCCCAGTGCATACACATAGGCGCTCCACTGAGCTAAAACACAACCAGCCCCGTACAGGAACAAACAGAACCTAAACACTCCTAGAGACAACAGCACTGCATAGCAGGTGCGCACATCACAGCAGCTGCTGCAACCTGATAACACGCCCAACACAGCTGCAATTACACCCAGGCCAGACCCGAAACAAAGTCTAAACCACACTACCGCATGAGGCACTCCCTAGGATTCCAACACCACTCGTAAAAAAGGCAAGGCGCAACCTTAAGCTTACTCAAAACCCAATGCCAAGACATGACCTTAACATCTTCAACAATTTCGTCCACCCCTTTAACAATGTTATTGAAAATCCTATCATTTTGTTCCCGCCAAATCACCCAAATCACGGCATGCCAAATCAACCAAAAACCACGGCGAATCTTCCTCGAGCTAGCCTCACCCGTCCAGCACACCGAATGCACAAACAAATTCGGCGGGGTAACAAAATCAACATCAAGCCAACGCATCACTGATTTCCACACTCGCTCAATAACCAAACAATGAAGGAAAAGGTGTTTTGAAGATTCCTCGGCTACTTTGCAAAACACACAAAGAGAATTCGTATCGGCCCCCAAACAATTACGCAAGGCCAAATTTTGTTTCGTAGGGATACGATCCAAAAGGAGTTTCCAAGAGAATGCTAGAACTTTGGATGGCGCCGGACTCCTCCACAACGACCGAAACAGACCCTCCTCAAATCCACCAACACCATCACCCTCAATAGGCCTCCTATCCTCCAGTAAGCCATAGGCCGACCTTACTGAATAGGCACCACTCTCCTCCTTACGCCAAAACCACGAGTCATCGTCCGTTGTGGCCGTAAAAGTTTGAAGCAATTCCAAAAGGTTTACAAATAGGTCATATTCCCAAACAAACATCTCCCTTCTCCATATAAACCTCCACTCCCCCCGGTTCTCCTCCCACAAATCTGCCACTTTCGCTTCCTGTTGATTCGAGATAAGAAACAATCTCGGAAATTGTTTACTCAATGGAGTACCCCCCATCCAAACATCCTTCCAAAAGGAAGTTATTCTACCATTACCCACTCTTCTCCCCACCTCATTTCTGAACCAATTTTGAACCTCCCTCATATCTATCAACATCAGATCTTTCCACCAACTAGAGGTATGTCGCGGCCAATTTGTCACACCCGAAGCAACCAAACTACTGACAATACACACATACTTCTCCGTAAGGATCTTCTTCCAAAGACAAGAGTCCTCTTGAAGCAAACGCCATCACCATTTACCAAGAAGACTAAGGTTTACCAACTTAATATCTTTAACGCCTAGGCCACCCTTACTCTTAGGTTTGCAAATACAACGCCAACTAACCCAACATATTTTCTTTCCCCCTCTCGGACCACCCCAAAGGAATTCATGTTGTATTCTAACAACTTTCTTTATCACCTTAGCCGGGATTTTGAAAAAAGATAGATAAAAAATTGGAATCGAGTTCAACACCGAATTCAGAAGTACTATCATCCCACCAAGACTCACATACTTATTACCCCAAGAGTTAAGTCTACTTCTTAACTTATCAATCATAGGTTCCCATGTAGACATCTTTTTTGCATTGGCTCCCACCGGCAACCCCAAATAATTGAAAGGGATGACTCCTTCCCGACAATGCAAAAAATCACACGCCCTCTCCATAAAAATTGGCGGCACATTCACTCCTATAAGACAACTCTTTGAAAAGTTCACCTTTAAACCGGACGCCATCTCAAAGCCTCTCAATAACGCCTTTAGAGTCCATAAATTTTCCACCGTAGCCATGCCAATACACAAGGTGTCATCCGCATATTGGAGATGAGAAATAACCGTCCCACCATCTTGCACCTCAAAACCTTGAAACAAGTGTCTTTCCACCGCATTGGACATTAATCCACTAAAACCTTCCGCCACCAATAAGAAAAGAAAATGAGCTAACGGGTCACCATGTTTAATCCCTCTTTGAATGTTAATTTCCTCCGTAGGACTTCCATTCACAAGAATAGACATACTACCACCACACACACAAGCCTTCATCCATTTTACCCACACATCACACATACCAAATCTCTGCATCATATAAACCAAAAATCCCCAATCAATCGAGTCATAAGCCTTCTCAAAATCAACTTTAAGAATCAAACATTCACAATTCAACTTCTTCGCCAAATCCACAACCTCATTCACTACTAACACCCCATCCACCAAATGCCGGCCCTTCACGAAAGCCGATTGAGAATTAGAGATTATCGAATTCAAAACTTTTGATAGTCTCGTCGCCAAAACCTTCGATAAGAGTTTATACAAGCTTCCCAAAAGAGATATTGGGCGAAAGACCTTAAGTGAAAAAGGCGACTTCACCTTCAGGATTAACGTCACAAAGTAAGACAAGAAACTCCTTGCCAAAGCAGCATTCCCATGAAATTGATCAAATAAAATTCTTACCTCGTTCTTCAATAGGTACCAAAACTCCTTAAAAAAAGCAAAATTGAAACCGTCCGGCCTGGGGCTTTTATTACCATCACTCTCCTTGACCACCGACTCAATTTCAAATAAAGAAAAAGGAGCAATCAGCGCGCTATTTTCCATACTTGAAATCCTCTTAAACGGAACCCCATCCAACTTAGGTCTCTCCCAAGATTCACTAGCAACATGTCTTTTAAAATACTCCACCACCGTTTTTCTCACCTCCATAGGCTTTTCCACCCACCCACCATCCACTTTAAGAGCTTTAATCAAATTCCGGGAAGCCCTCTCTTTTATACATCTATGGAAATACTTTGAATTTGTATCGCCCTCTTTCAACCAAGCCGATCGCGCTCTTTGACAAAGCAACACCTCTTTACTCATCATTAATTTCCACATCTCATCAAACTTCTCTTTCCTCGCCCCCACCTCAAGATCATTTAGCATCCCCACTTTGCTCCTCTTATCTAACTCCGCTATATCCTCCACCAACCTAACAAGTCTTGAATCAATGTTCCCATATTCCACCTTATGCCACTCTCTAAGCTGAATCTTCAATCTCTTTAATCTAGACTTCAATAGCACACCCATCCATCCACTCCCACAAAAGCTTCTCCAACCGTCCTCCACCACCTTTTTAAACTTTTTATTTAATAACCAGAAATTATTGAAGTGAAAGGGTCTTGGACCCCAATCATTATCTCCTGATTTAAGTACCAAAGGACAGTGATCCGAGATGTCTCTCGAGAGTACCCAAAGGGCAGCGACACCCCACATACTTCCCCACTCTTCCGAAATGAGAACTCTATCAATGCGACTCATAGCAATACTATTCGGATGAAACCAAGTAAATCTACGACCCAAGAGCTCCATATCCTCCACCTCCAAATCCCTAATAAACTTATTAAAAAGGATAAACTCCGAGCCATTCCCCGACGTATTAACCGCATTCACCCCCTTCTCTCCTCCCTCCCACGCACCGAATTAAAGTCACCTAGAAAACACCAACCCCCATTACCCAAACCATTCTTCACTAGCAAAAGGTTCTCCCAAAGCCTCCTTTTGGCCAACAAATCACACTTGGAGTAAACATTAACTATATAGCACCTTTGCTTTTGCATTCCCCACTCTAAACAAACTCCCACAAAGCCTTCTCCCTTAAAAGAAAAGAGGAGGTTTGACAATTTCTTGTCCCAAATGGATAGGATACCACCTCTATTCCCATCCGCCGGAACAAAAGCCCAATTACAATCCTCGCTACCCCATAAGCTATAACACATCCTATCCGAAATACTTTCCAACTTTGTTTCTTGAATAGCAAGGAACTCCACATTTTGGCTCCGCACCAACTCCATAATCCTTTTGTGCTTCGATCTCCCTCCCAAACCTCTAACATTAAAGGTCGACACAATCATTGATTACCTTCCATTCTCCCAAATGAACCACTCACTCCCTTTTCACCATCTTCAAGAACCACTAACCTTTTGCAATCGCTTCGTCCGCAGCTGTAAAGGAGAGACCCGTCATCTTTTGAATACTAAAAATATGCCTAGCATCCAAGTCTTTCCTTGTCGAGCACTCTCCATCTCGAATAGGAGTCTCCATACCTGCTTCTTCCATCAACACCCTTAATCCGGAAGACGGCGTAATATGACAGCTTGGTAACACCACCTCTAGGTTAATACTACCAGGCTCCCCCACCACCTCTGGATGACAACAATTCGTTGCCCTGCCCTCTACCTTACCTCCTGCCTTCTTCTGAACATCATAAGGTTTCTTTGTTCGTCTCCCTTCATTAATCTTTCCTGCCATAAGCAAGAATCTTGGAAACCCCAATGCACCCACATTCTTCTTATTACTCTTTTGCTTAAGGCTGTGTCTTTTTGCCTTAGTAATATCTCTATGGGTTTTTCCAGCTTCACTTGAGTCCGCTGAATCCGACAAATCAGAACACCTTTCCGTACTCGGCAAAACACCCACCGGTGCTACCTCTGCCAAATGATCCTCACCACTACTCTGAAAAATTGAGAATTCTTCTAACAATTTCTCTTCCAACCCCAAAATAATGCCCTTCAGGATAATCTTCTTATTCTCCACATGCTGCCCACCACACTGCTCATACTCAACAATAGGCCCAACAGGTCCAACATCCTTACCCACGGGCCCCACAGCAGCTAGTTGTTGGCTTAACATCAATTATGGCCGCAACATGGGCCCACCAATCCCATCAAACTGCCCTGCTTCCTCAAACCCAGCACACGCGCGTGTAGACAAGTTCCCAGCGGACCCTATAACAGCCAACTGTTGGCTTGTCAACCCATCAGCAATCCCTGCCACCTGTAGACCAACACACTCGCACATAAAGCTCTTTCTAAACAGAATCTTCCACACGCTTACAGTACCCTGGCCCACTTCCAGCCACGTTTCTATCTCTCAAAGGCAAACTTAGAGAATGCTCCCCCAATGCAGACTGCTCCTGCTGTGATGGAGAAACATCCCTTTCCCTTCTCCCCTGAACACCTGCAACACCTATAGTTGACCCTAGGCCCCTATCACCAACTGCCACCTCTTCCTGCAGAGGCTCCTCTGCTCCCTCACCATCACTGGCCACGTCATCACCGGAGAGAAGGTCAGTTCCCTCCCCCTCCCTAGCACCACCGTACTCCTCCATGTACTCACCATATTCCGGGTCAGAAATAACACAGTCACCATCCTCCCTCTCTTCTTCCACCGTCCTCCCCACCACCTCTTCCACCACCCAAATATTAAATGCAGCCCCCATCACTTTAATCGTTACACATTCATCAATGAAGCTTCTTCTCAAGGAGGACACCAAAACTCTTGCAACATCAAACCTCTTCCCACCAACAGTTTCCTCATCAAAATCAATGAAATCACCAAAGAGAGTCCCTATTTTCTTAAAGAAACTTTCTTCCCAAACATGTAATGGGATCCCACTTATTTTAATCCAAACCCGGCACCTCTTTGCCTCCATTTGTGGAGACCACACCTTCACCTCCTTGAAAGTCTTCTCCCACTATATCTTTTTAGCTCTCCTAGCTTCTGCAATATTACCAGGCTCCTCACTATGCAGTAAAACCATATCTCCACCTATTGGAAACACATTGATTGTAGGCCAGCCCTCCATAAAAAGTGCAGTTTGCACTGTTCTTGGTTCAGTGAAATGGATATAGTTCCCACATAGCATTCTTTCTGTTTAACCAAAATCTCTTCACTTGGAAGGACCTCCAAAGCAACACTCTCATTCATCTCCTTTCTATTCCTACCCTCCTCATTAACCACCACACTTTTGAAAGATTTACCTGCCACAACCACCTGCGCAACCACCTTCCCCCGTACCTTCACCTCCCTCCTCTCTACTGAACCGTGCTAAATTCACGCGTAGCTTGCAGCCTCCCCAACAGACATTCTCCAGACGCCGCTCCAGATCCGTCACATCCTCCACGGCTTTGAATTTGACAAATCCAAACCTCTGCCCCCATTTGTTCAGTTTCTTTGGTATGAAAACCTCCCCCACCCTTCCAAAATTTGCGAACAGTTTCCAAAGCTCCTCCGTTTTCATGTCATCCGAGAAGTTTGTGACAAAAAATGGGGTGGTGATCTTGTCAATGGCATGAACATAGGCACTCCTTTTCCAGCCAGCAATACCCTCTCCCTCATTTTGTGTACCCAAAGATGCCCCAAGTTTCCCTTTCCCCCTCTCACTATCTCTCTCAGCTTTCTCTCTCATCTTTCTACGTGCGAGACTTATTCAAAAGGTCTTTTTAACAAACCTTTCACTTCATATTCATATGACTTCCTTCACTTCTTAGTACCTCATTATCAAAGTAAGCCCACTTAGCCTTAATTTTCTTTTTGTGAACTGTGAGCTGTTAATAGTGTTAATTTTGTCTATGTAAACTTAGTATGTATGAAGCTTTAGTGATACTTTGGAACTAAAATTTATTAGGTATATATGAACCTATAAGTAATTTTGTTATAAGGAGGACCTCTTTTATTATGATTTGTGTTTGTTGATAATTATTTTTATTGATTGGATCTCTTATATTGATTCTATATTGTACTTTTTCTTTGCTTCTTTTTATTGAATTTTGTTGCCTTACAAAAAAAAACACACATGGACTCAAGCTGATTTGGTACAAGTACAACAGCATGGAAAAACACACTTTTTTTTACTACGGAAAATCACTCTTTTTATTGCGCTAATGTTTATAAATTATGACTTTTAAATCGTAATTAAACCCAACAAATCATGTTTATCCTTTTCAATAACATCAAAATATAATATAATTCTTATCTTTTAATTTTAATAACACCAACAAAATATAATATAATTCTTATCTTTTTTAATAACACCAACAATATAACATTATATAAATTTTTTTGTTTAGGGATATAATAAAATAATAAAAAAGGCAACCGAAAATACTCTATTTTCTTTATATATAGTATAGATAAAAAAGATAGATTTCACATCCGGTGGAAATAGGTACGATGTGAAATATACTTATTTCACATAAGTGGATATTTTATAACGGATGTGAAATTATGTTAAATTTTAAAAAAGAGAATTCACATATGTACCCAATGTGAAAAGTTGTGTTCATACGGCCACATCATTTTTATCCGATGTGAAAACCTTTTTTTTTAAACTAGTAATTACTAAGTGCATCTTTAAAGCGGTGAACTAAAGTGGATAAACTAAATTTTTTTGTGGGGTCAAATTGTCGTGTAGGATTTAACCAATAATTTTTTTTAATCATGGATTTAATCAATCCATAGTTGATCAAGGTAGTTTTTACTTTAATAGTGATTGTTTATAAAAAACTCAAACTTGATCCCACATGTTTATATTTTTTATTTGTAATTAGTTTTGATTCAAAATTAATATTAATAACTATTTGATTAAAATGCATAAAAATATTAATTATTAAAGTTGTAAAAAAAGTATTTTCAAAGCTGGAAATTTTTGTCGACATTGGTACTTGATTTTATATTTGATGCACAATAAGTCTTAGTTCATCCTTTACAAGGTCATGTTTACTCCAATGCAAGTTTTCTATAGTTGCCATCATCTATAAGAATAGTGATTGTTATAAAGAACTCAAATTTGATCCCACATGTTTATATTTTTTATTTGTAATTAGTTTTGATTCAAAATTAATATTAATTTACTATTTTGATTAAAATGCATAAAAATATTAATTATTAAAGTTTTAAAAAAATTATTTTCAATGCTTGAGATTTTTATTTAGGTTTGTACTTGGTTCTATAGTTGATGCACACTAAGTTTTAGTTCACCTTTGCCATGTAATGCTTACTCCAATGCATATTTTCTATAGTTGCCACCATCTATAAAAAATTTGGGCATAGTGCATCATGCACTAAGTGCTCTAATAGATACTGATATTTGTAGATACCGACTGAAATACCTATTTATTTTATTATCAGATACTCATTATTTTATCTTCTCACCTAGTGTTTTTTGTGAATTCCTCAGAGTTTGAATGATTTTAGACCCATCTCCTTGGTAAGCATCTTGTATAAGGTTTTATCTAAGGTTTTAGCTAACAGATTGCGGGGTGTTATGGAAAGTGTTATATCAGAATCCCTGTAAGCTTTTATTCATGGTAGACAAATCCTTGATGATATTTTGATAGCAAATGGGTTGGTGGAAAATGCCAAGTGCCTGAAAAAAGATATGTTACTTTTTAAAGTCAATTTTGAGAAGACTTTTGATTATGTAGACTGGTGTGACCTTGACACTGTTATGAAAAAATGAATTTTCCAACTCTATGGCGTAAGTGGATTATGGAATGCATTAGAACGGCCTCAACTTCGGTTATTGTTAATGGCAGCCCAACAAACGAATTTCAATTCGAAAAAGGTTTAAGACAAGGTGATCCCCTCTCTCCTTTTCTTTTTCTATTTGATGCTGAAGGCCTTCATGTTATGATGAACGCTTTAGTGAATGTTGGCCTCTTTACCGGTTACAAGGTTGGCGAATCAGCACCTGTCTCGATTTCACACCTTCAATTTGCTGCTGATACTTTACTTGTGGGTGTGCGAAGTTGGGCTAATATTAGAACATTAAACGCTTTGCTCCTCCTTTTTGAGGCTTCTTCAGGACTCAAAGTGAATTTTCATAAAAGCATGCTAGTTGGTATTAATGTTCCAGATTCTTGGTTGACAGAGACTTCCTCCGTTCTAAATTGTAAAACGGTTCATTTACCTTTTGTTTACTTGGGACTGCCTATTGATGGAGACTCTCGTAAATTGAACTTTCGGTGTCCTTTGCTTGATCGAATTAAATCAGGGTTATCGGGTCGGAAGAGTAGAAATCTTTCTTTGGGTGGCCGATTGGTTCTTATGAAGTCCGTCTTATCCTCTCTTCCAGTCTATTATCTTTCCTTCTTCAAAGCTCCTTCAGGTATCATTTCTTCCATTGAATCTATTTTTAACCGTTTTTTCTGGGGGGGGGGGGGGGGGGGGGGGAGTGAGGAAGTTAGGAAAATATCATGGATAAATTGGGACACTATTTGTTCTAAAAAGGAGAATGGTGGTTTGGGGGTTCGGAGGATAAGGAAATTTAATTTAGCGTTACTTGGTAAATGGCGTTGGAGGTTGAAGACTGTGAATAGAAGTTTGTGGTATAGAGTTTTAGTTGAACGTTAAGGCGAGATTAGAGGGTGTATCGTTGATGGGGGCAGATGTAGCTCAGTTTGGTGGAACAATTTGTGTAGTATTAGAAGTGGGGGTGGAGTGGGAGTTGGTCGTTGGTTTGATGATACTGTTAGGCGTGAGGTGGGAGATGGTTCTCAAACTTTATTTTGGTGGGATCCTTGGCTTGATGTGGGGATATGTTAAAGACTAGATTTAGTCGTCTTTTTGATCTAGCTGATAATAAAATGGCGACGATGGCTGATATGTTTTCTCTTGGGTGGGGGGAGGGTGGAGAGGCCTGGAAGTGGAGGCAGAGATTATTAGCTTGGGAGGAAGAGCAGGCGAGGGAGTGCAGTGATCTTTTAATTAACATTGTTTTGCAGCCTCTTGTTTCTGACATGTGGATTTGGCATTTACATGCTTCGAAGAATTACAATGCTACAAGTGCTTATCACTTCCTGTTTGCGTCAGACAACAACTTGGAAGCGGACAACATAATTTAATTTGGAACAAGTAGGTCCCTCTGAAGGCCAGTCTTTCTGCTTGGCGACTTCTCTGTAACTGCATTCCTACGACGGGCAATTTAATCAGGAGACGTGTTCTGCAGCCTAATGTGCATCTTTGTGTGGGTGGTTGTGGAGAAGTGGAGGATATGAATCATCTCTTTCTATCTTGCGATTTTTTTTAGGAAACTTTTGTATGGTCTTTATAGCTGGCTTGATTTTACTATGGTGCATTCGACACAAGTGGGAGATCATTTTTTGCAATTTGAAAGTTTTGCGATTACTCCAAAAATATCCACTCAGTTCTTCTTCTTATTTGGCTCTCAGGTGTCTGGGTAATTTGGCGCGAAAGAAATGCTCGAGTTTTTCGG
Organism: Medicago ruthenica; assembly: GCA_018208015.1. Taxonomy (NCBI): domain Eukaryota; kingdom Viridiplantae; phylum Streptophyta; class Magnoliopsida; order Fabales; family Fabaceae; genus Medicago; species Medicago ruthenica. Next base: position 4,217,429 of record CM031372.1, read on the forward strand.
CAAAAGAAGGACACATTACAACAACTTCTTTACAAAATTAAGCTTCAATCTTATTGGTGGTTAAAAGCAAACCGCGTCAATTTTACTTTTAATCATCATTTGTGGTGGCTTCATCTGCTCTCTTGATTGAGAATCATTACGTAGCAGAGATTGGTTTGTCTCCTTTTTCGTTTTTCCTACCATCTTTACCTTTTGATGTAACTTGAGACTTTTTCTAGTTCTTTTTTGGCACTCCTTGTGCTATAAAGAACTTGTTGTTAATCTATATTATATATAAAGAAAATAGTTCTTTTCGGCTTTTTGGGTTGGCTTTTTCTCTTTCCCAAGTTACCCTCAACTTTAAATACAAATAGCACATATAACAAATAAATAAAAATAAATTCAAATATTAAAAAAAGTGTAACAAACTCAATCTTTTCTATAATAATGTTTGTTGTTGGTGTAATTAAAAAGATAAGAAATTGTATTATATATTTTTGTTATATTGTTGGTGTCATTGAAATAGATAAAGATGTTAGTTTGGTTTGTTATAATTTGAAAACAACAATCATTTATATTTATATTTTTAATCAAAATCAGAATTTCATAAAAAAACTCTTCATAATTTTCGAACTATAACGCAATAAAAAGAACGGAATGCCCGTCTTTTCCCTAGTTCAATACAAACCATTTTAGTTTTTTCAAAAAAAAAAAAACTATTATATTTCCTTTTAAATCACATACCTATATTATGACAAAATATATTAAGCACACAATAGTCTATAACAGAAGTAAAAGTCTATAGAACAAGTAATACCGAGCTTATAACAACTTTAGTGTATGGTCCACTATGCTCAATTTTTTTTTTTTTTTATAGATGATGTCAACTATAGAAAATTTACATTGGAGTAAACATAACATAGTAATGGATGAACTAAAATTTAATGTGCATCAATTATAGAACTAACCTACAAAAAAAAATCTCAAGCATTGGTAAAAAAATCACAAGCATTAAGTTTATTATTTTATATTATTAATTTTGTATTATTGCTTCTTTTAAAAAAAATTGTATTATTTTTTATTCCATTTAAAATGTAGTTTTATGCATTTTGTATCTTTATATATTTATTATCATTTACAATTTGTTTAGGTAAAATTTATCAAAATAATTTTTTTTACAACTTTAATAATTAATATTTTTATGAATTTGAATCAAAATAGTTAAGTTGATATTAAATTTGAATAAAAACTAATTTCAAATAAATAAAATATACAAACATGTGGGGTCAAGTTTGAGTTGTTTATAAACAATCACTATTAAAATAAAAACTAAAAACTGCTTAGATCAACTATGAATTGATTAAATCCTACATGACAATTTGATCCCACAAAAAATAAGTTAGTTTACCCACTTCAGTTCACCTCTTAGAGATGCTCTTAATTGATAAAGTCATACACGAATCTGAAAAATTGTTCTCGGCACAAAAAAAAATATAATTAATTAACTTATTTCCTCAACTTCTTTATTTTTATTATTACTATTATTATTATTATTAATATTAATATTATTGTTGTTGTTGTTGTTTAGTGGCTATTTATAATTTTGTAGAGACATTCTAGTCATCCATAACTTCTATGAAACTCAACAAAACTTCTGACGCTATAAACGTCATTAAAAAGTAAGAGAAATATAAATTGAAGAGTTTGCAAATGAAAAGTATAATAATATTATGACATGAAAATAAAAATAGGATTTGAAGTAAGATAGACAATTGTTTTTGACCTAACTATTAAAATTATTCTTATAGGTGGTGAGGCTGGAAATAAGGTGTGATATATATGCCTCAGTTGGATGTTTCATGATACCTCTAAAATTAAGAGAGAATAAGACAATATAAATACTATTCATTGTTGTCTTACATAATCATAAATGAAAGGTTCCTGAAATTAGGAAAAGAAAAAATTAATTATGTGGGTGCACATACAATATTTAAATGACGTATTTTGGAATAATATATCATAAGGCATATTTCACATTTATTTTTCTAGCACAATTACTCATTCTTCTTTGTATGGTATTTTTGTACTCCCCAGGATCTAGGACTCAAAATCAGGAAGATTACTAACAAATTTACATACGTGATCAATGCACTTAATAGCTAATAACTTGTTCAAAGATTTTGGACAATCATCGTCAGTTTCGCATTTAATATGTGCTGTAATGAAAAGAGATAAAAAAGAAATGTTATCAAAACGTGATAAAAGATTGTGTACGAACTACTCCCTCCGTTCCTTTTTAAGTGTCTCTTTTGAAGAAAATTTTTGTTTCTAATTAACTGTCACTTTCAAAGTTCAATGCAAAATTAAATGTTGTTTTACCAATATTACCCTTAGTTATTTATTGCGGAGAGAGAAATATATGAAATGAGATATTAAATGAATAAGGTCATTATAGTAAAAGTATAACTTATTGCATTAAAAGTACTAACATTTATTGATTGTCTTGATTTGTGTAAAATGTCAAAAAGTGACAATTAAAAAGGAACGGAGGTAGTATGATGTAAAGAAGAAAATGTGAAAAAGATAAAAGAAAAGGTTTACCACCATGAACTTTCGCTGACAAAATAATTAAGAAAATAAATATATTCATAGCATAAAAAAATTTGAGAATTTCAACCATATTTTTTTTTTCTCTACTTTGCATGTATAAAATAGAATAATATGATTTGATATTTATAGTGTATAAAGTTCATGCTATTTTATAAATAACTAAATAGAGTTTTTTTTAACCTTCTAGTTTTTATGAGAAGGTGATCATGGTAATCCGGAGTTTGACATGAGATAAATATGGTATGAACAATAAAATAGTTTATTATTGGAGTTCATTAACTACTTGAGTTCAATCATATCACGTGATTAATAAAATAGTGTTTTTTAGTCTTTCATGATAGTAAAGAGAACTTTTTCTTTTTTGACCTTTCATTAATTATTCATTACTTTATATATAATCATTAGTTATTCATGATTTTACTTTATAGCCGTTCATGATAGTAAAGAGATTTTCTTTTTGGACCATGTTAAAGTTATTTGTTGGAATAATTCACCATTGTGGTGACAACATGTTTATGCACAAGTGTAAAGTTTTGTCGGATCAATTTTTTGTTGATATTTTCATTTTTTTTTTAAGAAAATAATGTGTATTAAGTCCCCCTTTGTATTGAGCTTATTTTGAGATTATGACAATTAGCTTATGTAAATAAATAAGGTTTTATATTAATTCATAAGTTCTTATTAACAAATATTGTATCTTCATAAATTGTTTTTTCATAAACTATTTTAATAAGCTTATAAATAATAAATAAAAGCTCATTTTTTTACATAAGCTGTTTTACATAAGCTCAAAATAAGTTCAATCCAAACGGGCCCTAAATAAGAAAGAATGTGTATTTAATATTGTAATTGCATGATTATTATACATTATGATCCACTCCAGTAATATATAATTCATATTGATTTAAAAAAATAATTTGGTATTAAATGTAAACCAAAGTACAAAAATGCCCTTAAGAGGTTTCAAGTGAATTTATAACATTTTTTTATCCAAAAATAATTATAATTGAAGGTTTAAAGACTCAACCTATATATATATATATGCAAATGACACTTATTTATAGACCCTAATCCCGGAGACTACTAATTAAATAATAAATCACTCAATTCAACATAATTGGGATATTACAAATCATCATTCAACTCATACATATTTCTCATAATAAAAATCTCGTCAACAATAATCACAGCACAACGGAAAATAATTCATCTCAACAAAATATCATCTCGGGTCTCAACATAAAAACTCAAATAAATACATCATAAAGAATAATCCAAAACAAAATAAAATAAAATTCCCAGACTCCTAGATTAGAGCACCTAATCTAGACATCTGCAAAGCAACGTAAAAAGGAGTAGGCGTAACGCCGTCCTCAGCACAACTCACCAAGCAACTACTCCTCAACCTGCAAGTCTACACCACGAGGGTGAGGCGACAACAAAACCACTGGAGGGTAAGATATACGTTTAACAAAAGGATATAATAAACGTATGTAAGTTTCAGGCAAAACATCGACAACATATAAGCATTCAACATAAATATCCTGGTTAACAACACACATATAATTCATTCATCATCATTCCAAAACATGATTCATAAATCATAGCATATTCTCATCAATGTATAATTGCCAACTTAAATATACATCATCAACGATTAATCATTATCTCACTATAAATCATCATCAACCACTACAAGAAAATAGTGTTTTAGCGTCGGCCGAAAACCCACGCTAACAGGGTTAAAACGGACAATAACATTGATTTAGCGTCGGTTTAGCGTCGGTGTCGGGGCAATGCTAAAAAAGTTGAAGCTACTGGGGTAGCCTCAGATTTATGGCATCCGAGGCTAATATAGAGTCGGCCACGCCGAGTTAAAGTCAGACTCTATTCTCAACCGACGCTAAATTAGGCAACTAATATAAAGTCAACTAAATCACTTAGCGTCGGAATGGCCGACACTAAGGTCAACTAGACCAAAGTCAACCATATCCTTTAGAGTTGGACTGACCAACTCTATAGTCAACATAGTCAATGAATCCTTTTGAGTCGGTGTATCCGACGCTAAAATAATCATTTAAAAAAAATTAATTTCGACAAAGAAGGCGTGTCAGACACTAAAATGTACTTTTTTTATTACTCCTAGTCGTGCACCTAACACCCTATTTTGCACCGAATACTAAGAAATCAGAATAACACATCAAATTTACCACAAAATCATAGTGCATTAACATAACAACAAATAGGACTTTCCAATTACAAATTAGTCTAAAACTACAAAGTCATTTGAATACCAAAAATTAGTCTGAAACTACATAACAAGAATGTAATGAGTACATGGCTGTTTTTCAAATCATCATGATAATGTGGATGTGAAGGAGGATGGGAGGCACTACATAATCTGAGCGGTGAACAATGCTCCATAGCTGAAAGATATGAAACAAAAAGATCAATTATGTTTAGTGAATGAATATTAGCAAGGCATGAGATTAGGCTCCAATATTACATGGGCCACTAGCATCAATTAGTCACAGTTTTGGTCCTTATCCAACCAAACACTATGTTCTGAATCACCAAGCCAAATACAAAAGAATGTACAAAATTTAAAAAGAATAATAAATAAATTCTCATAAGAATTGAGATAAGGGTAAATAACATGTCAAATTCTCATAAGGAAGTGGCGTTTTAGATATATAATGATTTATAAAACATGTCCAATTCAAATAGATTTTCTTTCTAACAATCACCTCCATTATTCAATATCAAGTGAAATATCTTAAACATAATCAGTAAGGTTGAAAGGATAATCAATCACTAAGTTATGAAGATAATCGTACATAAAGCATCCGTGGAGGAATTGATAAGGAAACACAAGTAAAACTAATGAGGCGGTACCTGTGATTTATGTACTTTAAGAAGCATTTTATTAAGCTCATCAACACACCTGCATAGGAAGTGATAAAAAATGGAAGTTCTGACACAATTAAATTGAAGCCAAACAATTTAATGATGAAAAATCATATTATGTTATTGGCGCAAACTTTATGTGGCAGCAAAAACAAGATGATGAAAATCCAAACTCAATGACCAATGGACTATAAAGTACAAAGCTAAAATTAGAGTCATTTGTATAGGACAGACTTCCTTAAGAGAAGAAAAGCCCCCAAAATTTTATAAGAATAGAGGATATGTAAAGTTCTGTTTGCTATAGAATGAAGAGTAATTTTGATGTTGTTAATGTTAAATTGCTACTGTAATGCCCATTGTATGTACCTTGTTGAATACAAGTATTAATAACAAAATACATAAGGAAAATCAAAGAGGTATATTACTAGTGTAAGACCAAAGGGAAAGGAAAAAGTAACATCAATCATAGAGGTGCACGTGAATGAAGACACAATGGGGAAGGAAAAAGTAAAAAACGTGTTACTATTTTGGTCTATCATATTATATATCTTTAACTTTTGAAATATAAACTGATAGTTAAATTTCCTTTGATTAATCTTTGTCAGTGTGCCTTATTTCCTTTGATTAATCTTTGTCAGTGTGCCTTAATAACAAATTAATTAGTCAATTGTGTGGATTTAATCTACCGGGTTCACCTTTGAACCTCTTCAAGTAAGGTTAATAATAGAACGACCTACAGAGTTTACACCAAGAAATTGATGATCATAACAAGATAAGCATCAGCAGTAACAGCATAACAATGAATAAAATTCAGAAACCATACACGACAGGTAAAAGAAAGTCAGCTTTGTTTTCTGTTAGCAAGTACAAAAGAAAATATTAGATGTGCTGAGAAAATTCAAGAAAATGATGAGTAAGGATAATCAATTAAAAATTATAGCACTTCGATATATCAAACATGTATAGTGGCAACTGAAAATCACCAAATAAGGAGATGGATTTTATCCCCTATTCATAGAATAAGTCACACAGTTTTAAGTCATTTGATATAATTGAAGAACTTGCAAAATCACAAGCCAAGATCAAACTTAAGTAAACTTAATTGAGACATAAGTGTAACTGATGAATTGAGTTTAAAGTTCACAACACACTAACAATGCAGGTGGTTAACAACAAAATAACATAACCAAGATCAACGTTAAGTAAACTAGTTAGATATATGTGTAACTGACCGATGAAGTTTCAACTTTACAGCATCATAATAATGCAAGAGCCAAGAGGCCAAACATTAATGCATTGTTCAAATAATAAAAACAAGTAGTACTACATAAAAATGAAAATATGATTTAAAATAGAACACCATGCTGCCCAGACAGTAATAGCTTTCCCTTTCCATTGTAAAAAGTTAATGCAAGATTTATTGTCAAATTTTCAACCTAGCATAAAATAATGATGAGGGGGCAATCAAATACATTGTTCAGACAATAAAAACAAGCAGTACTGTACAAAATGAAGGACATCAGAGAAAAGCAATCTATGTGTTGGTTAAGTACACAAGAACATTGGCTCGAGAATTAAAAATGCTTTTTATAACATCTAGTTAACCAAAAATTGGTGGCAAAATCATTTCTACATTCCCCACTCTGAATCAAAACAGACTAAGAGAGTGACAGGGAACCCAACAACACAATGAATTAAAACATCATCTCATTGAATTAAAACACTTCACTCAACGAATCCAATAACTATTTTGGATGTTAAAAAGCATCTCTTCCTCAATGGATACAAACTCTAAACTCAGTTGGTTTTACACTATCTTCCAAGCTTTTCATTTATGATGAAGAATTCAGAAAAAAATATTTTTCCAAATCAATTATTCAGTTTTTATTCTTTAGCTTAAACTCACCTTCTACAAAGCTCTAAAGTAACAAGGTTCAATTGCACATCAGCATACAAAGACTGCTCAACATTAAGATACTGCATCAATATGAAACGAGACAAAGTCTGATTATAATTTACATTACATTATTAAATATAAAATTCAATCAAACTGTTTTTGTACAAGGTATAAGTTGTTTTCATAAAACTATCTTAAACAACTTATAAAAATAAGTTGTCTAGCTGAAAACAACTTATGACAAGTTTTCAAAAGTTCTAACAAACATGCGCACATCAAAATGAAATAAATAACAACAATAAATAACAACAATAAACCTGTAAATTATCTAGTTCTAACAAAGAGGCGCACATCAAAAGTTCTAGCAGTGAATCTTCTAGTTTCAACTTGAGTACTCAATCTACACAATAAATAACAACAACAAACTTGTAAATTAGTAAACTCACAATAAACCAAATCAAAATCAAAATATTGTAAACCTATTTTCCCAAAATTAGATTCAAATTTGACTAAATCAGAATAAACAAAAACATACCTGTACACCGCCGGAGGTAGAAGAACCGTGAACAGTGTCGTGAACAGTGCGAGGTAGAAGAAACGTGAACAGTTGTGTGAACCCCCGTGAACGGTATGCTTTTGAGGTTGGGGTTTTGAGAAGAACCGTGAACAGTAGCGCCAGAGGTAGAAGAACAGTGACAGAAACGGGATTCGCGTACAGTATCGTGAACGGTGAGAGAAAAGGGATCTATGTAGAACGGACTCGTGTGAGAGAATTCATTTGTCTTTCCAAATTTGTTTGAAGTTGTGAGAGAAAAGAGAAAAGGGTTTGTGTGAGAGGAGTTTAGGGTTTCTGTGAGAGGGAAAAGAGATTCACGTTTTCAGAGAAGAGGGAAAAGGAAAATGTTATCCTCAAAGGCTTTTCCCCTGATGTGAAATATATTAGCGTCGGCTAAGCCGACTCTATATCTAATCTAAACATTATGTGGGTCCCATTTGAGCAAAAAAAGAGGAATAATAATTTTATTATATTAAATTTTTATCAATTAAAATAATAGAGTCAGACAGACCGACTCTAAATATGCTCTAAAATATCATACGTGGGTCCCATAACCTTTAGCCTCGACTAGGCCGACTCTAAATCTTTTTAAAAATAAAGGAAAACTAGAAATTGAAGTAGAGGGTGTTAGGCCGACTCTAAGGGGACGCTATTAGCGTCGGTGTCGGTGGCCGACGCTAAATGTTGAGGCTAAAATCATGTTTTCTTGTAGTGAACACAATTATGAGTCATTCATAATTTCCACACATCAACAATTTGACATTTACCACATAAATGCACAAGTTCACACCAAAACATTATCAAACATGACTCATGTGTATGCAATGCACCTAACACGACTCTACATGCATGTGGTATCATCGTGAACTTAAAGTCACGCCCCCATAAATAGTGATCTTAAATCACCCACCTATAAATCTTGATCTTAAATCAAACACCAATGAATCTTGATCTTAAATCAAGCACCGATCGTCAGACAATGAATGCATGGATGTTCACGTACGGACTTGACAATGCACACATCTACAAATCATGATCTTAAACTATGTGGCTATCACGGCTATCATTTCCATTATCAAACCAATACATCCACATATTCATGTTATCACCACGTCATCATTAATTTACAACTTTAATACATTAAGCCACAACATTTATCATTTCTTCATATTAATGCATTCCACAAGTTTAATCATCGACATATCACAAACACTTCAACATCTTACTTTCATTCATTATAATCCACATAATTCACATTTCATGATTTAATCTCGCAATTACTTCAAGCCATCATCATTCCACTTCTTAAATCATGCTACAACAACATTCATCATCATAAACATTTGGCATACTTGCATGTATTTTACGTCCCAAAATAAATCTCCAAGTTCATTTCATAATTTATCATTTTCGTCTCAAAATAAACATTTCAACTCATTTTAACGCAATCAATCAATACCCATCAATCATTCATCAAAACAACACAAAAGGATTGTCCATGGATGTCCAGAAACATCCCCAAAGGACCAAAACACGCAAAACAACAATGTTGTTATTGCACAACTTCGCTCAGGCCCTATAGTCGCTCAACGAAGTCGGTTTTCCCTTACGGGAAGACCTCAAAAATCTCCTAAAAATCCTATTTTCAATCCCAATCATTCCAAAATCGTTGTATAAACAGTACCCATAATTATTACACTTAAAAGGAACAGCTAAAACACAACAACACATCAATTCAACATGGATTCTTATGGTTTTTCACTTAATTAATCAAAAACTCAAAACTCATTTTTATCAACAACTTAATCAACCAAACATGGTGTAACAACAACAACACTTCATTCATACCCAACATCATTCATAATCACTTTCTTCAACTGATATGGCAGCAACTTATTCGTTTTCACATCAACTTATTCATTTTCACCAAATTAAGCTATTTTACCAAAACACAACAACAACTTAATTGACAACAAATCACATAACCAACATAATCTTTTCATCAATTCAACAAGTCATGGCAGGAACTTAATAAACAACAACAAACTTAATCATTTCCATACAATTATCATGTTATCCATCAAAATCATCAAAATTGACAACTTATCAAATTAATATAACTAACCATGAATTTTGACATGAATAAAACATGAATTCTCCAATTTTAACATACTCAAATTAATCATGAAAAATAGAGCACAAATTTCACATAATCAACAACAACACTTATGAAATTAAGCATAAGCTAAAACACTCAAACTACCCATTTGCTTATTAAACCCAATTGATGAAAATAATCTTCTCCTTACCTCAAAACTCTTCAAAAATGGCTTCCTTGCTTCAATTCTTCACTTCCTAGTGCTTTCCCCTCTTCTAGCCTCTTCTTTCTCTCTCCTTAGGTTTGCTCAATTTGGTACACTTTCCAAATTGCTATCATTTAGCTAATTTTTCCATGCAATAAAGAGAAACAAAATATGGTCATACCATTTCTAAGAAAATTTGGCCATAAACATGAGTAAATCAATCATACAATGTAGAGAAAACAAGAAGCAATTTGGAAACAGCTATTATAACCTTGATAACCAAATAGTTAACAGGTTAAAACTGACAATCAAGTTTTTTCCTTTTATTTATTCTCTTACACAATTTGTTTATGGAGAAAGCTTACCAGTTCTGCGAATATTTTCAGTGCGGTCTTACCTTAAAAAGCATTTATTCAAGCGTAATACATGCAATTTTCCTACTCCAAATGTTGGCCATGTAAAACAATAAAAACAAACATCACAAGTAAAACAATCATACAACATCATCCAACAAAGGTTATAAGAAAATCCTATTGAACTCAAATGTTCTGAATTTATATAACACAATCTAAAATTTACAAACCCTATAACTCTAAATGTTTTCAACACCATATCACATAACAACAAAATTCGAACCCAAAATCCAAATGTAAGATTCCCTTCCCTTCGTTTCAACAAGCTTCACTTCAAATATGGCCATGACGAAAATAATAGTTAATATATAAATTAAAACAACATCAGAAATATAAGTTTTTTTTTAAACAACAAAGATTTATTAAATAGCAAACCACATCACAAGAGGAGATTAGGAGCTGGGCAAAAGCCACACATACACAGGTACAAACCAAACTAAAAACAAGGCAACAAAAAAACACCTAAACCCCCACAAAACACCCACATTTAAATCAAAATAACTGCCCAATGCAATACAGGGACACAACCCCCTCACTACCGCCACTACCCTCCAATAAAAGAACAACAAAAACTCAAAGCTTAAACACCACAGACCCCAACAGTCTAAACTCCAACAGTCTAAAATATAAGTATCACAAACATTAACTTCATTGAAAATAAAAAATATAAAAATAATAATAAATAATAAATAAATAAATAAATAAATTCTGAGATTGAGAGAGAGGTTACCGAATCTGAGATTCACTGAAGATTTGAGAAAGGATTTTGGGAGAAGGAAGAAGATTCGTTTTTGGGAGTGAGATTTAGTGAAGATCTGTGTCGTGATAGCTTCAAATTCAAAAGAATCTACAAATTGAACACATAAATTAGAAAAATTAGCTTCAAATTCAGAAGAAATTGATGAGAATGGGATGAAATTTTGAATTGAAACCCTAACTGAAACTGACCGATGAGATTTTGAGAAGGAAAGAGCTCGCTTGCGATTCAGTTTTGAGAGGTAGAGAATGGAAAGAGCTTGCGATTTAACACTGATATGGAAACAGCTTGCGATTGAGAGAGTGATTTAGTTTTGGGCGATTCAGTTTTGGGGAAAATTTTGGGTGATTCAGTTTAGAGAGAGTGAATGAGTTCATTTGAGAATGAGTTCTGAGAGAGTGAATTTGGAAAATTTGTTCATCTGAGAGAGTGATTGAGGGTTTGGGGAAAATTTTGGGCTAGGGTTTGTGAGTTCATCTTGGGTTTGTGAGTATGGAGAGTTTGTGGGAAAATTATTTGGGGGGTTTGTGAGAAAAAAAAAGAGGGGGAATGTTTTAGTATGAGAGGAGGGAAACCAAAACGTGAAAAGAAATGAGGGGGAAATAATTCAGTTTTCTCACTATTAATAATTAATCTATAAAAATTGTTTGTGACGGAACAATTCCCTAACAAACCATGTAATTGATATTAGTGAAGGTTTTAGTGAGGGATACATTAGATAGAGAAAAAAAGTCTGTGTGAAATTCCGTAATAAACATTAAGCTAACAAATTTATTGAGGGTTTTAGTGACGGAAATTTTATGATGGATATTAAAACAATTTCGTTACTAATGTTTGAAAACTCAACTTTTGTCGGAAATACGAAAATCCGTCATGAATCATGTTTTTCTAGTAGTGAGTCTTGCCCTTTTGGTAATTACAACCTAAGGTTTCAAAGTATATGTATAAAAAAACTAAACCCTATTTCACACTAACCTATTCCGACGAAATGACAACTCCTCTCATGTTCCAATCATTATAGAGAATGCTGAAGAAAACGATTTTAGTGCTATGATCTTTGACGACTTGTTCAACTATAAAGTTCAGATGCTCGACATGTTGTCTCAAGCAGGGCCGGCCATGAGGGGGTGCAAACAGCTCTACTGAGCTGGGCCTCTAAAATTTGGGGGCCCAAAATATTTTTTTATATATATTCTGCATACAAAAATTGTTTATATACAAATAATGTGTCAATAGTTTCAGTTCCGTAAGTTTGGCCCCGTGGTTGAAGTTAGCAAAGGCATGTGTTGGGTCCTTGGTTCAACACCCATTATTTCCATTTTGCTTCTTTAATTAATTTTTTTTTTTAATATGAGAGGCCTTCATTTGAGCATAATTTATCATGGATTTGAGGTCCATCTATCTTAAAATATTTCTTATTCCTCCAATTCAGCCCAACTCTCATTAAAATATTTGATTATAAATTTACAAATAAAAACACAATATAACTTTTTTTTCTTATTTTTGTTAGAGCACTTCTTCTAGTTTTTTGTCCATACTTGTCGTATAAAATAAAAAAGTTCTAATAATGAACATTATAATCATTCACTAGAAATCCTTAAAAAAAAGATCATTCTCTAGAAAAAAATCATTATAAACTTTATTTTTTTGCCTCATTATAAACTTTATTCAATTAAAATTGTATGTTAATTTTATCGATTACAATATTGATTGTTCTTTTAAAAAATTGTGTTTTTATTTTATTAGAGGCCTATTTTTAATGTTAGAACCGGGTCTCCAATTTTATAGGAACGACCGTGGTCTCAAGGTAACTTATTACCTCCCTATGCTCACACCTATGCTTTGTTTTGCACTTCTGCTCTCGTTTGGAGCAAGAACTTTATCATGTTTTGAATTTCCCTTGTTTGAAACAAGACCTTTTTTGAATTTGCAAACGGACCCTGATTTTTTTTAGAGGCGTTACCTAAGCCAAAACGAGGGTTTAGTTTAGTCATAACAGTCTAGTTTTTGTCATCGTCAAGTGTTGTGCATGGTTCTTTCTTTGTATCTGTTTCATGCAAAGCAAACTCTATGAAACATTCATCTACTTTCTATAAACTTAAAAAATCTTGATACCCTTTTGTGAGAATCGATTGGTAGTGTAATTAAAGGTGCAAACAGACCCTATTGTTTATGCATAACTAGTGCAAAAAATCTGAGTTTTTTTTTTTATTCATCGGTTTTGGCCGGGTGCAGCTTAGGGTTTGTTACTCTCCATAAAAATATCAACTGCCTCCTTGTTCTTCTCTTGCGGAATATATTCTCCCTACAATTACCTTTAGAATTCTTTCCATTTTTTATTTCCTTTCCCATATTCTTGGGATTATTAAATCAACCATGTTTAATTGTTTTTTTTTTTTGCTTTAGAACCCAAATCAACCTGACCTGTTACACACCTGTATCTAGCTAGCATCTACGCTCTCTATCTACTTCTTACTTATTCGAAGAAAAAAAAAAGAGGAGAACATTAAAGGAAAGAAAGTAAAAAAAAAATGAAAGTGAATTATTTTGTGTAGTTGTTTGGTAGTGAAAATAAAATTTGTTGAAGTTTTTCCTCATTTGTGTGATTGAGTAGAAAACATATTTACAAGATCACATAAACACCACAAATAAAAAATATAATGAGTTGGAGACTTTTTGTAAATAAATAATAAGTTTGAGAGATTGAGATCAATTAAATAAATATTTAAAAATTAAGATATAAATATACACACAATAGATACTTTATGTAAATACAAACATATTTTTGGGAGAAATATACACTTGATATTTTTTTTGTCATATCTCTTTTGGTCAAATATTTTTGTACCATATCTTTTTATTTTTATAGTGGAAATTTTTGTACTATATTTATATTATAAGATATATATGATATATGAGTGTATATTAGCTAAACGATTTTTCATCATGACATACTACTTCGTCCCAAAATATAAGCAAAAATGAGTCAACATAAGTTGATGTATTTGATACAAATTTTGAACCAAATACATTCGCTTTTGTTGACCAATTTTTGCTTATATTTTGGGACGGAGGGAGTAGTATAATTAGCAAGATTTTTAGCAAAAGGTAGTACTTTGACTTTTTGGTAATTTCAGTCAAAGCGCCATTCTTATCCATCTAAACAAAAGACTTAACCTATTTCACAACAACTTTATTCTGCAAACCCTAATTCCATGTTGACACCATTCAATAACAATTTCTCTATTTCTGTCTGTCTAACAAGTTCCAATTTTGATGTAGAAAACAATTCTGATGAAGTACACAAAATGAGTAGCAGTTACAATTTGTTTAACGATGAAGTTCAGATGCCTTATAACGTTTTGTCTCAAGGTAACTTTTCTCCTCCATAGATCTTTCTACCATTGTCAATTTTTCAGAAAGGAGGTTAGAGGCTTAGAGTAAGCAAACTGAACCATAAACTGAATCGAACTGCCATTAAAAAATTGAACCATGTTTTAATGCTGTTGTTGTTCACACGTTAGAAGAAACATGCGATGGTTAATTCATATGCCATAGATTTGATTTCCTCTTTCTACATAATTTTCTAAATTGAAGCTTTTGCCTCTTTAAATTTAAAAGCTCATATGCTATTACAATTACTATATGTCAGACACTAATCACTTAATGGGACATGTGTTGCTTTCTAGTTTCTACTTCGGTTCAATTCATTTTGCAATTACTATGTGATGGAGTGGCTTTAGAACAAGATCCAATGAATTTTCACAGCCACATTAAGTTACATGTTCTTTCTTGTGGCGAATTCGTATGGTACATGAAAGTGAATCAATTTCGATGGTCATAGATTTGCAATTAGTGTTTGGATTTTGAACAAAATACAAATCATAGTGAACTGAACCTTAAAACGTTCGGTTCAATTTTCTCGAATTCTTTTTGTGGTTTAGTTCGATTTGATTCAGTTTTTTTTTTCTAAAACTAAACCTTGAACATGTCTAGACTTGAGTGACTTATTATTATGATTAAAACCATGTGTTTTGAATTTGTTTATTTTGAATTTTTAGTTGTTTGTGTTTATGACATTTGCATGACATTATATGTTATGAATTTTATAATCATAAGTTTGAGTTTTATTAAGAATTTTGGGTGCTATTTGAAGATTTTTTTTTTCCACATAATTATCTTCTTTTATATGAATATTTATGAATTTATATATGCGCGCACACACATATATATTTGTGAAATTAGTAGGATTTTTTTTACGATCCCTAATTCTAGACCGTGACTACGTTGGTAAAGAGTTTGATCTCCGACTGATGTGTATGGAAAAACATATATTAGAATAGA
The DNA here is from genome assembly GCA_018208015.1 of Medicago ruthenica. Taxonomy (NCBI): domain Eukaryota; kingdom Viridiplantae; phylum Streptophyta; class Magnoliopsida; order Fabales; family Fabaceae; genus Medicago; species Medicago ruthenica. The sequence goes on from CM031372.1 coordinate 4,233,195, forward strand.
TCAACCCCTTAAATGAATCTCACTCATTTCAAAAGATTATTCTATGCAGCTGTGCGTAGACTACCTTAGTTTACCAAAAAAGTAGTAAACTAGCGTTTACGATTAGTTTCTAATTTGAACCATAGACTTTTAAAACATGTATCTCAACTTACCAACCGAACTTTCTCCTTGAGATAACATAACATATATTCAAATATAGAACACAATAGGAGGAATGTTTTATATTAAAACCTTCACGCTCTTTCTTATCTACTCAAGGAATATACATTGTTTCTTTTATTCTTATATGTTTGTAGTTATAGTTTGAAACTCTACATATTTACAAATTAATTGTTGAGAAATAGAAGCTAATCACAGTTAACCATGGCTCAGTAGCACTTGTCTATAATTGTAATATTGATAAACTTTTTTTAGTTTTTGTTTTCAAATGTGCTTGTTTATAATTAAAATAATTAATTCAATACTCTAAACCCTTTATGACTATACAGATGAAGATGTTGAATTATGTCAACCGTTGTCTTCAAATAAAAGGAAGCTTAGCCAAAAGGAAGTTAACGGTCAGATGCAAAAAAGAGCTAAAAGGAAGAGATATCGGCCTAAAGTGGTTTCTCAATTTCCCAAGATAGCAAAGAAATTCCCCGAAAGAAGTAGCACTCCGAAACCTGCAACTCCAAAGCAGAGGAAAATTTATGTTAGAAAGAGTGTCAAGACTCGCGAGTGTCAACGACCATTATTTGTTGATGATGGAGATTCCATCTCTTTACCATTTTTGGAAAATGTCAACAATACAAAGATTGAGCAGGGTGGATTTGAGAGTTCAACCATAACTAATGTATCTGCTGTCGAATACAATTCACTACAAAGTTGCCAAAAAATGACTTCATTGTCGTGTTTATGTCTAGTTGAGAATAGAAGAATTGGAGGAAATTTTCCAATAATGTGTAAGAGGAAAAGAGCCAGAAGAGAACGAATAAATTTGGTAAAACTCTTGAACCCTTTTGCAAAGGGTAATAGATCAAAAAGTTTTATTAGGAAAAGGAAATGTTGGAAAGATTTCTACATAGAAGGAAGTTCTACAATCAGCTGTCAAATGAGAACTATAATCAAGAAGATTATTTCCTCGAATAAAAAAATACATCGAAAGGAAAATAAGAGAAATGTCCGTAAAAATTCAGGGGAATTAGTTCTTTATAAACGGCCATTGTTGAAAGTCGACGTAAAGTTTGACGAAGAGACATTACGAGTATGGAATTTGCTCGTTGCTGAAAGCAGACATGATGAGAAAGATGAACAAAAGAGGAGGTATTGGGAGGAGATAAGAGAAGCCTACCATGAAGTGGTTGAATCATTCTTAGCTCGAGTGCATACCGTTCAAGGTATATTTCATCTCTATTGATATCATATTCCATTATTAATGTTGGGAAGTTTCTATAAGTTGAGTTATCTTTAATTTATGTTGAAATTAAAAGGAAATCATCTTTTTTTTAGCATGACCCATGAATAAACAATGGACAAATATGAGTAATTGTGAATTTTATATTGGAATTTTTTGTAGACAATCCTTATTTCCATATCGATTGTTCATTTTTTCTTTTTTATAATTAATGATGCTTACACGTTCTCATTAATATCTTAATGTGAGTCCTTTAATAAATAAGTTAGCTCTTTTAATTTATTGCATTATTTATGAACCAATTGCAGATCATGAGTCATTGATAGCCTAATATTAAATCTTTGCTCAACATAGATATCAATGGCTTTTTGATTGAGGCTTTTTGATTAAATATGACTATATCTTTAAGTGTTAATTTATAGTAATAAGTTCTTTTGTTGGGTCAAGATAATTTAAAAATACATGTACCAATTGTCAAATCATTGTTGATTTTTATAAGTTGTGATTATAATTAGATTAATATGTTGTTGATTTTTAAAAGTTGTGATTATAATTAGATTAATAAACTTTGTAGGTGATAGACGATTCTTACCATGGAAAGGCTCAGTATTGGATTCTATAGGTGGAGTTTTCTTAACTCAAAATGTGTCTGACCATTTGTCAAGGTAAATTTAAATAAATAATTAATTAATTTATTCAATTTTTCTTTGGTGTTGAATAATAATACCCATTCTTGTTTCAAAAGCTCTGCATTTATGTCACTTGCTGCGAGATTCCCTGTCAAATCAGTTAGCCGTGAACAAAGCAACAACATGATTTTTTCAGATCCTAAATCTGATAAAAAAGTTGAAGAAACGGAAGCTCAAAAAGCCAATGAATCTTCCAAAGTTGTTAACAAAGAAACTCAAAATAGTTCATGTTCCATAGAGAGAAACTCAAATTCTTCTAACAATAAGAAACAAACACATAATACAAAAAAAAGTAAGAAGCAGGAGGAAAATAAGATGATACTGAAAAAGAAAAGGCAACATTGGGAGGCACTAAGAAAAATCCACACTAGAAGTGATAGACACATTGATCATGTGGATTCTATTGATTGGGAAGCAGTAAGAAATGCCAAAGTTGGTGAAGTTGCTAAAGCTATTCAAATGCGTGGTCAACATAACATTATTGCTAAAAAAATACAGGTACAAAATATATTTAATTTGTAGTCAATAATATATAACTTTTGACGTATTATTAATGAGGTAATTATAATTTGTACATATTGTATATTTGTAGCTTGCACTGAACAAGTTCCTGAAACACCATGGAACCATGGATTTAGAATGGCTGAAAGATATTCCACCAAACGAAGCAAAGTAAGTCTAAACATCTATGTCCATTTTCAACTTTTCTTTTTTGTATAGTTTGTCTATATTAGGCGTTAACATGAGTTTTTTTAATCAACCAAAATGTTCATGTTATAGGGAATATCTTTTGAACATATTTGGACTGGGTTTGAAAAGTGTGGAATGTTTAAGGCTTTTAACACTTCAACATATTTCTTTTCCGGTAAGAATACGAAGACACAAATTCTTGTTTTTATGGATGAAGCTATTTTTTGTTAGAAAAACATGTTTTTTACTTATTAAATGTCACTTTTGAAAGGTGGATGTAAATGTTGGACGAATTGTTGTACGATTGGGATGGGTTCCCCTACAACCCTTACCAGAATCAATTCAAATACATAATTTAGAACAGTAAGTCTCTCATAAAGTTTTTTAATTTTACACTACTTTATACTCCCTCCGTCCCAAAATTTATTTCATCAATTGGTTAACAAAAGTTAATGTATTTGGTTCAAAATTTGTACCAAATACATTAACTTATGTTGACTAATTTTTGCTTATATTTTGGGACGGAGTAGTATATCACTATTCATTAATTACACTATTTTGTTTTGAAACAGATTTCCAGATCCAATCAAAATCCAACAATATTTATGGCCAAGATTATGCAAACTTGATCATCATACATTGTAATTATCAAACATTTTTTAATATATTTAAGTTTTGTATTTTGTTATATATCTTACCCATATGATATGTTGCCTTGTATAGGTACGAATTGCATTATCAGTTGATAACCTTTGGAAAGGTACATATTAACTTTCAGAATAATTAATTTATTTTTACCTTTCCATTAAGAAAATCAAAATCATTTTATAACATTTTGCAGGTTTTTTGCACTAAGAGAAACCCAAATTGCAATGCTTGTCCGATGAAGGACAAGTGTAAATATTATGCAAGTTCTCTTGCACGGTATGTGTTGAATTTATTTCTTAACTTTGACAATGCATAACATAGTCATTCTCATAATTTATTAACCGTTTATTTTCTTCAGATCTAAAGGCTAATAAATGTTTTCATCATTCTCACATAACATAGTCATTCTCACTAGATATGTCCAATATAAATATATATATTAGGGGTGGAAAAATGAATTAATATGGATCATAATGGATGGATCATAACAATTCATTAATCCACTACAATCCACGATTTTTTTTAAAAAATTCATCAAATCCATCCATTAAGTATAAAATTCATGAAACCCATCCATGATTAGATTATTAATGGATGAATATTCATTCAATTAATTTATTAATGTGTTTTATTTGAGATTTTTTTTAAAAAAATAAATAAATTATTATTTTGTTAATAAAATGGTGCAAAACTATTCAACTCAAAATAGTTTATTTTCTGTCTGGACCCAAAACAATTTTTTTTATTAAGCCCAAAATGCACAAATAACATACATTTAGTATGTATGTATATGTATATTAAAAGGTATTGGTCCTACGGCGTTGACCACGACAACATTATGACGGTTCCATGGTGGTTGATGGTTGAGCTCTGGTGTTGACCAATGACCATAACTTATAATAACTAAATATTAAAATAATATTTTAGTATTATAAATACTAAGATAATTTTAAAATTTACTTTTTTTACTTTTTTCTTTTAGTTTTTTTATTAAATAAATTTTATAAATATATTATTTTTATTTTATCAAATAAATGTATATTATTATTTTAGGTGATCCTTTGGACTATTATAATAAGATTGATGGATTCAAACCAATCTATTAACAAATTTTAGTTTTTTAGGAAAGTTTTTTGTTGAATGTAGATTTATTTGTCTTGGTGATTAAATTGTTTATTGTCTAAACCTACCACAAAAAGCTTTGAGACAATCGTAAGCATCAACTTCGTCTCTAAAAGCACCATATCATGTTAAATGTAATATGTAACTTCTTTTTTAATCTGTTGTAATCTATAACTTTTAGGGTTAAATAAGTTTTTTATCTCTATAAATATCTCAAATTTAGTTTTTAATATATGTTGTAATTTGTAAATCTTATTATCTCAAAACAATAAAATTTGAGAATTATGATATTTGCTCTGAAGCCATGCTTCAACCACAACCCATATGTATCTATTATATTTTTATGGGGATAATTACTTCTTGAAACCTAATTTTGGATGTTGTTTAGCAAAATATAAAAATGTTATGGTCTATACTTAACAATTGTAAGATTATCATTACCACATACACATACGCATTGATTCCATTTACTCCCTAATATTTGCTTTGGTATAATTAGACTATGCAATATAAAAATGTGCTAATATAAATATATGCAGGACAAAACTTGCCTTACCACCAAAACCAACCACAGATCAATCAATAGTGACCCAAATGGATCATGCCAATGCACATTCTTTCCCATACTTTGATTGTTGGAGCAACTCTACATCAACATTATTTACTGAAAAGAGTAAAGAATGTGAACCTATAGTTGAGATGCCTGCATCACCTGAACTTGAAAGCACAAAATTGATTGATGATGAAAAGATGTACTATGATTATGCTATTGAGAATGATGAAGACATTGAGGATATGATGACACTTAACCTCAGTAGTCAAGAATCATCATGCTCGCCAATGCTTGGTAATTCTTTTAAAGAGCTTGACCATGACAACACTAATAACCTCAGTAGTCAAGAATCATCGTGCTTTTCAAAGATTTGTGATAATTCTTTTGAAGAGTTTGACCATGGCATGAATGCATCAACATCTTTAGTTGCATTACATCCAAATGCTACAAACAATCGTTTATCAAAAATGAAAAATGCTAGTCGCCTGAAAACTGAGCGTACAGTGTAAGTTTCTCAATAATCTTAAATTATTTGCAATTTTATTGTCTTGTTAACATGCAAACCCACTTGGATTGGCCTGATGATGTTGACTTGGGATCTTGGAGTGTCCTCCTCTCAAGGTCTCAAGTTCGATTCTCCTTGGTGCCAATTTCGATGAGCTAGTTTAGCTTCTTCAAAAAAAAAATTGTTAACATGCTTTCCTTGATATTGTTAAGAGTCTCTCATTAGATGAGATATGGTCTGAACATGTGTTTATATTTGACGGTAATCCTAATCTTACAAGCCAGTTTTATATTATTGAGTTAGATCCAACACAAACTCCCAAGAGTTATCAAAATCTTTCTACTTGTGTACAAGTAGTATAAAGTATGACTTTTCTTCTTTTACTTAAACTATTTTAATAGTTTTCTTTGAATTTCAAAATTTGTAGAGTTGATTGACTATGCATGCTATTCTTTTGTAAAATATTCCCCTGCATATCGTAATTTATACAATAACGACATCAGAACAATTCACAACTTCAAGAGCTTTAAGTAGATGTGCTTGGAAATGAAGTTTTAGATGTTTGATATTGGCATTTTAGGTAACTGGAAAGTTGATGTCAGATGCTATAACATTAGTTAGCCATTACTAGAACTATTACATGACCATTGACCAGCTTGAAAAATGAGTTTTTTTTACACAAACCTGCTTGAAACAGTTAGTTTTTGGCCTTATAAGCATTTTCTTATCTTCCAATGATATGCATGCTCATCAACAGATACCCTTGATGAAATGTACTTAGTAAATAGTTGATATGCATGCAGAATAATCTACGAACTTTTTAACCTATAAACTTAATATCAGATTGTTAGAGAATATTTGTCGAATTAAAATTATAATTTTGTTTAATTTTTTAATACGTTTTAAAAAGGTATAGATATTTCAATTTAAAGAAATTACTTACTACTTCATATGCTAAGCCTTATGCATTTTTTTTTCCTTTATCTATTCAGTTATGTCCTCACGGATAATCACCCTCTCCTAACTGAGGTAGGTACCAAAATAATCACGAAGTAAACTTTTATACACACATGAAAGTTATATATATATATATATATATATATATATATATATATATATATATATATATATATATATATATATATATATATATATTCATATTTCTCGCTTTTTTTTACAGTATCCTCCACGAGAACATGATGATCCTTCCCCTTATCTTCTGGTTGTATGGCTACCAGGTACTCCCTTCGTCGCTTCCACAAACACACATACACACACATTTTGTTTATAAAAGAATAAATACATCTACTTATTTGAAAGAGAGCTTATATCTTTAGGGACAAATTTTTTCTTCTTAAAGGTAACGATGACTAGGGATAAGGATTATATAGTACATATAGTAGGAGTATTACTTAAAAGAAAGTTGTTCTTTGTTTGAAGAACGTATTAAACACAAATACCTATGTTTTGTGTATTCTTAAAAGCTGAATTAGAAAGCTCAGGCGAATCAAGCAAGACTGACTTGCATGAGGAAGAGAGTAGTCAGACTGAAACAGTTCATGGAACACTTCTGGTAAGTTAAAGTATAAAACTACTAGTTTTGAACACCATATTTTTACAAATAAGAGGGCTAATTATAGATTCAACATTTTATGAAACAGATACCATGTCGAACTGCAATGAAGGCATGTTTCCCTCTGAATGGAACATACTTTCAAGTTAATGAGGTGAATAAATAAAACTATTATTGCATGTTTGGCTCATAAAGTACATAATGTCTTGAAAGATATACTTATTGTAATATCTTTATTTTTTTATTTTTAGGTTTTTGCTGATTATGCTTCAATGATACAACCAATTAATGTTCCTCGAAAATGGATATGGAGTCTAGAGAAACGGATAACGTATTTTGGTACTGGGACATCAACAATAACGAGAGGTAAATGAACATGATACACTATGATACACTTTGGAGTACATAAGGAAATTAATGAAGGAAAAAAACTTATGCATTTTTTTAGGTGTTTTTTTTTATGATTCTTAACTAAAAGTACATTATTTTTTGTTATAACAAACTATGAGAAAAATATGGATTTAAGCAAATCATGGTTAATTTAGCTAAGAACCATACAAAAAACATTTAAGGAAATGCACCTAAATTTTATCCATTAATGAACTTTGTTATTTTTTTATAAAACTATCTGTTTTATTTCTTTTCTTCAAGTGATGCCTTTTACTGTTTGATATTTTTTTTTCTCTATGTAGTAAATAGTTAGAAGTATTTTTGACAAAACAAGAATCATTGTCACTTTGAACTTTGAAAATCAATAGTAGTTAATAGATAAGTAGTAATAAAAAAGGGATCTTGTTAACAAGTAGATGTAGAGCGGTAAAGGGACCTATGAGTGTGCTCTTCCTCAAGATTTCATGTTCGATTCTTCTCTGTGACAATTTAGGTGCACTAATTTAGTTTCTTAAAAAAATGTAGAACAGTCAAATGGGTCAGGGTCAAAAAAGTCTGATTGTATTTGGGTCAACTGTTTTGAGACTCGGTCTGACAAAATATATGGGCTAATGGACCGTCTCATTAGTCTGGTCCATTATTTACGGTTCTACTTTCATATTGAAAGAGAAAATTTTGTATTAAAAGTAACATTTTCTAAACTTTTAAAATTGATGACGACTCTTAAACACTTTCCTAAAAAAAATAATCTAAAAAACCAACCCTGTAACTAATTGGACTTTTAAAATTATCAAGAACCAATACGCAAACGAATAGGGAACCGGTTCGTATGAATTGTTCCTAGTAGGGTCAACGAATTCTTTAGCTAATTGGACTTTATCATTGTGTAAATAGTAATAACTATTCTATCAAATACCAATGCAGGTTTGTCAATGGGAGAAATTAAAGACTTCTTTTGCAAAGGTAAGGAAACAATATATCAATTGATTAATGTATAAATTTTACTTGATGGTAAGAACATGATATGTAATGTTATTTAATGTCTTACAGGGTTCATTTGTGTGAGAGCAATTGATACAATAACAGGAGCCCCAAGACCTATAGCATCTATATTGCATCGCAACACAACGACCAGAGTTGGGAAGGGAAACAAATTGTGACACCAAATGAGTTACAAGTAGTTCATGCCAATACTTAATATTATGATCTTCAATCATATACATGCATCATGCATATCCATTCTTTTACTCTAATTATTTTTTCTTGATGCTTCATTCGGTGTTTTTTTTTTCTTCTTCTGAATGAACAAATTTTTATTAAAATTGACGACCCTACACAAGACGTACAAGACCTTAGAACTGGAAAACAAACTAAACGGTGTCGTATATAGGTAACATTTGCTACTGGTGTTTTCAAGTTGCTTGATCTGAGTCGGTACATATCTCTATAAATACCATTTGTAAGAAAAAAGGTCATTATTTGCACACCTGGTTTTAGAGATCAACCAGCCCATGAGGGTGTAGAATCTGGGCATATGAATGCTTGGACAAACATTGGATTCTTGAGCAGTGGAGATATTATATTGGCATAGAATTGTGAGAGTGAGACACAAGTGAATTTTTCGTCCGCAACGATGATAAAAGTGAGGTTAGGCATTGTTGGTATTTCTTTTAGAGGAAATATTTGTTAGACTAATTATATCTAGTACTATCAATGTTCACCAAAAACAATGAACTTCTTTTCCATATTGTTCTTGAGAACAGTTGTTGTTTGGTGGTAAAAAGCTTTTTAAAAGTGATTCTAACCATGTTCGATTCCTAGAAGAGTCGTTTTGTTATATATTTTGTGATCACTTTTTTCAATGAATAACTCACATAGAGTTAAATCAATTAGTTCAAAAAAATAAAAAAGTATAAATCCTATGACCTTTCACGTATAAATAGATGTTTAACCAATGACAAGGTAAATATACTTTGTATGAAATTTATTTTGAGTTAAATCAATTCTTGAGTCATTTTTGAACTTAAAAATAAGAGAAGTTTAACCGATCGACAAGGTAAATATACTTGTATGAAATTTCTGATTGAGTTAGAGTTTCAATTCCTGAGTCATATTTGAGTTTTGTTTTTAAAAAATCTGAATTGAGTTCTTGTGGTGGAAATGCTCCAACTGTTCAAATGACTAGGCTCTTTGATTGTCATGAAATACATGTTTTCAGACATAACAATAGAGTTTACATGCCTGTAAGAAAAAACTTTGTTTTCAAGTACTTTGTAGAAAAGTTATCTGAGGACTATAGTTTATGATCGTAAATTTATATATGCTTATCACACCCCCTTTCTATTTATTTTACTGAGCATGTTTAGTCAACTTGGTTGTTCTTCTATTTGATGCATCTCCATATAACCAAAACATAAATTTCAAAATGCAAATATAAGTATTATTGGAGATACCCTAAAAAAAGTATTATTGGAGAGTTGGACAAATTTATTAATCTTAATCTTAATATTAGACTATTAGACTATTACAGAGAACATTTTAGATACATTTTGAGAAGGGTCAAATTTTCAAGCTAGCCATCTATACATCACAAAAACTCAAAGATCACTTTTTTAGCCAAATTTAGCTTTTATAGAATAGGAGGGAAATCTTTTCATTTGAAATTCAAATCACTAAAAGACAAGTGAAATGTTATCTGATCCACAATTTTAGCCAAACTCCAAACAAACATTTCCCTTCCTGCTCTCTCTCATTATGCTGCGATCCACACTTTTCCTCAGCTTCACATCCCTCTCACTCTACACACTTCTTTGATCCAGTTTAGAAGGCAATTCTCTCTCTCTCTCTCTCTCTCTCTCTCTCTCTCTCTCTCTCTCTCTCTCTCTCTCTCTCTCTCGGCTGCTCCGACACCATATTCGTCGCCGCAACCGATCCTCCGCCTTCAGTACCGATGAATCCACCGCCATCGACAATCAATGGTTTCTACTCCAACTCAACGTTTGTTTCTCTCTCTCTCTCTCTTTATCTCTCATCTTCATTTTCGTTCGTTTTTTTCAATCAAATTATTGCTTAGGTTTTTCTCATTTTCATATTTTTCATGTTTTTGACAGAAATGAACAACCACAAGCTATGATAAGGTAAATTCGTTCATCTCCCTTTAAGTTAAAAATGTGTTAAGAGTTTTCATCTTGCTTTCCATGTCTTATTTCATGAATTTATTCCATATTATTATTCTTTTGTTGAATGTTCAATTGTTTGTTCACATTCACGATTGTTTTGATGCTTTTGTTGAAACCTCAATTTTTTTCTTTTGATATTGAGCCAAAACGAGAATTGGGTTTGTTGTATTAGTTGGTGGTAGAATTTCCTCAAAAGAAACCCCGATTTCAGTTTTCATTAATTTGGACTATACTATCAACTAAAGTTCTTCATGTTATCTGGTTATCGAATTTTGGTAGTATTTATGCGATGAGTCAAAATTTTAATTAGTTATTTCAATTTTGTAAATGCACTGCTGCTGATTTCTTCAACCCACAAGGTGTTTGTAAAATTGTCTGAATGAAATTTTGTTTTTCCTCTTATTTACAGGTTGTGAATTTATCCATATGGAAGTCAAGTTTGAAGCTTCTGTACATTTTCAGGTGAGATGCCATTTTGAAATTAATTTTGAAATGACAAGTTTAAGTTGCTATCCCACAAAGTCTTTGATTATTTGTTTGAGTAATTGCTTTGAGATCATAACTATTAGGTTGTGTAGTCGTTAGTGTCATATTTGATATTCATATTCTAGTTGCACTTTTCTAATGATTATGATGTTGCAGTCTGAAGGTTGCATTAGGATATTGCAAGTCAATGGACATAGATATGCATCAAAGGTGCATTTGACTATCTCATCCTTCATTTTCCTGATTTCTTTACATCATTTTTGCAGGTTGCGAGAATATATGAGTGGGTTGTGTTATGAGGGCTACTTACATATCCAGGTCAGCTTCTATTGTTTTTTGGTTTATTTTGTTGCATTTTGTTTCTTTGTATATGATCTTAGGTGTGCCTCTTTATTGATTTTAATGGTGTTTTTTACAATACTATATAACTTCATTTTACCAGCCCATTTTGTATACAATATGCTGGTTCTTTTATTTAGAGTCAAGCACAAGATTTCCCTAAAAATAGAGTCTTCTTTTATTGTTGTGCGCATAATCTCCAATTTTTGTATATTTTCACATTATGCACTCATCTCTCTATGCTCTTTGTGTTTCCACCATCTCACCTTATTTTATTTTTTTTTCAGCACATAATGGAAGAAGAACTAAGAGCACAATAGTAAAAGAATTCTCTGGCGGCCGAAAATGGTATCACCGATGGAGCCAGATGAACTAAGAGCAGTTGTCCTTTAGAATTTTGACATTCATGGTGAGGCCCAACAAAAACTGTATTTACTTTGTTGTAGTTCTAAAGGTTTCCTTTTTATTGTTCTCATCTATTTTTTATGGTGTTTCTTATTTTACAAGTAGGTGTTTCTTAAGATTCTCTGTTTGTAAACTTCAGATATGACACATGGAGGATTATATGTGGATTATATTTTGAAATCAATGATGCATTTAGTTATTCAAACATTTTTTTCATTCAACTATTTTTACTTGCCACACTCTTCTAATCTTAATTTTTGTTTAATACATTTCACTTTTTATGACTAATTTATTTCCATTTTGTTTGAGATGTATTTGTCAAAGTACATATGACTAATTGAGGTGTTATAGCTAATGGATTGTTGGGCTTAATTATTTTCAGATATTTGTAATGGGATAATAATAGTATCGTTGTCATAAATAGTTTCTTTCATTGGTGGAGATTGGTTAAAGAGGATGAAGGGAGCTTAACACGTACTTGGAGTGCATAATATTATTGGTTCCAAGACCATGATCAAGTGGTGATATCAAATAGATTGATTGATCTAAATGAGATACACTATGTAATATTCCACAACAATGATAGTGTAACCTGAATTCTTGATGTATTCCTTCTAGGCATGCCTTGTGCGTGTGAGCACTCAAAACATAAATAAATTTCAATTTTGGTTTTGCAAAAGCATATTGGTTTCTTGATTTATAGTTCCAACTTTTTCCTCACATGGATAAAATTTTAATTGCAGACAAGCAATAGCTAAGTAAAATTTGAAAGGGCATTGTTTCCACTTGCAAAAGCAATATTTTCTTTGACATGATTAATAATAACATTGCACTTAATCGTCATATAATTCACACAAAAAATGTCAATGGAAAACAATAATTTGAATCATCACTATTTCTATTAATACATATAATTCTCTGACAAGAATCATGACACAGAACAACATTAATTAATGTGCAACAAATTTGTTGGTTTTTTTTTAGAGAATCTCCATCAACAAGTATCAATAAAGGAATATTATACCTAGCATGACACCAACCGAGTATTCCCCCCTCTTTCACATTTTCAAAAGGAATTAGGAAGAATTTGCATTGACCCTCGAGAAATTGTTAATGGAGGCTAGTGATAAATAACTAATAATGCTGAGTTTTTATCCTTTTATTTTATATTTCTATTTACTTATTCCTTAACTATATTGTGAATTAGAAGGCAAAACAAAACTTAATTGTTGTTACTTTTGCTTTTTCTTTTTTTTTTTTTTGAAGGGAAGAACTTTATTATTTTGTTCATGTTGCCGCACGGACAACTGCCAATTTAAGCTAGAGGAAAGTGCACAAATTCAACTAGATTAATGATTTGTTTAAGTTTCATCCTTCCCTTTCAAGTAATTTTAACTGAGTTCTACTATATTTGCTCGAAGACAAATGCAATTGATTTATTGTGGACCAGTTACAGAGAAAAGGAATTAATTGAAACCTTAACCTTAAGGCAGAATTGCAAATAATGCTTCTATCAATAATAGAAACCAACATGTCTAATACTCGCCAAATCTACAATAGGATAATTCCTCATTCCTCACCCCAAAAAATACGGGGGTTATAGGATATGTTATCTGGTATAAATTTTTTCTTTATCCATTCAAATGAATAATATCTCTTTATAATGGTATTAATTAATTAACACATGTTTATCTCTTTAGGAGAATATCTCATTCCTTAGGATATTATTGTCAATAAATCTTTATTTACACATTCATTAAGATAATATCTCATTCTTCACCCTAAAAAATATGGGGGATATATGATATGTTATCTTGTATAAATATTTTTTTACCCACTTTCTCAAATAGTCAAACCTCTCAAAATGTTAAAGTGCATTCTCTCTCACTCCTCTCTATCATATCCAAATTTTTCTCTCAAAATCCCAAACCCCTTTTTCTCTTCCTTCACTCTCTTTTCGCTCTTTTTTGTCTTCTTCCTCACTTAGAAACATGACAAAAACGTGGAAAGAATTATCATCTGATCCAGTGTTAATGGTTTTTTTTTAATCTTTCTGGTACAAAAACATGTAATTAGAGACACATGACAAAAACATGGGGGGCGACATGATAAAATATATGATATTAATTAATATCTCTTTATAATTGCATTATTTAATTAAATATGTTTATTCATTTATAATGCATTCAAAAATATGGGAGGCGACATGATATAGTGTATGATATAAAAAATTTATTTGTTGCATTAATTGTAGCATTTTATATTAGATTTCCATTAATACCTTTATTATTTTTTTTAGAGAAATAATACTTATATGATTTTAAATATATACTGAATTTGATATTGACTATAACAAACAAAATATATATTTATAATTAATTTCTTCTCCGTGCGTTGTACCACTACTAGAGAAAGGAGTTTTGTGAAAAGATAGAAAGAATATTTCCTGAATATTTTTCTGAATGTGCTTGAGTTACAGAGCTCTCAGCAGCAGGCTTAATTTATAGACATGGTAATTGCAATGGTAATAAATGACCATATGCAACTTACAAGATAATTAAACTAACACAATTTCCTAAGATACATTGAACTCATCTTCATGCTGTAAAATGAACCTTAGCTACTTGGAAAAAGAGGATAATTAATGTATTTCAATTTCCAACACTCCCCCTCAAGCTGGTGAATAGGTATTCTCCATTCCCAGCTTGGACACAATTCTTTCAAAAGTTGGGCAGCATAATCATTTGGTGAAGATATCCGCAAGTTGACCTTGTGAAGGAACATAAGGAGTACAAATCATACAGCAATCAAGCTTCTCTTTGATAAAATGCCGATCCACCTCAATGTGTTTCGTTCGATCATGTTGAACTGGATTGTGAGCTATACTAATTGCTGACTTATTATCGCAATAAAGCTTCATAGGTCCATCCCATTTAATCTTCAAATCTTCTAAGATAATCTTCAGCCAAAGTAATTCACAAATACCTTGTGCCATAGCTCGGAACTCAGCTTCAGCACTAGATCGGGCCACAACATTCTGCTTTTTACTCCTCCAAGTTACAAGATTTCCGCCTAGAAATGTACAATACCCTGTAGTGGATCTTCGATCAGTAACTGAGCCTGCATAATCAGCATCGGTATAAGCTTCAAGAGTAGCATTCCCATTCCTTTTAAACAAAATCCCTCTTCCTGGAGTTCCCTTAAGATATTGCAAAATCCTATAAGTTGCATGTAAATGAACTTCCCTTGGATTGTGCATAAATTGACTAACCACGCTTACAGCAAATGCAATATCTGGCCTTGTGTGGGAAAAGTAAATCAATCTCCCAACCAATCTTTGATACATTTCCTTATCCACCACTGCACCTTCTTCAGCATTACCCAACTTATGGCTTGGATCTATAGGACTGCCCACAGGTTTACAAGCTAGCTTACATGTTTCCATGAGCAAATCTATGATATACTTTTGTTGAGATATGAAAATGCCCTTTTTTGAGTGAGCCACCTTTATTCCTAAAAAATACTTCAGCCTCCCAAGAGTTTTCATTTCAAACTCTTTTGATAAATGTTGAGTCAAGGCTTGTTGTTCCTGACAATCATTTCCAGTCACAACGATATCATCAACGTATACCAACATCACTGTTACTCCCCCTGAAGTAGAGTGTTTAATGAACAGCGTATGATCTCCATTACTCTGTTTGTACCCTAAGACTGTCATAGCCTTTGTAAACCTTCCAAACCATGTCCGAGGTGACTGTTTCAACCCATATAATGCCTTTTGCAACTTACAAACATAATTGACAGCAACATTTTTCTCATATCCGGGTGGAATCTCCATATAAATTTCTTCCTCAAGCTCTCCATGTAAGAATGCGTTTTTCACGTCAAATTGTTGTAAATCCCACCCGTAAATGGCAGCAAGGGATAATATAACTCGGACTGTATTCATCTTTGCCATTGGGGCAAAAGTTCCTAAATAATCAATCCCATAGGTTTGTGTGAAACCTTTGGCAACCAACCTTGCTTTGTACCTCTTAATTGTCCCATCGGCCTTGTATTTTACATTATACACCCACTTGCAACCAACAGGTTTCTTCCCTTTTGGTAAAGGAACCAACTGCCATGTTTTATTTTTCTACAATGCCTCCATTTCTGTATCCATAGCATGCTTCCAATTTTTATCGGTTAATGCCTCAAAAACATCAGTTGGAATTGGGATGGTATTTAAGTTTGCAAGAAAGGTTTTATGAGTTTGAGAAAAGTTTTGAAATGAAATATAATTTGAGAGAGGATATAATGGCCTTTTGTACATTCTCTAACCCCCTTTCTGATGGCAATTGGGAGGTCATGGTTATTTTCAATTATTGAATTTTCTGTTTCATTTTGTGGGACTAAAATATTATCGTGTAAAATTGAGAAATCAGAATTTGTTACCTGTATTGAAGGACTTGGATCAGTCTCTTGGACATGTGTTGATTCAGAAATGACCTTCAATTTTCTTGCATACACCAAATTCTTTCCAAACCTGTCATTTTCAGCTCTGTTTTCAACCAATGATTCATTGTCTCCAGATTCACCAAATCCACCTTCGGTCAATGCCTCATTTTTAGTTTCATTTCCAACCATTTCTCCTCTTGACTTGAGCTTATGGGAATATGATTCAAGATCAGGAAGAATAAAAGTTTCAAGATTATTATCCTTATCTTCACTAAGACTCTCCCCCTGAAGATAAGGTTGAGTGAAATAGGCTTGTCCTTCATGAAAGGTAACATCCCGAGACACGAAGATTTTTTTTTATGGAGAGTGGTAGCACTTATACCCCTTTTGAGTATTAGAGTACCCAACAAAGACACATTTTAGAGCTCTAGGGTCAAGCTTTCCCCTACCTTGACTATGTATATGAACAAACGAGACACACCCAAACACCTGCAGTGTAAGATTATTAGTGGTAGAAATGTTTGGATAGAAGGACGAAAGAATATCCATAGGACTCCTAAACTCCAACACTATAGAGGGTAGCCGATTAATGAGGTATGTCGCTGTGAGAACAGCTTCTCCCCAAAGATACTTTGGAACATTATTTTGGAACAACAACGCCCGAGTTTGGTCAAGAAGATGGCCATTTTTTCTTTCTGCAATTCCATTTTGTTGTGGTGTTTTCACACATGAAGACTCGTGAATTATTCCTTCTTTTTCACAAAAAGGAGTAATGACATGATTGAAGAACTCCCTCCCATTATCAGATCTAATTCTTTAGATATTTGTACCAAATTGATTTTTTATCATTGAGACAAATTTTGGGAGAACAGTACTTACTTCAGATTTATTCTTAAGAAGGAAAATCCAAGTAACCCGGGTATAATCATCTATGAAAGTAACAAACCATCGAGCCCCAAACACATTTGGAATAGTGGATGGACCCCAAACATCAGTATGGACAAGGTGAAAAGGAATTGTACATCTTTTATTATTAAAAGGAAAAGGTACACGCTTATGTTTTGCAATTTCACACACTTCACAATGATGGGTCTCAATTTTAACTTTAGAAAACAAAACTGGAAACATAATTTTGATAACTCTAAAAGAGGGATGTCCTAATCGACAATGGAAAGCAAAATTTTTTCTTTGCTTGTAAGAAGTGACTCTGACATTAAAGAGTAAGACAAGAGATTGTTTGCTGTAACAAGCTGATTTGGTTCTTCAAGATAGTAAAGGCCATTCCCTTCTCTAGCATGTCCAATCGTCCTCTCCGTATCCTTGTCCTGAAATACACAATGATTGTTGTAAAAGATGACTCTACAGGATAAATAATTAGTAAGTTTTTGTATAGATACTAGGTTTGTGGACAGTTTTGGAACATGAAGGACATTTTTTAAGATTATGAAAGGACTTATTTGGATGTCTCCAATACCAGCCACTGTTACTAGAGTACCATCAGCAGTAGAAATTTTCTTATTACTAGGACTGGGGTGATATGTGGAGAAGTACTTGGATGAAGGTGTCATATGGTCGGTAGCTCCGGAATCTAAGATCCAAAGGGAAGTGGAAAGTGTATTTGAGACATTAAACCCAAATGAAATTGGAAGCATACCTGAATACGCCAAAGTACAAGTACCTGATGGTTTCTCCAAGCTATTGAGGAAAGCCCTCATTCTTTCAATCTCTTCTCGGTTAAGGCTATTTAATCCAGAATTGCTTGAAGATTCTGCTTTGTTTTCTTCAACTTTTTCAGCAACATAAGTCTGACCATTCTTGCGAGATACACCTCCAAAAAGGTCTTCTTTCTGTCCTCCTTCACGATTGGGCGGTTTTCCATGCAACTTCCAACACTTCTCACGAGTATGTCCAGTCTTATTTCAGTAAGTACACCGCAATTCACTTTTCTTTTCCACCTTTGCTTGTCCTCCACTTCTAAGATTTTCAGCTATCATGGCTGATCTTTCAATGGATGGAGTATCTAGCGTCAAGTTTCTTCTACTATCCTCACTTCTTACAATGGCAACTACGTCATTTAAGGAAGGAACCTGTGGTTTTCCAAGAATCTGAATTCTTACCTGATCAAATTCAGGATTTAGTCCCACAAGAAAGTCATAGACTCTATCTTGTTCAATAAACTCCTTAAGCACTGCTGAATCTGCTGCACAATGAGTTCTTATCACTCTATAGTGATCCAATTCCATCCAAAGAGACTTCAATTGATTAGCTTATTCTGTAACAGATTTATTTCCTTGCTTAGCAGCAACTGTTTTCACCTTCACATCATAAACTTGGGCAGCATCTTTAGCCTTTGAATAGGTTTCCTCTATTGCATCCCAAATTTCCTTTGCAGTGCCAAGAAACATGCAAGTATCACTAATCTCTGTAATCATTGAGTTCCATAGCCATGCCATAATACTTGAGTCTTCTTCATCCCATTCAGTAAAAGTTGGATCTTCCTCAGCTGGTCCAGTACCAGTTAAGTGACTGAGTTTCCCTTTTCCTTTTAACACAGTACGAACAAGTTGAGCCCACTTCAAATAATTTTTCCCATATAGCCGATAGGCAGGCTGAATGCTCTGTAATTCCTTAGACTGATTATTCTGGACTTGAGAGCTTTCTCCTTGAGCAAATGGATTTACGATCTCCTCCTCCATAGATAAGTGGTTGACGGTGTACGAACAATGTTTAATTGGAAGAACTTGACAACAAGTAGTGCCCAGTCAAGATTTGAAGTTTCTGACAGCAGAAAATGCCCAGTCAGATTTTCTCAATAATTGTTTGCGGAAGCAGAGTCCCCTAGATTAGGAGCTCTGATACCATGTGAAAAGATAGAAAGAATATTTCCTGAATATTTTTCTGAATGTGCTTGAGTTACAGAGCTCTCAGCAGCAGACTTAATTTATAGACATGGTAATTGCAATGGTAATAAATGACCATATGCAACTTGCAAGATAATTAAACTAACACAATTTCCTAAGATACATTGAACTCGTCTTCATGATGTAAAACGAACCTTAGCTACTTGGAAAAAGAGGATAATTAATGTATTTCAATTTCCAACAAGTTTTCACATCGGTTGGAAAGCACTTTTCACATCAGGTGGCAACCGATGTGAGGTGGCATGATGTGGTATGTCCACACCTTTTCACATCGGGTACGGACTGTTGTGATATCCAACTTTCCACATCGGGTCTCTCTCTCACTGATGTGATACATTCTTTTTAAAATTTAACAATAGGTTTTTCACATCAGTTGTATGATAGACACTGAAGTTAAATAAGTATATTTCACATCAGTTTTTTGTCCCACCGATGTGAAATCTATTTTATTTTTTTAAAAAAAAAAAACTTTTTTTTAAACTGCTTACCAAATCAGCTTATACCATGTTCTTTTCTTCTATATTAAAAATATGAAAACAATTATAAAAAAAAATTATATGAAAACAAATATGGACATTTTAATGCCAAAAAGAAAGTTAATAAGCTAACAAATACAATTTCATTTATAACCCTCACAAGTGAAGCTAACACTCAAAAGTACATAGTGTAAACACACAAGTGAAAACAGAAGACTAGGTCTGATTCAGTAGCATGGGTCTTGTTGGTCATGACTAAGCAGCATGGATCTCTGTCAGAAAATTTATTTTAGCAGAGAAAGCTATTTATCACCCAACAATTGACAATCTAATGCTTCCTGCATTATGAGAGGGTAAAACAAATTAATAACATTGTAATGCAAGAAGGAAATTTATTGTGTGCAACGTAAGGTGATTAAGTTTCATGGAATAGAAAATGACAGGCGTGACTCACTGATTACTAAACCGTAAGCACAAGACTAAAACACAATCAAGAGTCTTCCATGATTAATTGAGTCTCATTAATGCCTGACATCTTGGCATTCAATCAAAATCAACTATGTGATAAAAAAAATAGCTAGACAATGAGTGATATGTACAAAAACTAGTTGGCTTACAATATCTACAACAAAGCAAGCAATTGAGGGAGCATTTGGGTAAACAACTTGGTTAAGTGCTTATATTCAATGAAAGTTTGTTGTAAAAGTGTTTATGTATGAATCGTTTCTACAATTGAAGAAGGGATGAAGCAAAACTCTGCATTAGCCGTGCAAGCTGCTTGTATATGTTATTTTGGAGCTTATAAAAATAATTTCCCGTTTGGATTGAGCTTTTTTTGAGCTTATGAAAAAGAATAAGCTTGTATATATTATTCATAAGTTTGTTGCATAAGCTTTTTTCTCATAAGTTCAAATTAAGCTCAATCGAAACGGGCCCTAAGTTGAACGAAGAATAGCTATTAATCAGGTATCGATATGCTAAACGAAGAATAGCTGCTAACAAACATAATCATGGACCAATTTGAAATTGGATGCAGAATATCTCATAAGCATAAACCATAAGCCATAAGGGAGGCTGAAACCCAAAAATCACAATCCAAAACGAATTTTTAAACGAAGTAGAGAAGGTCACAGTGTAGGAATTGAATAATCATAAAAGGTAACATGTCATATCTTCTATGTTGAAAATAAAACAAACTTATGCACATTACATACAAATGGAAGATTGAACTTACTATTTGAGTGCTTCATATTCCTACAGAATTTACTGCCACATTTGCACCAAAACAGCTCCACAAGTTGATCATCATCATAAAAATTGATACCATAATCCTCCAAAAACGCTATGCACATAAGCTTTTCTAGAGAGAGAAAAAAATCAAGTCCTGCATATGTAAAGAATTCAAAGAAAGTGAATTACACAAAAATGAGAAGCAAAAGCCTTATTCAACTATGCAAAACCAAAAGCCTTATTCAAAAACTAAAAACCAAGTGCATTCATGTCTCACCCCCCAAGTATAGTGACTGATTCCATGTTCCCCCGATTTCATCAGTTTCCGGCTTTTATCTAATCGGTCTACACTAGAATAGTGAACAGAGAGTATTAGGTTGATTTCATTTTACTTGTGTTGTGTTGTTGACTCACATTCACGGATTCACTTGTGTGAGTGATTACACAATAGCTTTTTCAGTACAGTGATTACGCATTACGCTATAGCTAACAAATACAAAATGATTGTATTCGTGATTTTGAAAACAAATATGATATTAAACATATTGCAAAATCAATATTGATATAACAATGAAGCTAAATCAAAACCTAACTAAAAAGAGAAAATGTATATTGAACACCCATCATATAGTTAACAAAATCTGAGGCGTGGTTGCGTGGAACACTGACCACCCATCATATATAATTGAATATGTTCTTGTATTAGAGCAAACCAAAATATCATGTGTTGTTAGACCTCCAAATCGCACAAAGAAAACAATCTAAGTCATGAAATATAACTCCCGCTGTGAATATAAATAAACTACATTAAATGGACTAAAAGGTGACTCTCCAAGATAGCCCGTAAATTTAATATGCACTAAAAGCATTTGAATCAGATAGTCACCACATTACAAAGGACTTAATCTAACTATAGCAAAATCCTTCAAAATAATGATGATACATGTCACTAAGCTAGTGTTGACGAAGAATAAAAAGAAAGGAATTACAAAAGAGATATGATAAATGAAAATGCTTGTAAAATTGAACAAAAAAATACTTAAATAATGAATCTATGATTCTATAATTTCAATCAACAAAGTTTTAAATAAAGTGCTAGAAGTTTTCATTAGCTATCAATGTAAAACAAATCAAATACCACAACCATTATCTCATACAAAAAGTCACTGCAATTTCATATTATAGAATTTTTAGGTAGATAATTTAAATAAACCGTATATAAAAAATAAGTTGAAGTCATACGACATGTGAAAAGCAGATACTTAATTAGCCAATAAAATATCATAAAATAGGTAGTACAAATGATGTGTACCTTTATGACTCCTCATGTTTTGCACTGATATCTTAAGTTTGATGGGCCACATACATGAAATTTTGTTTTGAAATACTTTGGTTTAGGGGTATCATTCCACATCATTGCTGAGTACATGATTTCAATCTCTGTGAAGCACACTCAACACCCTAGTTGAAGTGTATACACTCTTGTAATCAAGTTTTTCAACATTACAACAATTAACAGTCATTTCAATCTAATGTTAAACATGGTTCATTAGTAGCCTGCCTGAATAACCAACTAGGTAACCAATTAACCATAGCATCAACATTTGATTGTGAACTTCTAGCAAGGAACAATAATAATAAGAATAAGAATAATGGGCTTACAAAACTTAACAGCCAAATCATCAACTAGCTCATAATTGAAGGGTTACCATTAGTACTACAAAGTAAACCTGAAGCTAGAGATAGATTGAAACATCCCAAGCATCATTAATTCTAGTAAAGTAATAAACATCATTATAATACATACTATACACAACCACATACAATAAACTATCACAACAAGGTGTGCTAAGATTATGCAGGATTACAAAATACAGTGAACTTTCAAAGTGTGGTAAACAAGAGAAACACCAAACTACCAAAACCCAGACTCAGAAGATAAACATCATAGAGCATGCAACTTAATTCACTTACCACCACCCAACCACAACAGGAGGACACTTCAGTTGATGGCGAGAACAAATATGAGGTTTGTTCGTGAAGAAAGGAAAACGACGACCGCTACGGTTTAGTGAAAGACGACGATGGATCTGTGAAAAAGCAAACACCATAAACAAATGAATGAAGTGATTAACAACAACACTATCAACTATAACATATATGTGAATAAGTTCAGCGGAAAAACCTTCAAATTCGTTAAAAATGAAACAAAGACACTCAAAATTAGGTTTTAAGTTGCGAACTTCAGAACACGAAAATACTGAAAACGCGATGAATTGGAAGTGAAGTAAAGAAAACTAACCGATCTATAAAATGCGGCTGAAACCCCTTCTCGACACACACCACATGTACACGTAAAACCCCTTCTCACACCATCCGACTATGAAAATTGCGTAAGATATGAGAACTAAGCGATTTTGACACCGTAAGAGATGAGACCTGCGTGTTGAGTTGAGAGATCTATGAAAACGGCGACTGATCTGTGAAAACGCTGAAACGACGGCGAGTGTGAGAGGTGAGAGGGAAATCGAGTGTGAGAGGTGAGAGCTGAAACGACATCGAGGCGAGAGTTGAGGTTAGGGTTTTGGGTTATGAGAGACGAGAGGCGAGAGGAGAGGAGAGGCCAGGGTTGGGAAGGATAAGAGTAGTTTTCCCTTCAAGTGTTTTTCTCCCCTGATGTGAAAAATATTTAGTCCGAGTGAAATACAAAAATCACTAAAATTTACGAAAATGCCACCGCGTTTCTTTCACCTCATTTCAATTATCCACTGATGTGAAATGTTATATGCTATCACATTTTCATCTCAGGTATTTATGTCCACTGATGTGAAAGACAATCCAAAGTTTACTAAAATTTCAAAATTGCCACTATGTGTATCTTTCCCCTCGGATATTCTTGCACTGATGTGAAAATCATGTTGTTAAATGTCATTTTTCTACTAGTGTATGGGTGTAATCACTATGATCACATATACTACTTGTCTATAGCTAATAAAAGTCACAATTTAGTTGATGTTATATATGTTTTTATAGCAGTTGCATTGCACTAAATACTAAACAGAGGATACCATGTGTTATAGTGAAAATAAACACACTACGAAATTTCCTAGCTTTATATTGTCTAAAGCTGAATTAAGAAGATAATACTACTCATTGCCTACCTTATAACTCTATCCAACGTGTTCTAGAGAGAAGTCAGACTCTCTCTCTCTAACTTATCGTGAACCACCATCCCAACTCTAGAGTTACCCCTTCTTTGTGGATGACCTCCGCCAGCACCTCCTGGCTGTTACATCCCGAAATGGGTTTCCTCCATAGGTAATCCTAGTTCTTTCCTTTTTAATTTTGTTACTATTGAGTTTAGTTCTGTTTGGTGTGGGTTTGCTGCTGGCTGGGTGCTTGTTGAACAAATGGAGAGCTGGAAAGATTTTGAGCTTACAGAGGAAGAGGTGGGGGAGGGCTGTGTGGCGGATGAAGTGGAGGTGTGTGAAGAGGAGTTTTTCACCAGATCTCTAGTGGGAAAGCTCTGGACCCAGGATCATTTCAATGCTAGAATCTTCAAACAAGTCATTACACAAGCTTGGAGGTTGAAAAACCCAATTGAGGTGCAAGATCTGAACAAAAACCTGTTTTTGTTCCGGTTCAGTAACAAGAGGGATCTCGAAAGTGTGCTCAAGAACGGACCATGGAGCTTCGACAGAAATCTCGTCATACTTAAACGCGTGTCAGGAGATGAACAACCCTCGGAGATGAAGATGAATTCAAGTGAGTTTTGGGCACGTATTTACGATTTACCGCTCAAACTGAGGTCTGAGGCGATGGCAGAAAAACTTGGCAACATTCTAGGAGGGTTTTTGGAGGTGGACAACAAGGAAGTTAACAGAATGGGGAAGTTCCTTCGCGTGAAGATTACGGTGGATCTGAGGAAACCACTAAAAAGGGGAACAGTTGTCAAATACCAAGGTAGAAATCTCAAAGTCTTCTTTAAATATGAGAGATTGCCTACATTCTGTTTTGTGTGTGGAAAAATTGGGCATCAAATTAAATATTGTGATGAGATGGAAGGGAAGGATGAGGCAGTGTTTGATGATATTGAAGAGAAAGAGTTACCCTTTGGAGAATGGTTGAGAGTTTCCCATCTTCCAAAGTTTATAGGGGAAATTAAAAGAGAGAACAACTCTGGATCTTGCAGTAAGACCCTTTTTGCTGCAGCTAGTAATAGCAAAGAAGGCTCATTGGAAGGAAAAAATAAGGAAAAAGAGGTTGAGGTGGAACAGGACCTACACACTACACTGTTACCGCTAAAAGATCAATTGCATATTGTTGAGATGGAAAAGTCCAACAACGAGGTTGAGAGTGTGGCAGAGTCATTAGGGAACGTGGCTATCTCTCCAACCGCTCCTATTCTAGGGAAGCCGGATAGAGGGTCTAGTACAAAACCAAAAACAAACATTAAAACAGCGAAGAGATGGGCCAGAAAGAAGGGGGAGAGGAAGTCAAAGGGGCAAGAACAACTGGTGCTGGAAGGAAGAAAGAGACCGATAAAGGAGGTAACAATTTTGGAGGGTGATCCTATGGAGCTGGGTGGAGGGGAACAGAAGAGAAGACTCAGGGTGACTGATAAACTTGAAAAGATACCAGAGGGGGTGTTGGATGACCAGCACCTCCTACGCCAATGAAAATACTTAGCTGGAACTGCAGGGGGTTGGGGAACCCTCGAGCAGTTCGAGCCTTGTTAAGGCTCAACCGCCTAGAAAATCCCCACTTAGTCTTCCTCACAGAGACTAGGTTGAAAGATTGTGAGATGGTTAAAATCAGAATTCAGTGTGGTTTCAATTCAGGGTTGTTTGTTTCGTGTGCTGGGCAAGGAAAGGAAAGGTCAGGAGGTATTGCTCTGATGTGGAGTGATGATATAAAGGTTTTCATTACCTCTTATTCTTTAAATCACATATGGGGTTCTATTGAGGATGAGGATAATAGGGTTCCCTGGTTTTTTACTGGAATTTATGGTTTCCCTGAGGAAGGTAATAAGAAGAAGACGTGGGAGCTGATTAAAAGGTTAGCAGATGACTCTAATGGAAACTGGATTTGCTTGGGAGACTTGAATGATATCCTCTCGAATGTTGAGAAAAAAGGGGGAATAATAGGAGTATGCAACAACTAAACCTTGGTCGTGATACAGTGAGTGATTGTAGCCTTAATGACCTTGGCTTTTGAGGCCACCCGTTCACCTGGACCAATGGAAGAGCGGGAACTGAACAGATCCAATGCAGACTTGACAGGGCTCTGGCAACTGAGGATTTTATCAATTGGTTCTCTCCTATTGAGGTCTCACATCTGCCCAGGTATAGGTCAGACCATGTTGTTCTGAAAATTGAGCTTGAAGCGCCTAACCGTGTTGCCAGAAGACGTAAGGCTTATATCTTCAGATTCGAGAAGTGATGGGCGACAGATGAAAGGTGTGAAAGGGTGGTGAGACATTTATGGCGGCAGGGCCAGTCTAGATGTGAGAATAAGATAGAGCCCATGAAGTCAATTGATTCTGAGTTCCAAGAATACCGCACCAATGGGATTAAGAAGGAAATCCTCAATATTGAAAACCAGCTTAAGAGTGATATTATGTGGGATGATGCTCCAGAGCGGATAGCAGATCACAAAGAGCTTGAGAGGAAGCATGCACACCTTCTAAACGTAGAAGAAACCATGTGGCGTCAACGTAGCCGAGCTATATGGCTTAGGGAAGGAGACAAGAATACAAAGTTCTTTCACAGCAAAGCGAAACAAAGGGGCAAAACAAATGTGATTCGGAAGCTCAAAGATGAAGATGGGGTCTGGAGGCAAGGTGAAGACCAAGTGGAGAGCGTCCTACTCAATTTCTTTGAAGAACTGTTCAACTCCTCTGATCCTATAGGTGCTGAACAGATATGTCAGGTGGTGCAAAGGAGGTTGTCTGTGGATGATATCAACTGGTGTAATGAAAAGTTTACAAAGGAAGAGGTGAAGGAAGCACTCAATCAAATGCATCCGTTAAAAGCTCCAGGTCTGGACGGCCTCCCCGCTTTATTTTTCCAAAAGTACCGGCATATTGTAGGACATGATGTGCAAGCCCTTGTCTTAAGTATCCTTAACGAGGGTAAGTCGCCTGAGAGCATCAACAGAACCTTCATTGCTTTAATCCCGAAGTGCAAGAATCCTAATTCCCCAAAACAGTTTCGGCCCATAAGCCTATGTAACGTGTTCATGAAGATAGTTGCGAAGGTCATTGCTAACAGATTGAAACCACTCCTCCCGAAGATTGTTGATGAAGAGCAAAGTGATTTTGTTCAAGGAAGACTAATCACTGACAATGCTTTAATAGCAATGGAATGCTTCCATTGGCTAAAGAAGAAAACAAAAGGCAAGAAGGGGATGATGGCTATGAAGCTAGACATGGAAAAAGCTTATGATAGGGTGAAATGTTCTTTTGTTGAAATAATGCTCTTATCTATGGGTTTCCCTACACCTTTGGTGAACACTATTTTGAGCTGCATCTCCACTGTCACGTACCAGGTGCTAATTAATGGACAACCCAGTAGAGTTTTTTCTCCGGAAAGGGGCCTCCGCCAAGGAGACCCCCTATCTCCCTACCTTTTTATATTGTGTGCAAATGTGTTATCTGGACTGTTGAAAAGTGAAGGAAACAAGCAGAATCTCCATGGTATCCAAGTGGCAAGGAGCGCCCCAAAAGTGAAATTCTGGCAATTCTGGTTCTGAACCAGTAAAACAGAGTATGAAAACTAAAGTTCAGAAGCAGAAAAATAAAGTGAAAAAAGTAAAAGGAACACAGCAATTTGTTAACTCAGTTCGGTGCAAACTTCACCTACTCTGGGGGATACCAATCCAGGAAGGAAATCCACTAAGAGGAATTAATTCTAAGACTCAACAACCTCTGTTCCCAGTCTTATCACTTAATCTCCACTCGTCTAGACTTCTACCTAGGAAACCACCTAGATATAAGAACCCCCTCTTACTTCCTAACCAAGCAACCACAGCCTAGTGATTGTAAACTCTTGAATAAAAGCAAACACGATGAAGACACTCTTCAAAAACAGAAAAACATTCACTTGTGCTTAAAAGCTTTAAGTGATTAACAACTCTAAACAAAACAACCAACTCTAACAAATGAGTGGTACATAAAACAAAGCATAAGCTTACACAGACAAAAACACTAAAACACTTAATCTCTGATTTCTGGTTTTTGACTCAATCAATCTTCAATAAGCAGCACGTCTTCCTTATATAGGTTTCAGCAGCTCTCATAAATCTGAACCAAATATTCTTCAATTGATATGATTCTGAAATATTTTAGAATCTCAAAGAAGAAAGTATATTTCTGAATTATATTTTACAAAGATCCTTTGAAAATATATTCATCAATAAACACGAAGCCAATCTTTCAATAAGATCTTCACCAAAATAAACAGCCTTCTAGAAAACAATAGCCTGGATAAAACTTCAGTAAATCTTCAAGAGATACGCACATAACTAATCACAAATAATGCAGAAATCCAGCTTCTGAAAACAGCTTCTGAAGTTCAGCTTCTGAAGGTCAACGCTGGTCAACGTCTGAAGGCAGCTTTTGAAGGTCAACGCCAGTTAACTTCTGAACAGTGCGTCTGAAGCCCCTCCCAGCATTTGATGAACAGTTCCTGCGTATGAAGGTCAGTTCTGCGTCTGAAGGCCATTTCAGCTTCTGAACCTCCTCAAATCCAATTTCTTGCTTCTGAAGACTCAAATAACTTCTAGAAACGCATTGCTTGCGCATTTTGATTTTACCAAACATGTAGCCAACCTTTAAATAACCAACAAAAAGTTACCCACCTCCTTTTCGCATATGATAGCCTCTTGTTTGCAAGAGCTAATCTTAAAGAGGCTGCCACAATTATGCAAGTGTTACAATCTTATCAATCTGCCTCGGGCCAAATGGTTAACTTTGAGAAATCGGAAGTGTCATATAGTCGAAATGTTCCAATCCAAGATAAAGATATGATCTGCCAGCAGATAGCTATAAAGACTGTGACATCCCACTCAAGGTACCTAGGCCTTCCGGTAATTTTTAGAAGATCTAAGAAAAACATATTTTCCTTTGTTCAGGAGAGAGTTTGAAAAAAGGTTAAAGGTTGGAAAGAGAAATTCCTATCTAGGGCCGATAAGG
This sequence comes from Medicago ruthenica, assembly GCA_018208015.1. Taxonomy (NCBI): domain Eukaryota; kingdom Viridiplantae; phylum Streptophyta; class Magnoliopsida; order Fabales; family Fabaceae; genus Medicago; species Medicago ruthenica. The sequence continues at coordinate 4,262,425 of CM031372.1, forward strand.
AGACTCTAATAAAAGTGGTTGCACAAGCCATTCCGAATTACATCATGAGCTGCTATAAGTTGCCAGAAGGTTGTTACCATGCCATTGAAGGAATGCTTGCAAAGTTCTGGTGGGGATCTGATGAAACTAGTAGAAAGGTGCATTGGATCAGTTGGAAAAGAATGGGTGTTGCAAAAGAGAAAGGAGGATTGGGTTTTAGGTCTTTTTCTGCTTTCAACAATGCTCTCTTAGGGAAACAATGTTAGCGGATCATACAAGACACATCATCACTTGTGGCAAAAATCTTCAGAGCTAGATACTTCCCTAGGTCGACCTTTATGGAAGCAAAAGTGGGATTCCAACCAAGCTATGCATGGCGAAGTTTGTTCTCAGCTAAAAGAGTAATAGAATCAGGAGCAAGATGGGAAGTGGGTAACGGGAGGAATATTAAAATCTTCAAAGATAGCTGGATCCCCTCCAAACGAGATTTCAAGCTGCACCATGTGGTTGGGAGCCTTAGTGAGGTAGCCACATTGGAAGAGTTGATTGATAGGGATACAAATCAGTGGAACAAAGGCCTTATCTTCAGTTGTTTCAATAATTATGCAGCACGACAAATCATTAATATTCCTTTATCAGTGAGATGCCCTGAGGATAGAATTATTTGGCATTGGGAGAAGGATGGGAACTATTCTGTCAGGTCCGCACACCATGCCCTCTGTGCTGAAAATCATTCAGAACAGGTTGAATCCTCATCTGCAAACAACACTGTGATTTGGAAGCAAATTCGGAGTACACCGGCACCTAGGAGTTTGCAGAATTTTTTATGGCGTCTAGCAAAGGACATTTTGCCGACCAGGAGTAATTTGGGGAAGAAAGGCATAAGTCTGGACATGTGTTGCCCTCTCTGCAACATCTCAGCTGAGAATAGGGACCATTTATTCATGCGCTGTCCAGCTGCTATGGCAGTTTGGTTTGCGTCTCCTCTGGGTATACATGTTCCGGATCAGTTAGATTTAATGGCTTGGATGGAGACGTGGCTGAGTGTCCCTGACCAGCGAGTTAAACAGTTATTTGGCACCTCCCTCTGGCTAATTTGGAAGCATAGAAATCAAAAAGTTTTCAATAATGTCGATTTTGACCCGTTGATTGTTTCACAGAAGGTGTTTATGCTTGTGGAGGAATTTAATTATGCAAATCTGCCCCTTAAAGGCGCTCAGGTGCGTGTTACCCCAAAATGGAAGCCACCACCAACTGGTTCAATCAAGATAAATGTTGATGCAGGGTGCTTCGGCGACGGAAATACAGGTTGGGGATTTGTCGTCAGAAATTCTGTATGCCTGGCTCTATTCGCAGAATCCAAGGCAGATGGCATAGCCGTGTCCCCTTTGTTGGCTGAATGTATGGGCGTGAGATGGTGTCTTGCTTGGGTTTTGGAAAAACAGTTCTCCAATGTTATTATCGAAACTGATGCAGAGACTGTGGTGAAGAGACTGTATGGTGGCTCTCTGTTGGCTGAAATTGAACCTCTTATTCTAGATTGCTTAGATTATCTTTCTAAGTTAGTGAATGTCTCTGTTTGTAGCATAAGTAGAGATTGTAACAAAGTGGCTCATAGTCTTGTTAAATTGTCAAAGTCTGTTGGTTCTAGGTCGTGGAATGGTTGTATTCCAGATCAGTGCTTAACATTTTATTGTAATGATTTGCCCTCTTTTTAATGCAAAAGCTTGGTTTATGTCAAAAAAAAGATAATACTACTCTCTTCGAAGTATAAAAATATTTATGATTTCTAGGCTTATGATGCAGGGTGTAGATGTAGTTTAGGTGAGCTTCTAAAATCATTTGCATACTATCTTTATCTTCAATATTGTAGTTCTCCACTCTTAACAATTGTGTTTCACAATAAACACAATATATAAAGTATTTTTTTTTTTCTTGACTAAGAGGTATAGTTTTAAAATTTAAAAATTGGAGAGTAAGAAGGTTATCTATATCTACTAGCGTTGAGACGGGCACAATGTCCATCTTTTTATCGTGCTAATACTTGTAAATTACATATTATATAGTTTTATGAAATTTTGATTTAGATTAAAAGTATATATATAAATATTTCACATTTTCATACTGTAATAAACAATACTTATATTCTCAATTACATCAACAATATAACAAATATAATATAAATTTTTATCTTTTTTAATGACACAAACAATATAACATTCTTATAGGAAAATTTACTTAAGGGTATAATTGAAAGTAAAAACCATATAATACACTCTTAGGGTTGGGTTTTTCACTATTCCAAGTTTACCCTTCATTTAAACTTTATTTTTACTATTTTATCTATTTTATAATATTATTTAAATTATTAATTAAAAAAATATTAAATCCCAATATAATAGGAATTAATCCACTACAATAGAAACAATTTGACACTTTAAAAAAAAAGCCTTTCTTTAATCTTTTTTTAGAGGATAAAAAGAAGTCTTTTTTTAATCGTATTTATCAAAAATATTTGATAAATTAATATCTCTTTCTATATTCAAAATAGAAGAGTTAAAACTGCATTTAAACTTATATTCTAAAACTGCGTATTAAAAAAAGTATAAAATTAGTCCAAATAATTGATAAAAAAAATTCATTCGTCACAAAAGTATTGAAGAAAAAAAAATAGGAGACAATAACTTAGGGATGGAATCAGCAAAGTATATACCAGCAACTTGCAAAATATTGATAAAAGAATATTCCAGCAAAGTACTCTATACACGGTGGAAGTCATAGATGATGTTATTATTCTTTGGTCATTACCAATTGAAAGCACACAATATCCTTACTCCACAAACAAACTCGATGTTTTTTTTTTTTTTTTTTGAAATGAAACAACTTTCATTAGAGACAAGTTGGAACACAACTTAAAATAGATATTTACAAATCATCTGCTTAAAAAGATTGTCATGTTGACAATAACAATTTAACCATAATATTGGACATAAACTAAATCTCCTTACAAAATCTTTATGGTAAAGACTACTTTGTCCTAACATTTTTCATACGTAACAAATTATTCCTCGTTAATGAATCAAAATTAGCATAAAAACTAATTTCTTCTCTTGTATTAAAGACTAACTTTGAGTTGTAGCAAAAAAAAACAACTAACTTGAGTGAGTAACCAAAGAAAAAAACTAACTTGAGTGAGTTTTATTTCAAATACTAAATTGAACCATGAAAAAATTGTATCAGATCAAATTGGATAATTGTATCAGATCAAATTGGATCCAAACCAAAATAAAGAGAAAAATATACAATTAAAAAAATTGATTCAAAACAAAAAAAACAAAAAAAAATTATTATTTTTTCTTGTACAGGCAACTCAGATAAGATTTTGCACCTGTTTTTTTTGGTCAACTTTTTTTAGATGAGTTCAGCTTCAGGCATTCACCATTATTATAATATTGTCTCAAAGTTAAAATAGTTGTCTAAAAATATCTTTATAAATCACTTACCAAATACTATATTCTCTCATCGATCGTGAGTTTTAACCATAAAGTTCTAATTAACGGAGTCAACTTTTAAAATTCTCGTTATAAACAGAGAAAAGGAAAGAAAAAAAGAAGACCGCGTGCGAAAAGAAGAAAACCAAAATGGGGAAGTGGAAGAATGCGAAAAACACGGACGGCGGCGCGATACCAGTACCACTTCCGCCGCTCCTCCGAACCCTAATCTCTTCTCTTTTCACTACGACCGCCGTTGACAACAACACCACCACGTTCCTCTCCTTCTCTGTCAACTACAAACTCATCCAAACCCTCCGTTTCATCATCCTCACTTTCTACCTTTTCCTCCTCCGTTTCATTCCTTCCTTTTTCTTCATTGAAAACTACGAACACTCCGCCATCAAAACGCAGAATAAGTTCACACTTGATACACGAAACGACACTGCGATCGAACGTGCTCTTTCTCAGCTTCTTTCTGCATTAAACGATATTCCAGTTAGTTCAAGAAAATACCAAGTGGTTCGATCGTTAACGGAGAAGATTATCGACGATAACCATCTCGACGGTGTTCATTCGTTACGTGAAGTTAATCGTGTTGCTTTGTCGTCGGCGTTTGGGAGGGCGTTGAGGCAGTTGGAAGTGAAGGTGGCGGAGAGACATCAAGGAGAGGGTGAGGAAGGTGATGGAGGAGAGTGGTGTAGGATGGTGAGGAGGAGGGTATGGAGGGTGGTGGGGTGGAGGATGAAGGGAGGTGAAGGTGATTTTAGTGGTGGTGTTCCGGCAGAGAAATTGGCGGCGGAGTTGGTTTGGATGGTGAAGAAGATGGTGGAGTGTGGTTGTGCTTATGAAGCACTTCGGAGATGGGCGGTGGCGGATAATTTAGGGTTTCTGGCTCTTTCTGCCGATCCTCGTTTGCAGGCTTCTCTAGTGAAACTTGCAGGTACCATGTTCATTCTTCATTTTTCTAATGTTATTATTTCATAGTGATATTCATACATCCATTTTAATCATGTTCCAATATGTGGTTATTTTATTTGAGTTAATTCAATTCATGGTGAAAATATTGTACTTAATTCAACTATATGTCTATGACAAACAATAATTTTACAATTTTCAACGTGGTTTCAACTGAGATAACCACAATTTTGCATGTAGAGAAAATTGATCGTACATGTAACATTTTTATCAAAATAAAATTTGGTTAAGAAAAAAGTTACTTGCTCAAGAATATAGCTAGTTTGAAAATACAAGCTTGGGAAGGTGGACGTAGCTAGGTTGGAAAATTTCTAAAGCAAAAGAGGAAAGACGTTGTGGCCGTGAATTGTTCAAACATTTTGTCCAAACTATTTGTGGTTGATATCATTCCTTGAATCCTAGTAGTAATGCAAAAAGACAAAAATATTGTTGTCCAACTTGTAGTTCTAGTAAGGGCACGTGTCTTTGTTCTCATCATTTTCAAACATGTTTAGATTAACTTGAGTTTGACATAATCTAGATGTGCCTAGCAAGATTGTTTTCGCAAAAGCTACATTTAATTTTTGGAGCTTTTAACACGTAATTTGTGAAATTCACTTTGATTTCAAAATTGCATGATTATAATAGTAGCTTTTGACACCAAAGGCAACAACTTTCCGGGAAAATAGCCAAAGTAATACATACAATAAGAAAGAGTACATTGTAAAATTTATACTTTTTAAATCAATTAGAATGATTGATAGAAGTTTTTTAAAATAGATATAGTGGCTGTCACAATTTTGATTTGTTATATTATCTAGCCATTTTCCCCCTCCCCCTTATTAGATAATTATAATGACAACGATAGAAATCCATTCAAATTTCAAAACATTGCTGTATCCTATATATTTAGTCTCCGCGACATTATGGTTTGTCTTGTCTCCAAGTTTATAATGGCCAATAAACTTATTATGGGGGTTGAATCAACTTTCTATTCATCAAATACAGATTAGAACAATAGAAACAGAAAAGAGATATAAGAGAAAATAAGTTTGAGAAAACTAGAGTTGTTTACCATTGGATTCTTGATCATAAATAACTTCACAGATTGTGGTCTCTCTGCTCACCTAGAATGAAGAGTTACCTCTCATCCAATTTTTAGCTTATGTTTTAAAATGTATTTCTAGCTATGAAGCACAGACATGACATGGACACGGACATGCCGACATCGATAATTTGAAAAAATGACATAATTCAATGTGATCATATGTGTCAGTGTTGTGTTGGTGTCGGACGGTACCAACATGTTTCGACACTGGGACACACCTAATTCGATGTCTGTTAATGCTTCATAGATTTTTGTATAATTAACTTTAGGCTAATCATCCTATGATTTCTTTAATGTTCTCTAACAGTTGTTTTGAATTTTCCAAGCAGCATTCCTCTTCAAAGAAGCCAAAGACTTTGGTGTAGATGAAATTGAGGAAAGCAAGATGAAGCAATGCATGCAGGTAAAATTAAAAATGTTACAGACATGGCTGCCATTGTTGTGCAGGGCCAGTAATGGCACCGATGCCCCGACATTGAGCATCAATGAGAGGGCCGAGTTGGAGAGGGTGTTGGAAAACATTATAGAGGGGTTAGAACAAGATAAGCAAGAACAGGTTCTTTCTCTTTGGCTCCACCATTTTACACATTGCTCATCCTCTGACTGGCCAAACCTCGAATCATGTTATGCTCGCTGGTGCTGTAAATCTCGCAAGCAGTTGCTGCTTTCGAGTGTAAATTGATATATTTATACACTTTGCTATTCATGTAGAAGCAATTACAATTATCCAACTTCAGCTCTAGTAGTTGTCAAAAGTTCTAAGTTATATCAACAGGCCACTTAAATATGTCTTGAATGTCAAAGAATTATCATGGATACTAATTGTATCATTAAACCGTTATACCATTCATAAATTTGGAAGTGTAGCATATCAAGCCACTATGTTGGTTCTGTCTGTTTAAGTTTAATATGGTTGTTGTGGCCTTTGCTTTTACTTAAGTTTGTCAATTCACAATTCTATGGGAGTTAATTTAATAACTTTCTCATAAGTCATAATCAACTATTTTAGAATGTAGTTTTTCCTTCGTCACTTTTAGTCACAATGTCTTCTGAATATTATTGTGTTTCTTACATGTGCTTTTTTACTAGAGACTAACACACATGTTTGTTTTGAGAGAACACTTGCTATTTTCTATGTTTTTTACTTCTACTTTGAAAATTATTATTTTGGTTTTTACTTTCCTATTATTATTTTTTGAATAGATAACCGTGAAAATCATAGCAGAACAAATTATTACCTGAAAGGATTGAAAAAGGAGAATTGGGTCAAGAATTCTCAAAACCAAGATACTTTTTTTTTTTTTGAGGAATCAAAACCAAGATACTTATAGAGAATTTTCCTTGTTAGGTTGCACAAATCTTTTTACTCATTGATAAAAAAACAAATTTTTACTAGTTAAAAAGTTTAATGCAATGCTTTTTGTCAAAGCAAAGCAATTTTCTGGCGTGGTATAATCAAGCTTGAATCAAATACACTAATAATGATATTATAAATCAACAAAAAGTGAATGATAATGTTATTCATTTTTTGAACACATGATAACGTAATTCGTGAGATATAAGGGAAAAACATTCATAAATTGCAGAGGGGTGTTTTTAGGATGAAATTGCAGAGCTAGCTCAGTTTTCAACTTTCCCTGGAACACTCTTTCAAAGTTACAAATCAACATTTTACCCTCCTTTTTTTGGCATAGTGAAGTAGTAGTATTACAGAACTTCCCCAATTTGAATGCAAATCTCTCCCATAAACCTTTATTTCCTTTCCCAAAATAGATATTATATTTTATTTTCTACAAACAGAACCAACGTCAACTATTCCTCTTATTCATTTTATTTTTCAGCACGACTTCCAGTTATGTTCACATTGCAATAGGCTTTGAATAAATATCAAATTTCTCAGAACATGACAGTTGTGGCTCCTGCAAACAAGATCCATTTTGAATCAGCTTCTTATAGGTTCATATTATAGTAGTGATAATATCAATATGTTTGTAGAGAACTGAGGTAATACATGAGCATACTGCTGCCGATTGTCCATGACATAATGTTGATTATTCGGGCCATATTCTTCTCTAGCCCCACGAATCGTAGAACGCATGGCATTAAGCAATTGACCATAAGTCAATCTACGTTCAACTTGCATGGCTTGGATGAAACTGTAAGTCAAGGCACCAGCACTTTCCATGCCACTAAAGGCCTAATATAAACCAATCAAAGTCTTGAATCAGAGGAAAATTACATTCTAATTCACATAAATCAGTAGCAGGGGAAAATGATGCGTCAGCATTACTATTACTAGTACTAACTGATGTGTCTGCTGCACTTCCATCATCATCACAAGCTGAAATGCAAACTGCTAGCCCACCTCTTGTGCCTTTGTAAGCAGCTCTGGGGTTTCTATGATCTTCCCATCCATAATAACCTTTTCTGTTTCACTCCAAAGAAACAAAATTATATCTAGGTATTTTGAGCAAACGTTTTCTGGCATGTTTTTACTTTTAATTACAAAACCGTCGCCTTGTTTTCAATATATTTTGAACATTTGTACATGAAATATTTTGTAATTAATGACTCATGACGGCATGTATGCATATATAAATACATTTTTGATTCTAAACTAACCTGTTCACTCTGCACATAAATGGTAAATCAAGAACTGTCCCACTGAAGCATGTATCAATGACAGCATGAAGTTTGGAGCCATGAGGTAGAGGCCTAACAATTGTAGCGTTGATTTCATCGTCGAGAATCTTCCCCTCACTCTCATAATCAACAGGGCATATAGCTTCATCATACCCATCAACCTCATCCATGCTATAATCTAATTCCCTTGATCCATGTCCTGAGAAGTGAAGCACCAATGAGTCCCCTGGTTGGCAGCCCTCAACCAACCACCTCATTGCCCTTCTCATGTTATATTTTGTCGGGATTCTCATCGGATTTCTCTCCCCTGGTTCATCTGCAGGTTCGTTTTTCAATGTTATTGTATAGAATTATAGATAGAATAGAATGGAAGGAATGAGATTGAGACCATTTTTTTGGCTGTTCATTTTAGACCTTATCTTATAGTTCTAGTTAAACCATAATCACAATCTCATAGAACATTAGCATCTAAATTATGACAAGATTAACTTGCAGATGTATATGAAATCTGAATCGTGTAATCATTATTTGCTATACTAAAACAACAACCAAGTCTCCCGACTCCCAACAGGTGGAGTCTGGAAAGGGTAGACGTATGCAGTCTTATCCTCACAAGCAAGCCGAGATGGTATTTCCATCATTAACTATATTATGGAATAAAAATAAAAGTTAAACAAGTAAATAGTTAGTACCTGTGAGCATGCGAATGGAATCAGTAGGAAAACCTAACTTTTGAGTGAGAAAGTATTTCATGCTGTGAACATCATTGAGAGAACCTTTAAGGCTGTTAGCATGATTACCATAACTAATACCAAATAAAACAGCCCTCTTGTTACCATATGGAGAAGGAGGTGTCATTGAATATTGTGGGGCCATCAGTGTCTGTGGCCAAGACTGACGTCTCCCATAGGCAGGCGGAGGAGGTGCATTGTTGTTGTTATTCAGAAAAGGGTAATTGGGTTGTTGGGAGAAACCTTGAGAGTTGCAACCAGAACATATCATGGTTATGGAAGTGGCATAACCATAATCTTCTAGTTCTATTGGCACTAGTATAGCCCTTCCACACTTGCTGCATCTTGCTCTTCTAGTTGCCATCTTTTGGAGTTTTGGAGAAGGTTTTGTTTAGTAAGTTATTAGTGAAGAAAAAGAAGTAAATAAACTGAGAAATGTGTTGATGATGAGATTGAGGTAGAGGTGTCTCCATTAAATCAAGTGTGTTGGAACCTTTTTCGGATATGATAGATAATATGGACATATAGAATCACATTCTATTTGCCTTTCCTAGTGGACTAGGAATATATCAAAACTTGACCAATTTTTCAAAATATGCTTTATATCACATATTATTCACTAATTTATTTACCAATTTTTCAAAATACGCTTTCTATCACATATTATTTGCTAATTGATTAACCAATTTTTCAAAATATGCGTTCTATCGCATATGATTTACTAATTGATTGCTGAGATGAAGATGACAGCATCATGACATGGGAGAATACATTTTTTATACTGTGGATTGGATTAGAGCTTATTATTAACAATTGTTGGTTTTCTATGCTTTTTGAACTGTTACTGAAAAGAAAAAGTAGGGAGATTATGAGACTAATATTAATTAAGTTCAAATTTGTAGAGCTGTTTTTCTCTGTCTATTATGGATTTTTGTATCTCGTTCTGGATCAATCTTAGGCCTATATTTGCCCAATAGCAAACACCAATAGGCCGGCCCATTATCGGTCTCAATGACCAACCGAAGATGGTTAGGCTGTAAGAGGTCATTACTGTCACATCGGAGACAAACAAAAACGGTTACTCAGTTATCAGACTCACAATCCTCTACATAAAGGATGGCTCATCTCTTCTAAAGGATAAAATAAATCTAAATAAATTCAACAACCAAAATAAATTCAAAAGGATAAAATAAATCTAAAAAAAGGAAAACGAGTTTAGCAGGCCGGCCCACCCCGCCCCGTTTTTTCAACGAGTTAAGGGGGGGCGAGCCAACTATTAGAAGCGAGTTCAAAACTTCGACTCAACCCGCCAAAAATAGCGGGCTAAACGAGCCGGCCTGACGGATTGGGCCCGTTTTGCCACCCCTAACCTCGGCAAGGATAGATAAAAAATGGAACCAAAATTTAACAATGTAATTTAGATAACTCATTCACCTCCTTTAAAATCATAAAAAAAATACAAATCAGAGAATGGCTTAATTTTCATCAATGTTTCGGAACAGATTGTGTTTCGACAGTACAAATGATTCAGTAGATACAAGTACTTCCCTTATTGCTAATTGGACATTAGTCTTTTTTCTATTCCTGCACTGCACCCAGTTTCTTTTTCCGTGCCGTTATTGATGTGTTAGATTAGAAACAACTTGGTAGAAATATCAAACTTCTCAGTAGAGGACAGTTGTGGATCCTGCAAAACACATTTAGAATCAACTTTCATGTAAGTTAGTAATCTATAAATAAATAAAGAATTGATGAGAGTCTCAGCCTTGTATATAACTGATGTAATACATGAGTATATTGTTTCCAAGTATTCCTGGCAAGATCTTGGCCTTTTAGTTCCAACTTTCCTGCTTTAGCCCATTGGATTGTAAAGAGCATGGCATTGAGCAAGCGACCATATGTCAATTTAGGTACATCTTGCATGACTTGGAGGAAACTGTATGTTAAGGCCTAATAAACCAGCAAAAATCCTTTGTTTTCAGTGAAAATTCTGTATATTGATTCTAAATGATTTATATCAACCATTAGAATGCAAAAAATAAGTATGCACAATGCATTACTACGAACCGATTTGCTTGCTGCCTTTCCATCACCATCATCACAGGCTGAAATACAAACCGCTAGCCCTCCTCTTGTGCCTTTGTAGCCAGCTCTCCGGTGTCTATGATCTTTCCATCCAAAAGAACCAATCCTGCATGAACCCAACATAGGCTAATGAATAAGACATCTTACATAAAATACGAGGATTCATAACTAACTAACTAACTAACCGGTTCATCTTGCATACAAGTGGTAAGTCAAGAATTGTCCCGCTAAAGGATGCATCAACAAGGGCGTGTAGTTTGGCACCATGAGGTAGAGGCCTAACAATTGCAGCATTGATTTCATCGTCGAGTATCATCCCCTCGTGCTCATAATCAACAGGGCATATTGCTTCATCATACCCATCAACCTCATCCACGTTACGGTCTTTAACCCTTGATGCATGACCACAAAAGTAAAATACCAATGAATCCCCTGGTTTGCAGCTCTCAACCAACCACCTCATGGCAATTCGCATGTTACTTTTTGATGGAATTGTGTTTTTGTCCTCTGAATCATCTACAGGTTATATATAAAAAGTGCTAAATATATAAATATGCACTACTACTAGTAATATCATAAATAATTGTTGAACAGAAAGTACCTGTGAGCATGCAAATGGAATTGCTAGGAAATCCCAACTTGTCGATCAGGAAGTGTTTCATGCACCGAGCATTATTCACAGAACCTTTAAGCTTCTTTGGTGCGGCCGTGTTAGCATAACTGATTCCAAATAACACAGCTCTCTTGTTACCAAATGCAGAAGGAGGCCTCAATGGAGGATAATAGGAATGCACAGGTAATTCGTAGGTAGTAGGAGGATATTGTATGCTGTAATTGTAGTTGTAGATGCTAATGAAAACTGATCCATTCCCATTTCCTGAAAGGTTACTAGGTAGGTTGTTTATCAATGTTTTGTCCTTGTGTTCGCCATCATCAACATCCTTTAATCCAGGATTAGCAGATGTAATAGACTGCAATTCCTCACTAACCACCTCTTGTTTTGTGTTAGTGTACTTCGCAATAGGATTATCCTGGTTGTGCTGACAACTGATATTCAACCTGGTGTTTTTCATGCCAATTTTTAGGCACCTGAATGTTTACCTGCTATAGTGAATGTGAAACTGGGCTGAACCAAAACTGTGCTTAAATCACATCTGTTTGGCAGACCGAAGACAATGAGCTAGGGAAGGAGAATCTTTCTATTGCATCTAAGATAAGATTTAGACGTGTCTTTGAATTAAGATCACTTGCCATCAAGAACCAGATGCTGGAACCTGTTCTTGATTCTCTCTTGCATTATAGAGAAAGAAGAACCATGTGTTTTATTTTAAGAAGAAGATTATATTCTTTGTATGCAACTTGAAATTGAATGTCATGGAAACTTTGATTTGATTCTTTGCTAATTAATTTTATGGTAGGATATGAGAATGAGAGGAATCTGGTCTGAAAAATGTTCTGTTGTGTTGATGTGCTTGTATTATTTTTCTACCTTCCAAGACCTTTATCACTGATTTGATTGAATGAGGTTCTATTTTAGCCTCTCATGCTCACGTATTCATTTGCTGATATTCTTTGATTCGTTGAATTGCAGTTGGAACATACGTATATAACATGACTTATGGAATTGCAAAGAATGGTTGGATTGGTTTCTTTAGGATTAAAAATGGTTTTTTCAAACTGGAGATTCCCAAATAACTTTAGAAACTGCTTTTTGAATCGAAGCATGGTTGCCAAAAATCACCCTAAATAAAATTACAATGTTCAAGTAATGCAGTCATATATTCATCTATATAGCTTTTCTGCAAAAGTGCATTTAACATTTGATCTATCTTAGCAAAGAACAAACAAGAATAAAACACAAATCTCAACAATGTGAATGATATATATATATGAGGAGTTTATTGTCCAAAATGACTTAATCTGCATCAATGCTTAGGAACGGCTAGTGTTTAGACAGCACAAATGAGACAATACAACACAATTACAATATAGTAAGGATCTCAGAACAGAACCAGCTTTGAATAGATATCAAACTTCATGTAAAGTATGGTGTGTGTGTTAATAAAATTATATTTATAAGAACTTTGTATAACTGATGTAATATATAGGCTGATGGTGCTTCGAAGTGTCCCTAGAAAGCTTTTCGCTTTTCATTTCTAACTTTTCTGTTTTAGCTCGACGGGTTGCAGAGTAAATCGCATTGAGCAAGTCACCATATCTCAATTTAGGCCTTTGTTTTGTTCTGATGTGCACGCTCAAAACGATATTCTCGCATTAACGTTAAATTTCTTCGATGATGATAAAAGAGGAACCTGCAATGCAATGTTCCAAACACTTCATGAATGTACTACATTTGGAACCACCAATTAATATTTTTGTGTTTAGTCTTGTATGAGTTGGATATACAATACTGATATTTATGGGTAAAAAAAGAGTATCGATGTTTCTTCAAACAGACAACATATGTAGCTCCTTTCCTATATCATAGATGAACCATATTTGGGCATAAAATACAAATGATAAATGATAAAATCTCTTTGCTTTAGAAAATTAAAATAAAAAAATAGATATAATCTAAAACAATTTATCATGATTGTTAATACTAGCATGCCTCTACTGCAGTGTGCAGAAAACATCCACATATATTAAATCCTTTTCTGTTTTCACAATGCTATATCTTATGAAAGTGTTAAGTCTAGTTAAGCCTGCACAATAGGACTTTTGAAGATCATATTAGATGTTTTAAACTTTCTCTAAAATCTTTGAAATTATTAGGTAGGGGGGAAAATGCATTCATTTATATCATATTAAAATAGTGTTATGATGTGTGAAAGGATAGCTACTTACCTGCTCAATTCTACGGTGAAAAATATGTTTCAAGATCCCATTGAAGTGTTTGCTTCGGTGAACCATTCCAATTTCCTCTTGCAATTTTTCTAGCAAACCGGCATATGTAATTCCAGAATGTTCTCGGATTATTTTTGTTAAAAGATAGGTCATAACACCGTTCATCTCTTTTCCTCCAAAAGCCTGCACAGGTTGGTCGCAACTTACAACTAAAAAAAAGGAAGTGAACAACTATGTCCATCGCATTGCATTGCATTGCAAGAACATATTAAAATTATATAAAAAATTATTCTTACTGCAGTATCGGCAGCCATCTGACAATCTTCACAAGCACTGAAGCAAATGGCCACTCCACCATTTGTACATTTAGTGACATGGTCTATGCTAGGGGGATTGTTATTCATCCATTTCCAATTGCCACTGCAATCATATATGCATACAATTGATAAATTAGTTAACTGACTTTCAAATTCATCTGATTTCTATTTAACAGTTTAGATAAACTGACTGCAAATTACAAGAAACTTGGATCGATGAACTAGAAGCAGAAAATAAAGCATTAAATATATATGTACTTACTTGTGTTTTTTATAAACATACATGAGATCGAGGGTTGTTCCACTATGACAAGCATCAATAATAGCATGAAGTTTGACACCTCCCTTGAGTGGCCGAACAATGGTAGAATTGATTTCGTCGTCAGTGATCATTCCTTCTCTAATGAAATCAACAGGGCAAATAGTTTCATGAAACCCGTCAATTTCATCTTTGTCCAGTGCCGGTTGTTGTATACCATGTCCGGAGAAGTAGAACACTAATGAGTCTCCTAACTTGCAGTCCTTCACCAGCCACTTTAAGGATTCCATTATATTCCTCTTAGTTGGTATGAAATTTAGATCCTTCTGTTCTTCTGCAATTTACAAGTTTCACAATAATATCAATCTCTTATCTTTAATCATTACCACAAAATCTGTTATTAGAGATATAGGAAGTCATAGATTAAGAATTAGTTGGCTATTAATTGGTTAGCCTATATAAAGGCTTGATGTAATTATGCTCAGAAACATTTTCTCATTTGTATCATTTTACCATAATCAATAGCATGTTACTACTTCATATTAAAAAAAAAAAAATACATGTTTTTAATTGATGCCATGTTTACTAACATCTGTCTCTTGCACTTTCTATTCTATGTATCTTTATCACACATGAAAAATTAAAGATATGATGAAATATAACTTGATATCAAAGAATTGACAACTTAATATCCATCTTCTATGACATATTCTAGTCGTATGAATTATGGACATTGTAGTTCAGAAGCAGCTTTAAATTTTTTCTTTTGTTATTCATTAATTAAAACAAACAGAAAGCATGAAATAAATAAATAAACATTGAATGAATACATGCATGAAATTAGCATTGTATCAAAACAAAAGTTTCTATAGCAGATACCTGTGAGGACGCGTATGGATTCTATTGGGAATGCAAAATTATTAACCAGTAGATCTTTCATGTTAACAACATCATTAACGGTTCCCTTGAGCATGTAACGTCTTCTGCTGTAAGTAACTCCACATAGAACCGCACGCTTGTTACCAATTCTAATTGTAGACAAAAACGACGAGGAACGGCCTGATGCATTTGTGCTAACACATTCGCATTCGTTGCATCGGTACATAGTTGTTTTTGTAGGCACTAAAAACTCTCGTTTGCACTCACTGCAAACAAGTTTTTTTCCACCGGTATGCTTTGAAATTGAGCTAAGTAACTTATGATAATTTAAGCAAGTACCATTACTGTTACTTATGGTAACACTGTTTTTGTTTCTTTTGGCTTTTAATTTATCACTCATTATTTGATCAGGCCAAGTATATATGCAGCTAAAAAGAAGAATGTATATATAGAGAAGTTTTCAACTCAAGTGTACCATTGGATTTGAGCTGTCCTCAGCTTAAATGTGAAAACAAAGATATCATTTTTGGATAGACAACACTTTTGTTAATGCATTTTCTTTCCAGAAAATTGTGAACCGTTGCATAAACAAAGTGACATATTTTTTGTATTAATAAAAAGATGTGAAATGTGGAATCCATTCCCTCAAGTGGAGGATACATATTGGTTACCTTTTTTGTTGTTAGACACTAAGAGTGTGTTTGGATGAGGTAATTGAGAAATTTTGAAGAATTTAGAATTCTAGACAATTCAAATGAATCAATTAAATTGACTTCATTTCTAAATATTCTTGTTTGGATGGAGTAATAAAAAATTTCATTGTCGTCATTTTTGGGCAACTTTTATACATATTAATTTTTTTGGGCCAAATTTGAAAATTCAAATTAGGGGTCAATTTGTAAATTTCAAAAAATTTGAGGGGTCAATTTATAATTTTGAAAAAATGAGGGGTTAATTTGTAATTTCCAAAAATTATTAGGGGTCAAATTGCAATTTTTGTAAATTTATTGGGGTCAATTTGAAAGCTTTGGAAAATTTGAGGACCAAAATGCAAAATTTAAAAAATTATAAGAATGAAAAAATTTGAAATTCTTAGCTTGTCATTTGAAATTTTCTAAATTTAACTTAAACAAAATACTTAATAAATTTTCTTCATTTTGAAAATTCTCCATATTTTTATCCAAACAATGGAATTCATCTAAAAATATTTGAATTCCCTCAAAACATTCCCCCATCCAAAAGGCTATTCTGGTGCCAGGCTGGAAACTCAAAAGCTAAATTCATGTAAGAAGGGATGCATGGATTTATAATTAAATAAGAAAACGAGTTATTGGTTGGGGCATCTCATTTGTGTCGAAGATATATGCTTTTATCCATTATTCTTGCATTGAATCATCAAGAACCAGATGCAATTAACTTTAGTTTTTTTTTTCTTCCTAAAGAGTCTAGATCATGGTTTTAAATAACGGTTGCAGTCACGGTCGCATTAAGGTTTTCGCAATACAAACAATGGTTTTGCGGTGTGAATTAATCACACAAATCTTGTTAAAATTATTTATATTCATATAATGTATAATAACTTAAATTAATCCTTTTTTTTCCATTATTCTAACATGTTTATGTTGGAATATTTTATTATTTAATTATATTCCGATATCATTATGTGGGCAAATATCGTAATAATAATTATATTAGCTATTTATCAATTTAGAGCCTTAATTGATTAGTGATCAATTTAAGTAATAAGACTAATTAGATTTCTATTTAGATAATTAATTAATTGATATGGACTCAATATGGGTGGATGTCCGGATGGCCCATTAACGGAATAATGGGAAACCCTAATGGTCATCCAATATAAAAGAGGCTATGGTCCCCAATACACCGTACACAGCAAACTCTCTCTTCTCCCCATCTGAAGAGAACTTGAGGCATAAAGGTACCGGTTGAGGAAGAACCAAATCAGCCACCGCCAGGGGCGGATCTAGACTCACAATGTTGGTGAGGCACAATTTTTTTGTCAAATAATTAAATAAAACTAAATTTAATAAGAAGTTATATTAAAAATAGTTGTAGCAACCATAATTACAAAGAAAACACTATTTTTCATTTGTTGAAAATGAGTTAAAATTACATCATTACTAATTGTTCTAGGAACACCTCTTTTAATATATGTTATAAGACGATCATTTAACCATTGCTCACTCATCTTGTTACTTAGTTAACTCTTCACATATTCTTCATCCTGATTCAGTTTCAATTTCAAACAATATAAAATCAATTTTAGTAGTCAAAACCTAATAATAGCTTGACAAACATATGTTGCTAACAATAAAAACTCAATTCTTAGGTCTTTTGTAAAACCACTTTCCAACAAGCAGCACAAAAAATATAGCTTGATAATCACAAAAACTGATATTACTTATTATTAATATTAAATTAAATAATTAATTTCATTCTCTATTTTTTTATAGAAGTCATTTCATTCTCTATTTTTTTTCATAGAAGTCATTTCATTCTCTATATGTCAAAAAAATACTCCATGTGCTTTGTAAAACATAGATAGATACTAAGTCCCACATCGGCTGTATTGCAAGCTTACAAAGCCAAACTACAATATAAATAAGTGTGCAACATGAGGCAAAGGTAGAACAATTCTCATTTGTGTTGCATCGAAGGCACTGCATGTTGTGGGCCATTGTTAGTATTTGTTTGAATAAAAATAATAACTAGTTTAAAGTTTTTCAAGTACTCGGTGGTGTTGTTACGTAGGTTATTTGTTTTCTGCAAATTGTGCAATAAATTCAAGAGTCAAAAGTACCAATTTGAAAAAGGCTGGGCTTGTGTTGTGACCAAACAAAAAAAATAAAAAAGTTGGATCTAGACTGGTGTGGCAAGTGCCACACCAGGACCTGTTCAGGTCCGTCCATGGCCACCGCTAACTCTATTGTGTGTTTCATATCATCTCCTCTCTTTGGTTATCCTTGTTGATGAGAGGGCTGTCATGAAAGCTTCATTCAGGTATTCCTAATACCTTAATTCTTAATATCTTTGGTAAATCAAACATGTTGTAGATTCTATCATAATCATGTTTAATGTTTTGATTGCTTCCGCTATTGATTTATAATTAATGAACATGTTTTATGAATTCTGTTTGTTAAGAACTAAATTTCCAACAAGTGGTATCAGAGCAGGTCTACATATTTGATTTATTGGGATTGATTATCGTTTGCGAAGAAACTTTTCCTTTCAAGGGTTTAATAGATTTTCCCGTTTTCTTCGTATGAACCCTATTTTGATTATAATTTGGGTTTTTTTGTTTGATTCGGTGCTGAATGCTCCCGTTTTTTATTTATTATTTTTTAATTGAGATTGGTAATCGAATACAAAGCTTTATCAGTGTATGTGTTGTTTTTCGTTTGGCTGCATGGATACACACACCTTTAATTTAGTGGGATCTTCTCTCTCTTTGTTTTCATGATCCAAAATTGCACACTATTTCTATATATTACATTTATTTAGGGTATGCAAATTGGTGTGTTTTGTTTTTCTAACTGATAAAGACTATTATCATCAGCCTTACTATTACAAAACCAATTGAATTGGGTGCATCGACCTTTTCCGGTTTTAGTTTCACAATGTTGTTGTCGTTTCTTATTTTATGGATCCAATTTTTGCGTGGTATTTCTTATTATTTTCCACAATTTTATTTTTTGGATCGTAATGGGTCTTGACCTTTACGTTAATTAATTTCATGTGCACTATTTGGATATTGATTAAAGATATGCATCGATTTGATATTATTATTAATTTTTGGTGATGATGCAAAATAGTCAAATTTAGGTGTGAATGTTGTAAATAATTGCAGAATTTTTTATTCTCTCTTTCCATGGCTGTGAGATGTGATTTAATGAAAATTCGGTCCTTCTTTGTTCATGGATTTTTATTTGGTCTTATTTAAAATCCATTATGAGGTGTACATGAGTCTCACCAATATAAAGCTTTATTTTAAATTATCTTGTTTGCCAAATTTGTTGTGGTTATATATATATATATATATATATATATATATATATATATATATATATATATATATATATATATATAGCAAATTATGTTTGTTGGCATGAAATAAGGATTTGAATTGATTTTCTGTTTTATTTTCAAATCAAATCTTTTGGTTTAATTCATCCATAAAGTTGTTATATGGTTAGCAAATAAGTATTTGGATTTGATTTGACATGATTTTTTTTTAAATATCATTATCATATCTTACAGATTAATTTCTATTTTAAATTAATTTTGATTCACAAAGATCTTGTATATAAAGTTTTTTTTTTGAGAAAAAGGCAAATATAAATTTGTTATATATATTTGATTGTTATATATACTTGTAGAAGATTTGTTGCCTTTTAATAATGAATCTCAAAATATTATGGACAATTTTATTTTGTATAGAAAATAAGGTTTTGATTCTTTAAATTTTGGAAAATATTGATTCTAGTTTTGTTTGTTTATTTATAAACATATAAAGTTTGTTTCCTTATTTAGGAAATAATTAAGTTTAGAGTTATTCATTATTTTATTTAAAGAATCATTACTATATGTGAATCAATTGCGGCATGAATATTTTTGGCATATAAAAATTCAATTTTTTATTATTTGATTTGAAATTGAATATTTGGTTTATAGCATGATTTTGATGTTTGAGATTATTGTTATTAAGTTTCTACAATAACATCATTTTTCATTTCCTCCAATCATGCATTTTTGACATATTTCATGCTATTTATGTTTTCGCTTTCATGCGATGCCTGTAAATGTATTGTCATACACACATTGGTGTGATTTTTGACCTGCATCTTCTTTCAAATTCTTGTGAACTTGTCTTTACACTTAAGGGTTGCTGAGTGGCCTTATGGTTGCTTAGCGACATAATGGACTAATTCGGCCTACATTATGTTAGTAGTGCCTTGTAAATTTAAAGACCATTCCCATTTAAAAAGATTTAATTTATTGTGAAATGTCTAGTAATTGCAGTTGTTTTGGTTGAAGCAACATGTTGCCAAAGTAACCTCTGTTGCGTAGATTTAATTCAACTGAACTTACAAAAGACGTAGTATGCAATTATTCATGCGAGTTGTAGTCGGCCCCAAGGAAGGCACAACTTGGCCGGATAATTACATGCATGTGATAGTAAATGTATGGTGATTATAAAGAAATTTTCCATGTAAATAATAGGATACCCAAAGGTGACTATTATTTGACAGGACTTATCACCCCATTTAATATATATTAAAATTATCTAGTAATTACGGTTGAGTCGGTTGAAACAATAATGTTGCCCAAGTAACCTCTGTTGCGTAGATTCGATTCAATTGAAATTACAAAAGATGTAGTGTGTAATTATTTATGCGAGTTGTCGTCGGCCCCAAGGAAGGCACAACTTGGCCGGATAGTTACATACCTGTGGTGGTAAATATGTGGTGGTTATAAAGTATTTTTCCATGTTGATAATAGGATGCCCGAAGGTGACTATTATTTGACGGGACTTATCACCAATGTTTGATCACTGCGTTGAGAGTATCGCTTGCAGTTAATTTTTACAATCCGAAGATTGGGAATTAATGGTGCGCTTGGTATCTTGTTAAGGTCTTTTATTTACAAATAAAGATGCATGTTTCTATAATATTTTATTGACATGTGTGATAATGTTGTGTGAGTGTAAACTTATTTATACAATTAAGAGTTTACATCCACACGAATATAATGGTAAACATATGACAATTATAAGAATTTATTCTTTGTCAAAGTAAATTGTCATTGTTTGATCATTGCTGTAAAATACCACTAGCAATTGATATTATTGTTTAAAGACTTGATATTAATGGTGCACTAGGTATTTTTGTGAGTGCTTTTGCTTCTCTTGTTCTCTTTAAGCTAATACGGTTTATGTATCTGTTAATTTGAGTTAAATTTTAACTCTTAAAAGTTTTAACTTTTAGGAATTAAAGAATAATATTAACATTGTTCTTGGATCTAGACCTTATATAAGGGTGGTGAAAGTCGCATTCTCTTGCAAATTCAGTATTTAATGTGAGAATCAAGTTTGACAAGTGAGTATACACCAAATCTTATAGGTTTTATGCGATCATAAAGTTAAAAGATCAGAAATCTTATCAGTGTTATTTAAGTTGACAATTTTTGTCATATTTTCTTTGCTTAAACTAAAGTGCTTTTAAAGCAATACAGAGAAAGACAATCTCTCATTGGAGAGTGATATTTCATTAAGATTATTAGGCAAAGAAAATATTGAGCACATTATGTAAATATTTAATCTTGCTGAGACATTATAATTTCGACTATCAGATGACTTGTTCGAAAATTCAGTAATTTCGACTATCAGATGACTTGTTCGAAAATTCAGCGTTTAGTATTCTCTTTGCACAATTAAGTTTATAACTGTTAAAGTTAGAAATGATCCCTTAAAGGATCAATTCATAAAGTGTGCAAATAAAGAAAAGCTGAAGCAAGAGAAAATAAAATAGTGTTCATTCGGAAAATACCTCAAAAAGATATGGGCAAATAAAGAAAGGTAATCTTGACTGACTTATGTCCAATGATGTTGAAAGATATATCAATTTAGAATGGACAAAGTCGACAAAGATTGTTTATTCATTTTATACTAATTTTAGATTGTCGTTGCTAGCTTACTTTTGTATTTAAAAGACAATTTGGTGAATCATTATTTGAATTAATTTTTTGTTTTAATTTCTCCTTGATTAAATCAAGATATTTTGAGTTTTATTTTCAAATGATGATTCAATGTGTCTTTTAAGTTTAGTTATTAGAGTCAATTCAGTTATGACTTGTGACATTCTATAATTGTTTAAGGGTTTGAAAACTATAAGTTTTTCGTCCCACAACTTAAGGAAATGTTTGAGACATAAATTGTTAAGTTTTCTTGAGGATATTGAGTTTGGGGGATAGATATGGAAATAGAATAAAATTGAATGAGGAAGAATTGGTTCTAAACCAATTCATATTGTTACTATTAGTATAGTATATTTGGAACCTCATAAGGACATTATTGGTCTTCCTCTCAATCAAGTTATGAAATTAATTCATATAGATCAAACTCAGCACCCTCAAGAACTAGGGCTTCTAGTATCATAAAGAATTGACTGAAAAGAGAAATTCTATTTATTTTATTTGAAAGACTCTATTAAGACAGTCGTGATACTAGTTTGTTTGTTATAATTTTGGAGCTGCATAAGATGGATTTCAATATAGTGTTTCTTAATGGTGACATTAATGATATAATATGGTGCAACGGAATAAAGCTTTTGTGTCAATTGATACAAAGTAGATGGTTTGCAAAGTCGTAAAATCCACTTATAAGGTAAGAAATTTGTCTCTTTAGTGTTACCACAAATTCTCATAAAGTAATTGTCTCATTTGGTTTTGAGATAATATTAAGTAGAGTTGTGGATTTAGTAAGCTCAGTGGGAGTAAATTTATATTCCTATTTTAATGTGTCAATTTTATTTTATTTAGTCAACTATGATATATGTTAGTAATGTGAAACCAAGGAAATCTCTAACAAAAGTTAGTGATGAAAGATCCTGGGGACACCTCTTTTGTATTAGGCATTTCAATACTTAGAGATTCTTCTCAAGGTATTATTCGGATATCACAAAAGAGTTATATCAGTAAAGTTGAAAATAAATTGACATTAAATTTAATAAATTTTTGGATGACTTCAATCATCGAGAGAGACTTTTCAGTCTCAAATATTGCCCATTAGGAAATTTATGAATTCAGAAATTTAAGTATTTTCCTACACTTTTCCTATAGGATTTTTATGTACGATTTTATTATACGCATTTGGAAATAGCGTATAATAAGATTGTTTGACAGATATTTGAGCAATTCAAAGTTTGAATTGTTGAAAACTCAACCATAAGGATTTTATAAAGAGAACAAGAGAGTTTATGCTCACATCAGGGATCTGACAATTTGGAGATCATTTGTGTGTCAGACTCTGACTTTTGGATGTAAGTAGATAATACACATTCTAACTCAAGAAATATGACTGTAAGTATTTATGTCACTTGATTGCATATTGTTAAAGGTATTTAAAGACCACTTAAGTTATATATAGTGACATAATTCAGTCATAAAGTTATTCAACAACAAATTTTATAGAGTTCATTACCTTATAGATTATTGTTGAATTGAATAGAACATATAAAGATGGACTTTAATGCCAGCCGACTCACTAATCAAAGACATGACATATAAGGTATTTCATATGATTGATGTCATTAAGGATGTCTTGGATTAGTGGGAGTCCCTTTTGTTTTATGTTTTATACTTTAGTTTTGGTATCGATACATACTTTATATTATGATTTTCAGCAGAAATAAAGTTTACGAGGTTATTTTTTTGTTATAACCATTTCTGTATCATTTTGTGCAAATATTGAATTTGCAAACTTCAGTTTGATCTCACTAAAGTTTTCAGTTGGACCAGTTGGAAATAGACATGACTTAGAGATCACATCACATGAAATTTCCATGTCACTCATCCATATCGATCTATGTCATCAAGTGCATTGATATGGTGGTCGTCGGGGTTCCGTCACATTATACGTCAGTGACGACAGCCGCGGTGGTCCCATTATTAATGTATGAGGTGGACCAGATTGTAAAGTTGAAATCTAAAGATAAATAGCATTCAGATGCGCGCCTAAAGAATTATGGTATAATTATTAAGATATGTAGCCCAAGTGGGAGATTGTTGGAATATTTTATTATTTAATTATATTCCGATATCATTATGTGGGCAAATATCGTAATAATAATTATATTAGCTATTTATCAATTTAGAGCCTTAATTGATTAGTGATCAATTTAAGTAATAAGACTAATTAGATTTCTATTTAGATAATTAATTAATTGATATGGACTCAATATGGGTGGATGTCCGGATGGCCCATTAACGGAATAATGGAAAACCCTAATGGTCATCCAATATAAAAGAGGCTATGAACTGATATGAAATATCAACTGATTACTAGCCCTAACTTTTGAATTTGACCTAATATAATTGTTCAACCTAACGAATCACTTTAGAGATAGGTTGTGAATTTAGAAATTAACGGTTATAAAACCTTTAATGATTACAAACTCACCTAAGATATTAGGGAGTTGTAGCCAGAGAAGAGGGTTCTGAGTCAAGAGATTGATAAATCATTTTGTTAATTTATCGTAATACTAGACGTCTAATTGTAGAAATTAGACGCAATTATCAAGTAGCAAGAAATAAAATATTCGAAAGACCTAATCACTTTATTCTCTCATTTTCCTCAACACCATTTATTTTTATTTTTATTTTCTGTTAAACTCAAATATATGCTCTGCATACCCCCATTTGTTAAATCCTTTTTATAATTAAATTGTCGAGTTGAGATTGAAACAATCCTTGTGGACATGAACTTATAAATTTTATTACTTCGATGCATTTTTAGTACACTTGCTAAAAGTCTATCATATGACACTTATTTTAAAATTTGTATCAAAGAAAATTTGTCCTATACAACTTGTCCTATCTATTATAACTATTTTGAAATTTCTATCAGCGACAACTTTCCCCGTTGATAATAATTATTACAAAATTTTAATCATGGACAACATGCCCCATGTTTTATAATTATTTTTCTCGTATCTATTAAATTAATAACTTTTTTTAAATCCTCTAAAAAAATAATTTTAAAATTTGTATAAGCAGCTACTTGACCCATGTTTTTAACTTGTTATTATGAACAATTTCTCCCATGTATAATAATTATTGTCATATTTTTTCTATCGACAACTCTTCATGTGTATAATAGTTATTTTAAAATTTATATTAGTGACAACTTATCTAATATTTTATAATTATTTTTAAATTTTTATCAGGAACAACTTGTCCCGTGTATTATATTATTTTAAACTTTGTATCAACGACAATTTATTCCATGTTGAATTTTTTTTTTTGGATTTTTAGCAACGAAAAATCCTTTGGTGTATGATAATTATTTTAAAATTTGAATCAGCGACAACGTGCCCCGTGTTTAAAAGTACATTTTCAATTTTTTATCGGGAATAACTTGTCCCCATGTATAATAATTATTTCAAAAAAATTATCATTGACAACTTGTCCCGTGTTTAATAAATTAAATGATTATTTAAAAATTTATATCAGCGACAACTTGTCTTTGTTTAATAATTATTTTTAAATTATTTTCAGAAACAACTTTCTCGTGTATAATATTTATTTTGAACTTTGTATTAGTGACAATTTGTCCCATGTTTATTAAATAAATAAATATATTAAATTTTGTATCAATGGCTACTTAGCCCATGTTTAATAATGATTTTAAAGTTTGTATCAAAGACAACTTGTCTCATATACGAGTTTTAGCCATAATAATATCCACTTATAAATTGTTGATTTGACCAGTTATTTTTGACTTGGAAACTGGACACATGAATCCAACAGAATCTGATTGTACTTCAGAATTAACAGCATCATGGTTAACTCGACCGAGTTTATAATCACAACTTAGATAAATCCTTTGTTACTCAAAGTTTCAGGTTTTAACAAACCATTTGAGCCAACAACAAAGATCCTGACTTAACCTAATTTTCTTTGTCTTCTCAAAGCTACTAGCTTCAACAAGCTATTTGGGGTTATAACAGAGTTGAAATTAATTCAAGTGTTTGAGATTACAAGCTAACTCTTAGATAATGGATATGAAAATTTAAGCTTGAATACAAGTGAATAGATTTTTAGGAAACTATATGGAATTTAAAGTTCACTTGACTTTTTTGTGTTTCTGTGATTTCTTTGTGCTTTTGGACTTGGGAGATTTTGAAGCAGGGAATTAGCAAATAGCAATATAGTTTGTGAATTGGCAAGTCAGTCTCTTGAAGTCCAGTGTTGTATATATAGTCCATTTTGTATTTGATCGTTGATATCTCTATTGGAATTTGTGACTATTAGTTTGTCTTAACCATTGTGGCTGTTGTAGTTGATGTATCATTTTTGCAGTCACCGACCATATACCATTTGCAGGTATTGTCGCGCATAACTTGTACTATTCTGCTAACCAGTACTTGTATCATTGTACCTTGTGTACTATTGCCAACTGTCTCTATACTTGAAACTGCTAGGGAAACTCTTTAGATAGAATCTTCAAAGGTTCTGGCTCTAGAGCGTTTAGCCAGTAGACAGTTACATCAGAGGATACTTAGTCTTGCTAGAGTGTTGACTTTTCATGTTGGCTAGATCAATCTCATTTAAGAGGATTGCTTTATTAAGAGGATTGACCTAATTTTCCTTTTAGGAAGACCATTCAAAGATGCTTCGATCAGAGAAATGGTCTCATCTTTCTTCTGTTGGACCATTTAGATGATTTCTTCGCTCAGATAATTGATCTCGTTTTTCTTTTGTACGAACCATTAAGAGCTTAATATTCAATCATTAAGCTTTTTAGTTGGTTTTATAATGATAGTAACAGATGGTGATGGGGCTATGAGGGAGGCGATAAAAAAGGTTTTCCCTGGTACTCGTCATCGTCTATGTACTTGGCATTTGAACAAGAATGCTGTTGACAATGTGAAGAATTCAGCATTTTTGGATGGTTTTAAAAAAGCAATGTACTCTTATTTTACAGAGGATGAATTTGAAGAGTTTTGGGGTGATTTGGTGAGGGAAAATGGTCTTGATAACAATGTCTAGGTTTCCAAAACATATGAGAACAAGGAATTGTGGGCAACTGCATACCTGCGTGACAATTTCTTTGGAGGTATAAGAACTACATCTCAATGTAAATCTGTCAATAAAATCATAAAGAGTTATGTTAGGAAGAAAGGCAACATTTTTGAATTTCTGCATAATTTTGATGAGGCTATGAGAGGATACAGAAATAATGAACTTGTAGCTGATTTTAAGTCCAAGTTTTCATCCCCTGTGTTGACAACTCTTTGTGTTTGCTTGAAAGTGAGGTTGTTGAAATCTATACGGCAGAGATATTTCAAGAAGTGAAAGAAGAGATTATGAAAGGTGTTGCCTTGAGTGTGAAGGACAAAGTAGAGAACGGTGACATGAAAATAATGAGATTGACAAAATATCTTGAGTCAGGTGTTTATGAAATTCTTTACGATGAGTCGATGTCAGCATTTCAGTGTACGTGCAGACAATTTGAATCTTGATGAGTTCCATGTTCACATTTTTTTTTGTCTTGAAGGAAGAACATGCTGATCACATTCCAGAATGCTTGATTATGACGCGTTGGACTAAAAAGGCGAAGATTGGTTTCTTGAATGTGGATTATTGTGGGGAAGTAGATTCTAAATTGATTGAGATTGCTCGATGTGGTGCATTATGTTCTGTTTTTACAAATTTTTGCAGAGAAGTATCCAAAAAGGGTGGTTTGTATGCAGATGTAATGGATGACATATTGAAGCTTCAACAAAAGTACTGCAATTCTGAAGTTCCATTTGGTTCTGGAAACTCAACAATGGACCACATACGTGATCCAATGCCGGTGAAGTGGAAAGGTGCTCCGAAGAGGATGAAAACGGCACCAAAGGGTATAAGAAAATGTTCACACTGTGGCAGCACAGAACATGATGCCAGGAAATGTTCTGTAAGCACTGAAGGTGATTCCGTGCCTATTGCTCAGTCGGGTAGCCAAAAAGAGACGGTAGAAGGAGTACAGAGAAGGAAATCTAATTGTAATGTAAAGGGAGGTAGTCAAAATAAGGTTGTCAAGGATTCACAAAGATCCGTGAATATGAATGTAAGTACGAACAATGTGATTAAAGCTAGGAATGACAACTGACTTACTGCACAAGTAATAGGCACCTTGTTTTGATTTTTGGCAGGATACACACATTGACAGTGATGGAGAGGATTGTGTGATGATTAGTGAAAAAGCCAAAGTAGGACAGAAAAGGAAAAGAAGTCGTGATAATAAGGGAGGTAGCCAAAGTAAACCTGTCAGGGCATCTCAGAGACTAAAAAAACTGAATGTAAGTTCAATCAAATTAAGCACATATAGTTGTGATTATTTATGTTGTTTTTTATTTTTAACATGGTTAATTTTTTATTTAGGATGCAAAAGTCGCGACAACGAACGCAAGCTTGGAAGAGGATAATGTGTCATTAAATGATCCTTCCAATGAAAATGACAGAGTAGAATTTAAAGTTTGAAATGCCAAGTTAATTGTTATTTCAATTATGTTATGATAATCTATGTTATGATAATCTGTGTCCCAATAAACATGTTTATTTTTGTTGTTGTGGTTTGGTAGGCAGATCTTCAAGCTTGTTCGTAAGCGGACTTCAACCTATTTTGAATGGGATGGAAGCTACTTCTTGTTCCAGTTTGTTGCAACAAGTCATGTCTTTACCTCGTCGGATTTGATTCTGTTTTTTAACGTGCTCGTATTTATGATAATCATTGACAATTATTTTGATGTAAAGCTTTGTGAATCTTGATGTAGATTGTACATATTAATCCTAGGTGTTAATGTCTAGTAATTTGTCTGATCATCAAGACTTGAGAATATTTTGAAGTCATTGTGTAAGAGTAAATGATTAAGCTTGTATTTATCTATGGCACAAAATACACTCTCTCTTGAGTCTTTCAATATAATACTCCGTTTGATAAATAATTAATAAGGTATTCAAAGTTAATTAATAACATGTCTATACCAATGTTAAAAGTGAACTCTTTTTTCTTCTTTTTTTTAGAGAAATAAAAGACAGCTTAATAACATGGATAATGTAAGACTTGTCTCACTTGTGCACCATAAAATTGTCTTATCTAACAAGCTTTACTCAAAATATTATTGACCCTTGATTGTGTTGCTCTCATTTTAAATTTAATGACCAAGAGTATTTAAATTTAAAGACCAAGAGTATTAAAGTTGACGAAAAAATAATTATCAATTGATTGATACTAGTTTTTAAAACATATCGCATTATAACCTTTTAAAACTCATTTCATGCGATATGATAAAACTTTCTTATCCTACTTCAATCTCTTGTTTTGGTGCCCCGCTAAGAAAAAAATAAAATAAACCTATTATTAATCCTATAGAAAGTCGCTGCTAAAGGGTAAGGTCTAACATGGTGTTCTCACTCTACATACATCCAAATGGTTCTCAAGTTCGTTCTCACATGTGGAGTAAAGTCGTTTATTTCTCTTACTCAGGAAGGTTTTCTCTCAAGTCCACGATATCAGTTCTTAAGTCTAGTTATATATCCTACCTTGGAAATGCCATGCTATCGTAAATTCTAAGTACATAGCAACTGCCCAACTTAATTATTCTCCTAGTGGACCTCTCAGTTCACTTGATGTAGTTATGGGATAATGCACTACACAGTAGTTGTGTATGGAGTTCCATTGAACGGCCTCTAAGACCAAGACTTCAAAAAACAATACGACATGATAATATTAAACAAGATATTGGTAGAATTAAAGAACTAATCTGACACTTTTTTTAAGTTATATCGGATCAAAATGTACACCAAACTTAAATTAATAAACTACAATCGTAATTAAACAATGAATAATTCGACCCACAATGCACTCCGTTTATCAAAGGTCGCCTATTCAGACACTAGTGCATATTTGGAGATATTCAATCTCATTGTGAATCTTGCAGTTTTGTTTCAAAGAATGGGTATTTTTGTTCATCATCAAATCCAGGCGAAAATGAGGCTTTTGGCACAAGTGCTAAATTTAAATTTACAAACAAGAAGGAGCAAGCTCTAAAATTGATGAACATAGTCATAAAATTTTCAATCAAAATCAGAATATTGCTGCATTTGAAATGAGACTAAAAAGTAGCATGACATGGGGAAAAATATCATTGTTGTATTTGATGCAATGTTGAGTTTGATGAACGAAAATGTACTTAAAAAAAATTAATTTGGTCCCTTAACTAATTGTGAAAATCCAATTTGGCCTCTAAATTTATGTTGAAAGTTCAATTTAGTCCTTTAATTTATCTATAAAGTCCAGTTTGGTCCTTAATCCAATACAAATGGATATGACAATATAACCTGATTATAACTAAACCAAAACATAACATAACCTGGTAAAAAACACAATTTATTAGTAATGGGTTAGAAGAGGTTCTTAACCAGTATTCAAATGTTTTTTAACCAAATAGGTTCATAACCAACACAATAATCAAAGAGGTTAAAAAATGGTACAAAACTGAACATGAACCATCTTAATATTAGACTTTTTAAGCCCCTACTTATAGCAACAAATGCCACATGTCACTTTCTAAGGGCTGCCACCTATGAACCACAAATTCTCAAAGGTCAAGTTTTTATCCATTTTTAGCTTTGACAAACAAGCCAATGCATGTTATGTGGACAAAAAAAGGCCCAGCACACACGAGGCTCATTCAAAACAAACAAATCAGACAAAAATAAAGGGAATCTTTCCTCTTTTCTTCTTTTCCTTCGCTGCTTTCTCTTTTCCTCTTCCCCACTTCACAAAACATCCATTTTGGGTACAAAAACAAAAGATGTTGCTGACATGACTTTGTTGGAATCAATTTCAAATTCAAATTTCCCCCTCTCTTCAATCTCAAAACTCAAAGTTCATGCTCTCTCTAAAATCCCCAATCTGCAGACTAGGAGAGAAAAAACCAAAAAATGGTGGTTGAATCTTCCATTCTGTTACAAGACAACCCATCTGCAAGTAATCGTTTTTTGCTATGTCACTAATGGTCCTAATATGTTTTGCGACTAATAGCTCCTTTTCTAGACAATCAAATTCAATCAACCAATCCCTTCACCCTAAACACGTTCTCGCGCTACCTTCTCTGTTGTGTACATCTCAGGTAACGTTTTCTTGTTATCGATTCTATTTTCTTTTTCTTTTTTCTGTTTGTTGTTGTAAGTTTGAATGAATTTTTGTAGGCATTCCATAGAGCCTTCATTTCACCTATGCAGCTGCGAAGACATATATCTGAAAATCGACAGGGCTTTGACAACACAAAGAGGTATGAAGATTTATGGTGTTTTGTTTTTAACTCACCTTTGGTTTTTTTTTTTTTTATCTCATATTTTGGCTATTTTGGAATTTTATTTTGCATATTGTAGTTCTGCATATGAAACCGACATGGCTTTCTACTGTTGTTGTAGTGATGATTAAGCTTTTTGTTGTTCTCTATTTGTTTGATTTGATTATGCTAACAATCCCATTAATGTTATGTTGCTTTATATTTTTTTAGGTTGTTCAGAAGGCAAGTTTGTTTTAGAGGACATTTTTATGCAGTTTAGAGGACATTACTAGGTTGTTTAGAAGGCAAGTTTGATTCTGCAGTTCTAGAGGACATTTTTCTGATAGTTTGTTTTAGAGGATTTTTTTTTTCTCTCTGCTATTGCTTTTTCCGTTTTTGCTTGTGGTAGATTCACCACTTTTCTGGTTTTTTCTGAAGGTTTAATTAGTTTGTTTTAGAGGATAATTAATGCCTTTTTCAAAGATAATTCATGTTTCTTCAACAATTTTTGTTATTTTATGGTTCTACTTTTTGAGTTCATCATTCAATCATATCTTTCTCCCATTGTTCTAATTTTTATTTTTATGATATCAGTTTTCAGTTTGCGAAGTATCAGTTTTTAATCAGTATACACGTGTTTTCCCCCCTGAATTATTTGCTAAGATCCTATATATTATTATTTTTAATTACTTCATAAGTTTAATAATTGACACCTATATATATAGGTGTGTGTAAACACAATTCTTTGCCAACTCTTTTACTTTTTTCTTCTTTGCCAATTCTTTTAATTTTTTTCTTTTTTGTTGTAGGTTCTGCATGTTCAAATGGCTGGACTCTGCAAGTGGCTACCTTAAATAGGTACATATCTACCTAAATGTCTTCCTTGCTTAGGGGAAAGTATACAACTTTAAAGATTGATTTTCTTTTGTTAATGTATTGTGCGTGAAAGCAATTGCTAGGATGATGGTTCTCAACTAAGTTTTTTCTTTTTTTAAGTAAATAATCATTTAGATAACTAAATAAAGTCTTAAAATTAAAATGTCACTGTCTGCATTATACAAATGAAGTAACAAGTATATCTGTAGAAAAAATAACATATTATGCCACTGGTGGTGTATAGGATTGTAATTACTCATTGGATTTATGTTTTCAAATGATAAGAAATCTACTCCTTTAGACTTGATGATGCTTTCTAAAATTATCGCAACCTTGATCAATTTCTTAATATGTCGGTTCTTAATGAAGAGATTATACGCTCTATAAAAATCAAGAGTCTACTGCTACCACTACCATAGAATGAAAATTGCATAAGAATATTGTTCTAAGTTCTGACAATATAGGCTGAAAGCAAATTTACCAATCATATCTAAACAACAAGGTTAATTGCGAATAAGGGGAAAATAATTGAATAGTCTTATTATTTTCATGTTTTCTTTGATTTTTCAAATGTGTTATAAAATGCCTGCCCCATGTTACATGACTAACTTTATTTGCATGTGTTTATTTTTGCCTATTACTCAGGAAGCTATCAAAAAATGTATGTGTACATCAACGATACAACATTGTATTGATGTTGATTTCATTTTGCATCATATTCTAAACTAAGTGTTCTTGCCTTAGTCTTGTGCAGGTTAGCTATACATGTTAAGCTTTTTAGCACACATTTGGTATGGTTCTTAAATATGAGTTTAATTGCCCTTCACGTGATGATCCTCATGATTAACCTTTGACTTAATAGTTTTTCAGATTGGTGTTGTTTGCATTAAAGGATGAAATTTATGCTGACTGGGATATTGTTGACAGCATATGGAGTCATGCTATTAGGTTGATACCAATGATGTAATTTGTCTATGATCGTTGTAAGGATGTTGTGTTCCTTTTTACATGCCTATATAGCATTCTCTATCAATGTTGTTACTATCATTGAGGGGATGCATTCAAAAACACGGGGGCTCTTGGATATATTATATGGTATAGAAAATAAATATGAATCATATTTAAAAAAAATTCTTTATTGGGTTATTGTTAACATTTAATATTGTTTGTTAAAACTTATTTTAATTTTCTCCCTGTGCATTGCACGGGTGTAAATACTTGTACATAACAGGTCCAAAACATAACATGAACATGACTACATATGATCCAAAACAGAATATTACAAAATATACCAAAAATATAACATGACCGAAAACATAATATTAAGTCATCGAATGAGTTTCCCTAAAAAAAACATCGAATGAGTTGGTTGGCTTTAAGTTTTTATATTTTTGTGCGCTTTCTTGGTGCAGTAACTTTGAGACTTAACTCTGTTTTTTGGCATGCATCTCTCAATAGTAGTGGATGGTTGTGCAGTGGAAATTGATGCACTCTATTGAGTTATAGGTGTGGCAACATATGGTTGTGGGGTGAGAAACATGCACTTTGTTGTGTTGGTGTAGAGGTGATCGATGCGCTTTGATGAGTAGTAGGAGCATTGGTTTCAGCAGCTCTTATTGCAGTCAACTTGTCCCTAAATAACGGTGCATTTTTTCACTTGTTGCAATGGGTTATGAAGTGGGTGGTGCAACCTTACAGCTTGATTTGTTATGACATGTTTGTTTACAGTTCCTATACATGATTTTGAACCCCTTTCTCTTCATTCCATCTCCATCAATTTCACATTATTCTAAATTCCGTTTTCTCGTTGGCCTTCCTAGCAACTTCTTAGTGGGAGGCAGCTGCACATCACTATATTGAGTCTTTAACCATAAATTGGATTCATTGCAAGGATACATGAGAGGCAGTTAAACTGCTTCAGAATATTCCTTCTTGTATTGTGTTGGAACCAAAGCAATCAACGTCTTTCCTTGGTCTTCAACGCTTCCTTTTCACCTTCTTAGTTGTTGCACTATCATTTGCAACAAATTTTCTCTTATCAACACCTTCAATGGTTGACTCATCAACTACAAAACTTTCTTCACTTGCAGGTCTTCCGTTATCACTCTCATCAAAATTAATATTAATTGCACTATCCTCTTTAGATCTTTCATCATCAGTATCATCACCAACTTCTTATTGATCAGACTCATTCACAATTGGTTCTTGAGCAATATACATTAGAATTACTGCCCCCACATTTGGTTCTTGCACATCATCCACAACATTGAAAGTCATCCACAAAAACACTAGAATTGCCGCCCACATTTAATTCTTGAACATCATCCACAGAAACATTATAATCAGGACCCAAAACAACAATTGATTTTTTTAGGTCAACAGAATAATCATCTATTGCATAAATCCTTCTAACAATCATTTGTGATTGCTAAAATTATGCTACACTAGTCTAAAATAAACCTAGAATTGAAACCCCTAAATAAACATACTTGTAGCTTTGCTCACCTTCGCTTGCCGCCGTAATTTGTTTGTTTTCCTTCGCTCGTATCCATTCACCTTCGACGCACCATCATAATCCCTGGCGCTCTTCCTCCCTCACGCATCTGTTGGTTGCGCACTTCTGCTTCTTTTGTGCGTACCTTTTGTTATCTTCTTCTTTCTTTCTTTAGTCTTTTTTATTTTATTTTAAATAAACCTGACTATTTATTAATAATTAATCAAACCTAAAATAATTATAAAACAAATTAATAATATTACACCTAAGCAACTCGTAAGATTCTTGTAAGCTGTTAGTTTGACTTTGACTGATAGATCACTATTAATATGCAATTTAAACTGTCACTATACCCATTGCCTTGTTCATGTTTTCACTTGATGTAGCTATGTGATACATTCATTACACACTAGTTGTGTATGGAGTTCCATTGAACGACCTCCAAGATTAAGACAATTACAACAGTGACACAGGCTTCAAAAAACAACACTACATGATAATATTCGTTTTCTTACGAATAAACAGGATTGTGGGTGATAATACAACATACAGCGAGTCAAGGAGAAATAAATTGAGACCACAGTTCGATAAATCTATGCAGGCACCATAATTGAGCACTCTATCAACTCCAAAAGCTGGTGGATTTTCTCTTCTAGATCAACTCCTGCTACTGATTTTTATAAAGATCATTCAGCTGCAAAAGTTTAAAGGGGAAGAAATACTAAATTTGAAATCACAAAGAATATGATATTGGAATGCCTGCCACTGCAGTTGTGACAAGACAATAAGATGACTGAAACAAACTAACCAGCTTGTTTTGTTTTCTTGTGTTTTTTGGTGTTTGCACTAGAGAGTCAATTTTTAGTTCTTAATATAACCAACCAATAATCCGACCCACGTCATGATGCACTCAGTTTATCAAAGGTCACCAATTCATATTTCAAGATATTGAAATCTCACAATAAAACACTATACTCAAAATATAGTACTGACTGCAATCTATTTCAATTAGGAAGACAAAATAATAGTAGCAGATAAGGTAACCGAAACCATTCTTATTAAATAATCAATTTATAGAGAATAAACAATTACCAGTCTAAAGATGGCCAGCATTTGGTGATCCACTGTCCAACACGTTGATTTGACCAGAGATTTTTGCCTTGCAAACTGGACACATAAATCCAACAGAATCTGATTGTATTTCAGAATTAACAGCATCATGGTTAAACTCTATTCCACACCATACACACGTGGTAGTGAGCTGATTTTTGTAATCCATATTTAACATAACTTCTTGTGATGCAGACTGAGCTGATGATGCACATGTCCCTTGCACCACTATGTCATTTGCCAATTCAGTTGACACATCAAGAGAACCTTGAACACTTGAGAAATCATACTCGAGAGAACCAATATCTTCTAACCTCAATTCCTGGAACCCCTGTCAATGAGGAATAACGAGAATCATATTTCAAGTAAGATCAGCACTGCCAATCAGTTAAGCGCATAGTGGGTGGGTAGTAGCTAATTGCTGCATAAGAGAATTTGATGTCGATGACGCTAGATTCCAATAATGATAATTAGCTTTTACAAATAGTTCAAATACGAAATGTAATAGACATGTTTGTTTAAAGTACACAAGCACGTGGGCATAACCTAGCAACTAGCACCACCCAAATCTCCAAGACACCTAATCTAAAAGTAGGATAGATGTGTAAGGCTGAAGAGCAAGTAAGATATCATGCAAGCATTCTTAATCTCAGTATAAATAAAAAAGGGCCAGACCTTTAATTTCTTATCTCCCCAAAAACAAGCATGTCCAAATAAAGAAATTAATTTTTCTCTTTGTAAGATATATGTAGAAAACATTCAAGAGCGAGCACTTCAATCCATGGTTCAACATAGGCTTTGTAAATGATGAAAACTTAGAGCAATAGATCAATACAAAATAAAACCTGAATATATTTGAGACATAGATGAAAGTAAGTACAGTAGACCACAAGACATGCATAAAGGGCTTCAAATTAACCACTTTTTAAGAAGACCTTGCTATAATACTTGTAGGAGCATTCCCTCTATTTTGCAACATATATGAAACCCTGACAATAATGGCAAGGATAAGTTATGCATTATACCTTGTCGGAGCTGAATGCAGAAAAAGAATCCAAAGATTGTTCTGGGGATACCGAGGGGTTAGAAACCTTAGATTGGACCACATTTTCTTTAGAAGTTGGCATTGCTGTCACATGAACATTAGAAACACCAGGTACATCTTTGCAGCTATCTAGACCAATTTTCAAGTCACTCTTATTGCTACTGTCTTCATCAAGTTTAAGATCCCCCTTAGTATTAGTGCAACCAGAATTTTCACTCTTCTTGGATCCAGGTTTCATGTGATTCCCAGATGAATGAAGCAAGGGACTTTGAGAAGCTCCTTGCAGTTCACTCCCAGAATGATCAAACCCCTCAACAGTCAGCGCCACATCACCGTTACCTTCAAAAGTATCAAGTGCATCAACATTTTTCTTATTTACAGATAACAAACCCGTGTTATCTAGAAAACTAACCATCTTTGCATCAACAACTCGGTTATTGGCATCAATTTCCTCTATTGTTCCGTCCATGAGTAAACGAGGATTACCTTGCTGATTTAGATCGCTAACTACATTTGTGCCAGTCAAGCT
This sequence comes from Medicago ruthenica, assembly GCA_018208015.1. NCBI lineage: Eukaryota > Viridiplantae > Streptophyta > Magnoliopsida > Fabales > Fabaceae > Medicago > Medicago ruthenica. The sequence continues at coordinate 4,299,854 of CM031372.1, forward strand.
CTTTTCCATTTTCTGTTCATCGAATGGAGACTCAGCATTTATATCTTCAACTAAGTCGTCAACTGCAATTTCTGAAACAGGTATCGTATTTAGTGTAGAGGAACAATATGGTTCCATGACAGAATCCTCTATAATAGAGTTTTGAGCAATTTCGATGAGGGCATCCATCTTCGTGATCCTTGAAGGTGTCTCATCCGTGACTGGAGACTCTTCTGCTCCCAGGACGTTAGGCTGACCCGGCAAATCTTCAGCTCTCCTCAAATAATTCCTAACATGAATCCCAACATGACTATTGTAGCGACGCTTTTCCAAAAACACTTTATGACAGAACTGGCACTCAAATTTTCCATCTTTAATTATAACTCCATCTGAAACAGATGAACCAAGTCGATACCGCCTCGTCGTCTTCTGATGAATAGACAACAGGTGCTGCAAATATGCATCCTTCTCATCAAAGGTCATGCTGCACTTGTGACATTCAAACAGATCATGTATTTGCACATCTGCAAGGTTCTCCATCTCCAACAAGGCAATTTCCTTGAATCGTTCATTAGAGACGGACAAACCAGACACATCTGAGTTAGTAGCAACAATCTGCCGTTGGTCCTGCCCCTCGCGGGAAACAGAAGCAGCAGCTGGGTTACTTACATTTTCAGTAGTCACTCTCTGTTCTTGAAGTATATTCTCTCTCCTTTGAGTGATTTGTAACTGTGCATCAGCGTGACCAAAAAGAGACTGCAGGTAGGAAGAAACTTCTTTGCAAGACAGAAACTGCTGTCCATTAGGACTGGAGAATATCAAACAAGAAACAAATAAGCACAAAAAAGCAAACAAACAAACAAACAAGCAAAAACAGCTATATTTAGGGCATGCTTGAATTGACTTATTTGACCTTACCTATTGACTACTGCACAAGCATCCATGAGACTCTTTGGGAGAGATTATGGAAAAAACTTATCACATGTTCATAAGCTATCTTCAGCTTATTTTGATAAACTCTTCATGATAGCTTATGAAAACAGATTATGGCCCCGTTTGGTTTGAGCTTATGAAAAATAGCTTATGTAAATAAATAAGCTTTTATTTTAATTTATAAGCTCTCACTAACGAAAATTGTATCTTCATAAACCGTTTTTTCATAAACTACCTTAAAAACTTATAAATAATACATAAAAACTTATTTATTTGTATAAGCTGTTTTATATAAGCTCTAAAATAAGCTAATCCAAACGGGCCTTATAGCTTATACGAAAAACAATTTGACTTTATTTTATCTTTTGCTAAAAAACATAGCTCATACATAAGCATTTAAACGCGCTTAATTAACTATTTGTCCAAACAGGGCTTAAACCGTAGGAGTCCTCACTCCTGACCTACTGATAAACTTAAGGAAACAACTTACGACATGTCTATAAGCTGTTTTCAACTTATTTCCATAAACTCTCCATGATAGCTTATGAAAATAGATTATAGCTTATATGAAAACAGATTGACTAAATTTTATCTGAGTGAAGACGTCTTTTAGTCCCTCACAATTTTCTCGCGGCCCAATTAAGTTCCAGACAAAAAATAATACCCAAATTTGTTATAGAAATAGCTTATACATAAGCACTTATATAGTAAGCAGTTATGCTATGAGGACTTGGCTAAGCTGTTCATCCTAACATGGGGCTCACACCATAGGAAAATTCCTCACTCCTAACCCATCAATAAGCAAAGCACATTAATGATATTCCAAATTAACAAACAAACAAATCACAATAATAATACATGTAAACTTTCCAATACTGTGATTCAAATAACATAAATGTGTTATCCTATTCCTAAGATTGAAGAATATAAAACCCAAAACAAGAAAGAAGGATTAAACCTTATATATCTGCGGCAATAAATCCAAGCACGACCATCTTTCCTTTTCAAACTTAGCAGAAGCTTCCATCCCAAAGGCAACACATCACCAAAATCAGCCGCATCAACAATCCTTCTCTTCCTCCTTCTACTTCCCCACTGCCCAACCAAATCACTCAAAAACCCTAACAACTCCTCTTCCTCCCTTAACCCCTCCGTCCTTCTCGCAATCTCCGCCGCAAACGGATGTTCCACCTCCGATAACGCCGCAAAATCAATCACAACACCGTTTTTGTTCACAATCTCTTCCTTCAAATGAGCTTTCACTTTAGGTTTCCTCCCTCTCTTCCTCTTCCTCACTTCACCACCGGGCAATGCCAATGGAAATTCCTTGACCTCCGGAATTGAAGGATTCCGAAGCTCGACGGTGTCGAACTTCGGATCTTCTCTGATGAACTGTTTGAGATAATCGATGATGATGCGGTGGTCGGAGGGGAGAGTGGGAGTAGGAAGAAGAGGCGGTGCGACGCGACATCGACGGTGAGGACGGGAGTAGGTGCGGTGGGACCCAGCGCTGTGGTTAAAAGTTGATGGATCGATTTTAGGAGTGACGATTTCGCGTGTAGATTTGAGGTCGAAAGCGGAGAAAGAAGAGAGAGAAAGTGCTTGAAGCTCTGAATGTGTGAGAGTTGTTGAATCAATTGAAGTTAACCATTCCATCTGAACCGTTGATTCTACTTCCTTCTTCATCTTCTTCTTCTTCTTTAGTTAAGCTCACTTCGAAGTTGAAAATGGTTTAAGACAGAATTTTTAGCATTAGATTCTGAACATGACATTAATTAAAAATCCTTTCTTTTTTTCTTATTTATTTTTTCTTACGCGAATGACCGTTTGACCCTTCTGTCAAAATGGGGTCAAACACAAGTCCCATATTGGTCACATTAACGAAAGAGTGAAGATATATATTTCAAAATGACATGTAAATTAAGAGAATGGCTAGGGAGATGGTTGATAACTAAAATTTATCAAATTAGATTTAGCTCTTGATCATCTTTGTCATCCTTTTTCAATTAGAAAATGGGTCATGTTAACCTCAAAGAAAGTTAAAAATAGAAATTTTTCATTAAAAACAATAATTTTTTGACTTTCATAAAGTGAAACATTCTATTTTTTATCATTTTTTAATGCAAATTTTTTATATTTTCCGAGGGCACTAATTAACATTTCCCTTAGAAAATTTATCAGATTAATAATATTAATTTTTTTTTCTTTTCCAATATATTAAACAATTGTAACTGTGTTTGTAACTTTTCTTTTTTTCATTTTTTTCTTTAAATAGGATATGAGGAAGTATAATTTTATAGCACGTTTTAAATCTTAAATCAAAATTACACATTTCAATTTTAAGTTAATTTAGTTAAGAATTTTTAGTACCAAAAAAAAATTAAGAATTTTTAAATGAGTCTTTATATAAAAAAAGTTTATAATTAAATGTAATTAAATGATTGAATTTAAATGGTTAATGAGTCCATTAAATAATGAATCGTTTAAGGTGGAGGGTTAACACACACGGAGTAATTAAATTTTTAAATGTGTTAATTAAATTTTTATCATTACTTTAAAAGTTTCTAATTAAAATGAAAATACAATTTAGTGGCAAATTTATAAGCTCAATTACAATTTGATTTTAAAATCCAATGACTTTTTTAAACATTCTCAGATTATACCTAGTGAATTTCCCCTCCCCCTCTACGTTCTCAAAATCCTCTAGAAATTGTGCAGATTGCAATTGGCTGTGCAGAGCTAGTACCAAAAAAGTATAATGTTGTTATGCAAATTTCAAATGGGGACCGGAATCACTCATGTACTTAGGCTAATTTTGAATAAGACGTGCAAGCTTCAATTTAATTTAAGTTTTAAATGAAGTAATTTAATTTTGATTTAGTGACAATCTAGTTGTTTTATGATGATGTATTGTATTTTTTAAAACGTACTTATGGAAATAACTCTACATTTTATTGTTCGACAAGCGAGGGATGAATGACCAGACCTATAAAATGATATAACAACATGATCGGTCGATAACAAACTGTGTACTTTTTTAATAAATATTTCGCATTATAATTTGAGATGGATAATATCAATTTTATAACAATATCAAATCAAAATATTGAAAATAATCATCTTTCATGTAATATAAATTTCACTTTGAGCATGCATTTTGATATCAATATACACACGTGACAGAGGTGATAAACAAAGTCAATCATTTGCTCTATCCTTAATTAAAGTAACACTAATGGTCATCTTACAACTATCCTTAAAAATATTCAAATTGAACACTTTGCTCTTACCGCTTAGCTGTAGTTAGTGGGTGAGTTAAGGATATAATTAGGAGAAATAATTCATGATGTGTATGAATAAGAGAAGATATTGAATCAAGGAGAGAAGATATTGGCCTTCGGGCATTTGGTTGGTTCCTACCATTTTCCATGTGGGCACTTTGTGAAGTTTGAGGGAATTTCAGGGTTAGCAAAATCTTTTTCGAATTTCATATTTGAAAGCAGTAGCTAGTCACCAAATAAAAGAGAAATCCTAATAATAATAAGTTTATGCGTAATATGTACTACGTGAGAGTATGAGAAAACACCAAAACACCCACCTATGCAGAAAGTACACCACCGTTTCCTTATGGCATGAATGAAAGACTTGAGAGCTAAATTGCAAGCTTTGGAAAAAGAAATTGCTATAGCATGTCAACTAGTATTTAAATTTACTTGCAAAGTATCATTACAGAAAATTGGAGCCTTTGTATTTTTAACACTGTTTGAAAGGAAAATAAAGAACGCAATATTATAAATATAATCCCGTTCCAATTTTTTTCTGTCATATTACTTCCAAACAGCATGAGTGATGAGACATATGCCGGGGCAGAACATCTCTTACTATAATCGTATCTCACATTTATTACGTAGAATGCAACTAACTAGACATAATAAAGTGTTAATTTTGATAAACTTTTCAATAAGTAAATTGAGTATGTGATTATCATACCTCTAAATAATATCCATCCAAGAAAAAGAGTAAGAATGAACATTACTAAGTAATTTCATGAAATGGTACCTGCCTCCCTGTTCACTCTGCTCCATCAATTAACTATGTTGATATCTTCTCTGATGATGCGGTGGTCGGACGGGAGAGTGGGAGTAGGAAGAAGCGGCGGTGGGACACGACAATAACGGTGAGAACTGGCGCTGTGGTTGAATGTTGAAGATCAATTTTACTTTTGCTTGTGTCTTTGACCTTATTTCAAATAGTGTCAAAGACATGTCCCACATTTACAAGATTAACAAAAAAGGGAAGCTATATATTAATAAAGAGGGAGAGAATAATAAAAGTTGAAGTAAATCCTAATTACTAAATATATAAATAAATTGTTAAATTTAATGATTTGTTTGTTACTTCCTTTTTTGTTTTTTAATTAAATGATTGTATTTTTCATTGTATGTATTTTTTTTCCTATAAATAGGTTTGGAGTAAGTAAAGTTTATAGGATTTTTTCTAGATTACTGTCGTACCCCAATTTTTGACCTAAGCTTCCATTTTTATGTCTTTTGGTCCGAAACTTTTTTTTTTCAAGAAAAAATTTCGGCAAAGAGATATTTTAAAATACCTCATTTTTAATTCGTTTTAGGGCCACTTTTTATCTTTATCTATTTTATTTTATTATATTTACTTTTATTTTTATTTTTTGTGTTTTTGTTATTCTTCTTTTATTATTATTATTATTTATTTATTTTTCTTTTTTTATTATTATTATTTTTTATGTTTTTTTTAAAAACAAAAAAACAAAAAAAAAGTCACTGTTCAGTGTTCACTGCAGACTGCATCGCCCCCTGTTTTCCTGTTTTCTTTCATCATCCTTTGTCCAAAAACAGACCCAAATCTTCACCAAAATCAGAGGCAGTGTCACTTCCTCCCCTTTTCAAGCTATTTTAACCAATATTTTGGCCAAAAATCCAGCATTCAATTAATCTCATGATTACAAAAGAACTCCAACAATGTCTATATTAAGGGGGACGAAAATCAGAGGTAGGGGGAGATCAGAATCAAATCACAGAAACAGCAAAATCACATAACAAAATCTCTACAAAAAAAAAAAACTCTTTCATTTTTTCCTTTACCAGATACAAACATAGCAACCAACAGAACCACTTTCTCTCCTCCCAAACCTCAACAAACAGAATCACTTCCTCTCCCCTGAACCGAAACAGAACCACTTCCTCTCCTCCCCAAACCTCAACACACATCCGCATAACAAAACCTCCCTAAAACCCAACAAAAACCTTAAACTAAAACACACATAACAATAAAAAAAATAACCCCCCCCCCCTCCGCCACAACACAAAATCCGAAACACCACCACCCACAACCACCACCAATCCGAACCAAAAGAAGAGAAAGAAGGTAGTTTTTTCAAAGATTTTTAAAATCTAGATCTATGAGTTTTCAAAAATTCTTTGAAAGTTTAGGGTGTAGATTCAAAAGGAGGGTGAGGAGAAGAGTAAGAAAAACTTTTTTTGAAAAATGGTGGAGTTTTAAAACTATTCGAGGAGACTCTGAATAATCAGCCTCTGTATGATCATCAGATTCTAAACGATCAGACTTTGGATCATCAAAGTCTGAACGATCAGACTTTGGATCATCAGAGTCTGAACGATCAGACTCTGGATCATCAGAGTCTGAATGATCAGAGTCTGCACGATCAGACTCTGGATCATCAGAGTCTGAACGATCAGACTCTGGATCATCAGACTCTGAATGATCAGACTCGGGATCATCAGACTCAAAATGATCAGACGGCCCAGATCTAACCCTGCTGGCCCAATGTATTTGGGCCTGTTTACTTCCTATCTGGTCTTTTTCTTACCTCCTGCACCCCCCATTTTATTTTTTACACCTCCCTGTTATTTCTTTTATTTTTCTTTGCATTTTTATTATTTCTTTTTTTATTGTTCTTTTATTTTTAGCATCTTATTTATTTGCATCTCACATCACCTCATGCATTTTTATGCTATCTGTCATTTTATTTTCATTTGTCATTTTATTTATGCCATTAGAATGTATTTTAGGATAAATATAATGTAAAATATAAATGAGAATATGCATTGCATTCATTGTCATGCCGAATAGTTTAATTCATAATCCAAAGAAAAGGGGACTTTCATTTTGATCCAACGTCATTATGAAATCCCTCGCTTTTAGTTTATTTTATCACACTTAATCTTTTTTCAACTCCAAGTAAAAAACCATAAAAAAATCAAAGAAACATTCAAATATTTAAAACCCCATTAAAAATATGTTTTATTAACAAACCTTAGATTTCAAACCAAGCTGCTTTCTTTTAATCAAACTTTAATCAATTTTAATCATATTAGACGTTATTTTCTACAATTAAAATCAATCAACTTAACTCTTTTGCCACTTTGGCTCATCTTATCTTTTACAATATTTTCAAATTTTCAAATCAATCAAACAAATCACTTGACTTTTTTACCCCGAATTACATGATTTTGATCTCATTCGGGTATGTAGGCAAAAGACTTTGTCTTTCCAAATCAATAAAAATAAACAAAAAACATTTTTCTCTTCAATAAAAATAACAAAAACATTTTCCTTTTGAACTCATCATTTTAATCCTTTTACACTTAAGCATTTATTTACAAAGCAAGTAATTAATTTAGCATAAAGATAAAAAATAAAACAAGAGGTTCCTATAGAGTACTATAGACGTTTAGGGTGCTAATACCTTCCATTTGCGTAACCAACCCCCGGACCTTTGATCTCTAAAAAATATGGTTTTTTCGAACTTTCTCCCTTTTCCTCGAAAAAATAAAAGATCGGTGGTGAACTTAAAATTGCGAGTCAACGCTAACTAATAGCTTGATATCCAAAAATCACCGCGACAATTACCCTTTACAAATTTGTGGGTAAATTACCCATGTTGATGTGGATCAACTAAAATGAACAATGTGAACTACACTAAGTAATGTCAAACATATAATTATATTTATATATTTTTGTTATTTACATACTCACCCCACATTCAATTAATGTATCTTTATGTTTTAAATCAAAAAATCTAATGAAATCTTTCGTTACCTCATTTCAATTGTTTAGGCATATTATATTTATTTTCTTTACTGTTTTATGTTTCATCTCTTCTTTTTTCTGCAAATTTTTTTACACCATGTCTTAGTGTTTTTTCAATCTTGGTTCTTCTTCTCTCACAAATTCACAAAATCCATTATTTTTCTACCCTAGAAAGATCTCAAAAAAATAGTATAAATGTTATTTACTTTTACATCAGTTAGATTATATATTCTCTTGTACCCAAATAAATATATATATTCCCATACGTTTATATATCAATACTAGTTTAAACGTTAGTTTTTTGTCATTATCACTAAACATTATTTTTTCTCAAATATAAATATATTAGTATAAAAATTATTTTATTTGATAAGAATAAAAAAATATTGGTCTAAACGTTATGCAATTAATGAATTTAAAACACCTTTAATATATATATATATATATATATATATATATATATATATTATAATTATAAGTATAGATATAAATATTTGTGACTTTCAAATGTAACAAACTCAACAAACCATATTTATCTTTTTCAATGACAACAATATTATAACAAATATAATAAAAGTTCTTATCTTTTTCGAAGCGGCGGGAAAAATATGCGGGCGGAAAGCGCTCGCTCAAACCGTAAAGTCACCACCGAAGTTTTGTTTTTGAAAAGGGGAACGTCGATAAACCCCTTTGAGAACGAGAACAAGGTCATTGCGACCAACTTTCGGGTTCGGGAATCGGTTATGCGATGGGAAGGTATTAGCACCCCTCACATCCGTTGTACCCAACGAGAACCGTTAGTTAGTTTAGCGTTCAATTGTGTTAGTTTCATGCCAAATGTTTGTAAAGAATAAATAAAAGAGAAAAAAAGCTTTAATGACCAAAAATGAGTTTTTTATTAGTGTGCTTGACAAGAGTTTGATTTTGCTCCTACGTATCTCCCGGTGCGATGGAGAATTCAAAGCTACGTAGTTCTTTGTAGCAAATGTTTGTGTGTTGATTGATTTGGTTTTAAAGAACGACGTTTTTGATCGTATTCTAGTGGTTAAACGTAACTTGTATGCTCGCGCGTGGGAGGCTTAAGCGTTTGTTTGTATCACGTTAGAATTGATAAAAACATCGTGCTTTTGTGAAAAGAGATTTGAATTTTAATTGACCACGGGGGGCCAAAAATTAGTTTGGTGGGTTGAGATTGATTTTAAACGAAGGACGAATATTCAACCGAAAGCGAAGTGTCTACCTCGTTTCCGAATATTCTGGGAAGCGTCGGGTGTCTACCCAAGTTTTCCTTTTTCACTCGCAAAAAAGAAAAAAAGAAAATTGTTTTTTATGTTTTTGTATTTTTGAAATAAAATGAGTAAACAACCCCTTCAGACTCTGAATCCTCACTTCAGAACCTCATAAGCTAGCTTCAGAAGCTTAATCTCAGAAGCTGAGTTCTGCTACGGTCGCAGAGCGACCAAAACTTAGCTCTGCGAAACCTTCAGAAGCTGACATCAGAAGCAGTCGCAGAGTGACCAGAACTTAGCTCTGCGAAACCTTTAGAAGCTGCTTCTGAAGTACTGTTCAGAAGCTGCTTCTGAAGTACTGTTCAGACGTTGACTTTTGTTGACCATCAGACGCACTGTTCAGACGCTGACTTTTGTTGACCATCAGACGCACTGTTCAGACGCTGACTTTTGTTGACCATCAGACGCACTGTTCAGACACTGCTTCTGAAGTACTGTTCAGAAGCTGCTTCTGAAGTACTGTTCAGAAGCTGCTTATGATTCTGATTTCAGAACCTCAGGGGGTAAAAAAAATGTTTGAAAACAGTAAGAAAAAGAAGCAATCCACTTCTGTTTTGGTGATTTGTAATCTTTGTGATTTTTTGGGGTTTTTGAATGACGTTTTTAGTACAAAAATGAGTTAAAGATTACCAAAAATGCAGAAAAATAATGCAGGGACAGCAGGAACAGCATAACAGAATGCAAACAGAATGCAAAAAAGAGATAAGAAGGTTCAGGATACTTACAAATTCCTAGCCAAAGCTTTAGATGCACAAGAAAATGAAAGGGACTTTTGGATGGTTGTGGTTTCTTGAAGATGAAAGTGATGAAGAAGATGAACAACAACAACAATGGTGTTTTGCTACTATTCTTCTCTATTTGTATGATGTTTCTTGTGATTCAGTTTCTGTTTGATTTGTTTGTGGTGGTTTGTAAAGAAAAAACACAAAAACAGAGCTTCTTTCTTTTCAAAGGTTTTGATATGTGATTTTGCTATTTCTTGGTTTTCAGATTCTGCTCTCAAAATTCCTCTAAAAATTCCTCTTAAAAATTCCTCTTATTTCATTCATTTTCGTCCCCCTTATATAGGCAATTTTGTGATCATTTGTAATCATGAAAATCCCTTGAAAGCTGTACCTTTTTGTGTGCTATGGCAAAGACTTTGGTTAGCATTTAATGAAAAGGGAAGGAAGTGACCTTGCCTTGTGATCTTGGTGAAGACTTTGGTTAATTCTGGACAACTAGAGGCTGAGTTCTGACAGAAGTTGATGGAAAATGGAAAGGAAAGGTGTTGTTTTGTGCAGAGGTTGCTTTTGGGTTGATTCTTGTAGATTTGGGGAAGAAAAACAGGAAAAGAGGGGTGCTACTTTGTGCAGAGGTTGGGAGAAAACAAAGAAGAAGGGGCGCTACTTGCAGGGGCAGCAGCTTGCAGCCTTCTTTGACAAAGAAAAATGGAAGAAAATGGAAAGGAAAGGATGTGCTGGAACAGGGCAGCAACTTGCAGGAACAGGGGCAGCAACTTGTAGCATTCCTTGACTGGTTTTGATAAAGCAAATGGCAAGGAAAGGCAAGCTGGAGGTGTTGGAAAAACAGGGGAGAAGCTTTGCAGCTTTCCTTGACTTTCTTGACAAAGAAGAAAAGGAAGAAGACGGCAAGGAAGGGTGTGCTGGCTGCAACTTGACTTTGTTTTTTTTCTTTGCACATGTTTTTTTTTTTTTTACAAACAAACATAATAATAATAATAATAATAATAATAATAATAATAAAAGTAATAATAATAATAATAAAAATAATAATAATAATAATAATAAAGAAAGATAAATAAATAAATAATAATAAAACTTTTTTTTATTATTAAAAAAAAGAAATGAAAATTGATTTTTTTTTATTTTTTTTGCATGATGATGATTTTTTGAAGAAAAGACTTGGACAAAATTAGGGTACTACATTTTTTAATAACACCAACGATATAACATTATTATAAGAAAATTTGTTTAAGGGTATAATTGAAATAACAAAAAAAATCAGCTCAAAATCCTCCCAAAATGGGATATTTTCTTTATATATATTACAGTTAAACTCTGAGTACGAATATCATTACTTCCATGTTTGCATCCATTAATTAAATGTGCTAAAATATCAATGTATTTTATCTGTCTGCAGGAGCTAACCTACCCACTTTACGCCTATGACGGGTTTTATTTATGCATATCAACTTATATTTTTTGTCATCCCTAATAATTGCTACATCACTAAAAAATTGTAAAGACCTATTTTTTTATGCATTAACCGGATATCTTTTACGTGCAACTGTAAAGACTAATCCATCGAACAGAGTAGGACCACACTGATTGACAAAACTCTTCTCAAGATATTTAACAGTGTTGCATTCTTAGGTTTGAAATCGAACCCTGAAGTAGCAATAAATGTCGCAAGAAAGGGTGGGTTTGAATTGTGACCCCTTTTTTTGTTGTATTTTAATTCTGAAAGTTGAACAGTAAAATATACTCAAGAAAAAATTTCTTGGTAAAGGTTAGATAAATATAACTTAAAGAGTTTAGTAAAAAATAGTTGTTTTATCAAGGACCAGAACGTTCTGGATAATAATTATATTAAGACAGAAACAATAAGACAATATTAATAATTATTAAGGAGCAGAGAACTTTGGAGAAATATAGATATTAAGCAGTTTATATTGGGACCAGAATGTTTTGGATAATAATTATATGCTGAATAATAAAAGAGAAATATTTAACAGATTTTTTACATATAAAAGACAGAAATATTAAATAGAAACATTACATTTATCCTGACAATTTTCATTTAATACCTTTAAACAGTTCATCTGATCCAAAAGAAAGGTCGAACATAAAATAGATCATAATTCGGGTGATGACAAATGAAACATTGTTGTAGTTCATCGAATTTAGATAAATAGTATGAATTTCTATAAAAGAATAATATTTAATATATAAAAAATCAAATGAATGAATTCATATTGGTTTTTTTAGAAAGATCTACTATTTCATATATATATATATATATAGACACACACACACATACAAATTAATTTTTTTTACTAAAGTTGGATTATAAGACATTGCAAAAATAAAAATTGCTCACTAATACCATATATCACGCATTCCAATTTATTTCATAAAAGATGTATTAGTCAAGTGGTTTTGAAATGTGATTTGACTGAGAGTACCCTGATTCGATTCCTAGCAATGCCATTTTTTTATTTGAATAGCATCACTAATACACATCTTCCTCCTCTTCCTTCCCCACTTGCCAACTAAATTGTTCAAAAACACCTAAAAGCTCCTCTTCACCGCAAAAGATTTACAAATCAGATCGTAAGTCAATTAAATGATAAAAAACTGCATAAACATTTAATATGCTGAGAAAATGGATTTAAGCAAAAATGCATTTTTCAGATTCATTAGATAAATTATGTATGTGGTCTATAATATAGATTACATACATCAATTATTGAATGAACTTAAAATGTGAATTTTTGTTTATAATAGTGACCAGAAGGTGTATAGTATATATAAAGAAAATAGGTTGTTTTGAGATGACTTTTGAGCTAATTTTTTCTTCTTCCAATTATACTCTTAAACAAATTTGACTATAAGAATGCTAATTTGTTTGTCATTAAAAACGATAAGAATTTATATTACAACTGTTATATTTTTGAAAGATACTATATTTGTTATATTGTTGGAATCATTGAAAAAGATAAGTATAATTTGTTACAATATGAAAGTGCAAAATATTTATTATTTATACCTATAATTTTAATCAAAATTTCATCAAAATTATTGTTCATAATTTATACGCATTAACACAATAAAAAGAGAGGATAGACGGGTACGGAGTGCCCGTCTAAACACTAGTTATCTAATAAAGAGTTTGTTCATAATTCATAATAGTGGATCTAAAAATTTCAATATGAAGTGATAAATTGATTTGCAATATTTTCTTTTCATAGTTTCTTAGCACCGCAATAATTATATTCGAGGCGCGTTAGTAGTTAGTTTTTAAAATATGTTAGTTTATTTGGTAGACTCAATTTGTGTTTTTTTAATTGACAAATAAGAGTAGTTATTGTTAGATTAATATTTACTTTTTCATTTAAGTTTATACTCAGAGCTTCCAACTTTTTTCACTTAATTTAAACCAATTGAACTATTCACTCCCGAGACTCAATTTTCATTGATGAATTGTTTCAACATTCAATATGCTAACTAACTATGAGTTATACATTATAAAAATATTTAGTTCACTTTTTATTTTGACAAGATTTAGTTCACTTTTAATAGCTAATATATAGAGAAGGTTTATAATAAATTTAATCAAACAATGAATTTTTCTAAAATATGTATATGTTTATTTAAAAAGGTTTTAAAAAATTAAAGTAACATTTTTCTTTCAAATTTATCCTTTGTGCTTAAACTTAGTTATTATTTAGAGAAGGTTTACCCGTAAATTTTTTTTTTTAGAGAATGTTTAGTATAATTTAATTAAGGTATCATGATTTAGTAGCTTGGTGCTTGAATTGCTATTATGGTGCGTGCAACTGAGATATCACATTGATTGAATCACGAATTGGATTTTAATCCTTGCTGTATTCTCCTCCAGAAAAAGACTTTGAACAAAAAGTATATAGCTATAACTATCTCTAGAAACAAATAATAGTGCCTCTTTTGTGGACTTTGATGGCAAGTAGAATCCAAATTGGAAATCAAATAGACCCCTAAATAATTGATTTAAGCTTGAACTTATCCTCAATTTAGTCGCGCTCAATTTTACATTTTTTTTATTATAAAGCCCAAAAAAATGCTTGAAGTTACTTTCTGGAAAAGGCCATTTACTTTTTATCCATGATTGTCTTCAAAATTACTCCTAGGATGTTGTCTCATAGTAGCCAATAGGAACACACCTACTTAGAGATATTTTGGTGCTGAAATACCACTTAATTTAGATTAAACAAATTTTCAACAAAATAAAATAGATTAAACAAATAGTATCAATTTGATCAAATCATATAAAGTTATAAACAATTAGTGCTAATGTCTTTTTTAACCGAAAAAGACATTTTAATTGCCATTAGATTTAGAACAAGCCGGGGTACTTGGACAGAAAAAAGCTGGACTTATGGTCTGTGGTTTAGATTAGAATCTTTGAGACTGCGACAAATTTGCTACTTCGTTTTTTCAAAGAAAAAAGTCTAATGAATCAATCAATGATTACAACTCACAATCACAATACCAAACAATAATGGACTTGAGACAAAGCAATTGGAAAAGGTCATAGTCTATGAGGATATAAATTAATGGAGAGACCATTTTAACTTGCGTATTCAAGTAAAAGAAATAGGTAATACAGTACAATTTTAAAAAAATATGCTAACATGTTAAACTTTCATAAAAAATACTACATTCATTTTAAAATGAGTGCCGTTTAAAGTTTCTATACATATATTAAGAAATATATATAATGATAGTATCAAAATACATGACAATTTTACTAAACCAATCTTATTTATTATTGATGTAATGCTTTGAAAATAATATACACTCAATTAATTAAAGGATACCATTGTAACTAAAATAATAATTTGTGATATTCATTTTAAAATAAATTGATATTGTTAAAGTGACATTCATTTTAAAACGTGGCAATATTTACAAATAGTACTCCTTAACATGTTTAAACAAACTTGACTTTGTTTTTTTACTAGGTCAAACTTATTTATACAGGGAGAGGGAGTTGGCCTACACACATCTCGCAGGGCACGCCAGACCACAACCAACCAGGTGATGATGAAAGCAGAGTAGTCCCTCTCAACATAACTGAGTTATTTGCAATAAAAATTTGTTCTAATATAATTGAGTAATTTACTATTTCAATATATATTAGTTATTTTTTTTAATTATAACTTTGATTAATACTACTTAGGACACTCTTTAAAAATCATAAATGGTAAGTATTTATGAAAATATGTGTATTTAATACATTGAAAATCAAAACATTTGACTTTTTTAAATAATAATTGTTTATTTTAAAATGTTTAGAGAGTGTTCCGAAACACTCGTTAACAAAACCCAAAACCCTTAAAATAATAAGGACTTGAGGAATTAAAGAAGTAGAACAGGCATCATAAAATGATTGAATGCCAAGACTAAATTTGTTCTCATAATACTATTGATTTTGATATGTAATACACTCTCAAGTCACTATTATAAACAAACAAATATTTTTTAAATTTATTGAATAATTGATGCATGAATTGGTTCAAAGATGAATTCAAATCTAAAATATTATATTTCTTCTCCATTTGATATTATTAACATTAAATTTATTTTTTATTAAAAATTGTAAGAATCCACCTTTAACCATTTTTAGAGGCATTATTGAATACCCTAATATATGTATAATATGCGTGTATCTTTATGTTTGGGCACAATATGCAAACAAATTACTTTTTAAATCAAAATATTATTTGTGTACAACAGTAGAGATTAATATTCAAGGAAACTAAGATTCATGTAAATGAATGACATTATTGTCAATTTTATTTTAAATGAGTGACATTTTCTAATACTTTCTTATATATAGTGACTAGAGATCGTACCTCCAATTTAATGATTGAAAAATTCAAGTATCTATCACTCGCATCTTATTTAATTAGTTCTACAACGTTCTAAGTTATTATTATAGTTGGGGTACTTAAATTTATGATTTTATAGATAAGAAAATTCTTATATGCAAGCCCTATTCTTACCATAAGACTCTATGAAGCATGATGTTCATTTGACTTCCACAAGATTCAGAGGATTATTTTTGCACTTGAGTGCAAAAATTCTCAATTCACTCAAACAAAATTACTCCTACAAACTAGGGGTGTACAAAACCGAACTAATCCAATAGAAAAACCGCAAACTGATCCAATTCAAACCAAAACCGCAAAAAACCGCATTTGGTTCGGATGTCTTCGGATCGTTTTCTTACTCAACCGCATGGTTTGGTTCGGTTTGCGGTTTTTGTTTTATCAATCAAACCAAACCAAACCGCAACGTACGAACAACATTAATTAAACATATGTCACCCAGACCAATATTCATAATAAAAACTCAATGAAAACTTTTATAAAATGACATATTTTTTCTCTTGTTAAGTTTCTTCTTAACTTTTTGTTTCAAAAATATGTTTATGTGTTACTTGAACTTTTAGAGAATGATAAAATTTTAGTATTTGCATGTCTTACATAATAAGATTATTTTTTGCACATGTTTTTAATTTGGTTTATGTTGTTAGGAATATTGCTGTAAATTCGTTGTGTTTTAGCTATTTAACTTGATTTTAATGTTGAAAACAAAAAATTGTATTGACTCGATAAAAACCGCACAAATCGATCCAACCCAAACTATATTTGTTTGGTTTGGTTTGCTTCGGATTTTATTTTAGAAGTCAACCGAACCAAACCAAACCACATGTTTTTTTATCTTGCGGTTTGAATGACTTTTAGCCTCAAAACCGAACCAAACCGCACCGCGAACACCCATACTACAAACAATGCAACATATTCTTCCATGCCATATTTTAAGTACTTTAAACTGCTCAAATTGAAAAGAAATCGCGTTCGAATCACTTAAATAACTGAACTATAAACATGATCGGACTTTCTAACACTATGATAGTACTTTTCAATGATCTGTTGTGAATTTGAGAGAGAGACTTACATGAATGTTTCCAAGTTATCAACAACTTTTGATCCATTTTCATAGCTTTAATGATTATGTTAATTACCTTTTGTTTTCATACACGGATTATTCAAAAGTATGTTCACACCTGCAATTTTTGGTTTTATTACTAACAATCAAGCCTGATACTCTAAATATATAAGTGTATCTATATCAGATATGTATACTCCGAAGATACTCGCAGATTCGCACCCACATAATATCAGAATTAATTATTTTAATTTAAAAATATATTTTATCGGATACTTACAAAATATTGGACAGATACACACATATACTTATATTAATATACTTCACATATATATATCCTAGAAAAAATTAAAGGTAAAAAAGTGAGACTGTATATACGATTCAATTTAATATATGAATCAGTATTATTGTTTTTCGACTAACCAATTAAAAATCATGTTTTTGGTGAATGAAGATAAGGAGAGATATGAGATTCAATTCAATCAACACTATACAAATTTTGTTTTGAGTCATTTTATTGATGCATTTATTGATATTATATTATATGAATGAAAATAAAATATGATTTATACGAAAACTTCACATCTTTTATTTTATCAATTGTATTATATTTTGTAAATTGTGACTTTTATAATTATATAGTAAGAAAAGTAATCAATACTTTTTTTCCAAGTATTTTACATACATATAAGTTTTAATATAAAAAATTTGTTGTTTTGTTAAAAAAAAGTTTTAGTATACAAATTTTGTTGATGTATCTTAACTATATCGTATACTAAATCGTATTGTCTCTACACTCATATTAAGTATCCGCTCATAGCAACATAGTACCTTCTAAACTATAGACGACTCTGGTGCATGCAGCATTGCGATTATGTATCGTGGGCAATTCAGAGAGTCGGCACCGTCCCAATATGCACTTTGAGAATTTCAGTATAGTGGAGAATTTAAGCAAATAAGAGAAATTCTTCTCAAAAAAAAAAAAGAGAAAAGGCTCATTCAAAACAAAAAAAATAAGAGAAAAGGCAAACACAAATAAGTTCAACTTCTTAGTTCATGTACCCCCACACAAAAAAATTCACTTCTGCGTGGATAATGTTGTGCCACCTTCTTATCATCCACCTTCTTTTTTTTTGAAAGTATCATCCACCTTCTTTATTAATAATAAAATGGGCAAATTATTCTTCTTGTCTTTTAACTTAATTTCATATAATTATATTTTTTTTGTCCTTTTTGTTTTCTTGTCAATTTGCATATGGAATTTAAAGATTCAAATATATGATTTTATTTCGATATGATTGTTCACTCATGTTTTCATATGAATTTTAGATTTGATGTTTTCATATGCTTTTGGATTTGATTTCTTTTTCATAAACATTTTGTCAAACCTATGGTCGTTCACTCATGTTTTCATATGAATTTTAGATTTGATGTTTGAAAATTCATACACAGACAGACCAAAAAGACAAAAACAACATAAAAAAAGATAAAGGACGAAATCGTTATATGAAAGTAAGTTAAGGAATGATAAATCTAATTTTGCCTAATAAAATAGTTGTGCACGATAGATATTACATGTGTCTCATAAATTAGTTGTGCACGGTTATTAAGAAAATTATTAGTTATGCTTTTATCAAAGAAAAGTATAGATCTTGTTAATTTGTGTCCTTAGGAACATGTTAAAGATCTCGAAAATAAAAGCTTTATATTAAAAATATAATATTTTGCCACTATAAAAATTGAATGTACAACCTTTAGGATTAATAACATGTGCCTCAATATTCATCATATTTATGGAAAGAACAACAAATATGTTGACCTCATTGCTGGCAAGGGTCATGAAGCTCTGCTTAAATATTGACTATGTTTTTTCTATTCTTGATTTGTTTATAGTTAGTGATGTCGTAGATGTCTATACCTCTAGAGGCTATGTTTGGATTAGTGGTATGTGGTGGAATGGAATGGAATGGAATGAAGTGGGATATAACATCATTCCATTGTTTGGTTTTGTTATAAGGGAATGGAATGGAATATAATGGAACTCATTCCATCCAATACCACCCACTCTTCCAATTTTCCATTCCCCCCAATTTGAGGTGTATGCAATGGAATGGACAACCTTAATAATGTAATTACAATTTTGTCCCTATTTTTATTTCATAAACCATTTCATTTCTTCTATCGTTTCTATTTGTTGCTCTTAATTTGGGTCATGTTGTTTTTTCATCTTTTGTCTAGTATTCTTCAGGTAGTACAGTTTTGTAAAACATTATAATGCAATTTCGATTGAATTGATTGACCATGGAATGTACTCAACTTAAAGGCATACGTACTCCAAATTTAGAAACATCCCTGATAACAATTCAATAAAATTCAGAAACGTATAATATTTAAAGGATGAAACATGCTCACTGTTTGATTTTTTTAGCGAAATTTAGTGGATGTAGGATTGAGCTTGGAATCATTAAAACAATTAAAAAAAGAACCTTAATGACCTCACACCATAACAAAAATGAAATATTGAGTTGCATTCCTATATCTAGTAGTGTATGCTTGTTTTATCAAATCATTTGCATTTGCTTTCTTGTTATTCTTCGGATATTTTTTTTATTTAACATTGTTTTGATAAGTCAATTTACTTTGTACATGTATTTTAGTTAAATAAGGGTAAAAAAGAAATAAATAAGTTATAACTCTTTCCGTTTCATCCATTTTCCAAACAATGGAATGTGAAGTTTATTCCGTTCCATCATAAATATCCAAACAGTGGAATGAAATATCTATTACATCGCGCTCCATTTCATTTCGTCTCATTCCGCTTGTTTTAAGTTATCTAAACAGAGCCTTAGAGTTTCTTCGTATATAAAAAATTAATTACTATGGTGAACTCTTTTTTTTTTTATGAGAAAAAAGGTATGTGATATCAAGTCTACTCATATTCTCCTTCAAAAAGTCTACTCATATTCTTTTTCTTCAAGCTCTTCTTTCTGAGAATCAATATTTGTCATATTTATCGAGAGACCAACAAACGTGTTAACCTCCTTACTAGAAGGGTCATGATGTTCCGCTTGTAGGAGTAAATATTTACTCTCTTTTTTAAAGAGTTTACTCTTTTTTTTTTCTGTTCCTAATTTTTGTTTATAGTTTGCGATGTCATAGATGATGTCTCTGGCCTGCTTATAACTTAAGCAAACACGTAAAGAGTGTGTTTGGAAATGGTAAAGAGTGTGTTTGGAAATGGTAAAAAAATAATAATAATAAACGTCCAAGCAAAAGCTACAAGCTTTACAATCACGAACTTTTGCTTGCTTTAACCATGTTACCAAATGTTATCTTTTGCCATACAAAAAAACTTCTATACATCAATACTAGGTTGATCTTTTAAGCAAGTGTTGTAAAGGACTTGAACTTTTAAGCAAGTGTTGTAGGAATCCTTCCTTGCTCCTACATGCTTTTACATGGAAGAATTCTTAGTTACAAGAGTTATTTTGTGACAAAACTTTAAACGACATTCATTATGAAACAAAGGGATCAATCCTTGTAAAAGAACATAATTTAAAAACAAGGGATCAATCCAAATAGAATTTTACATAAAAAACTGATTTAGAAGAAATTGAAGGATCAATCCAAAATAAACGTCAAACTTTGTTATCGGCCATGTGTTGTTCTGCAAAACTTTGTTATAGTCTCAAAACTTAAAGAAATTCATGCAACTATGGCTTATTATCATTTAAGTTTCTATTCTTTCAATTGTTATATATATGATGCTCTTTCAATTTAATATTATTTATTATATACTTTATATAAGTACTTTTTTATTAGGTCCGTAGTGATTTAAATTTTAAATATAGAAAATGTTAACAAGTGTTCGTTCATGTTGAAATTTGGGGCATAACTCATCCTTACAAAACCGGCTTGTAAAGTGGGGATTGCCTCCCCTATATAAACTCTTATCATGAGTCTTATCTATCTGATGTGGGACTTGGGTTTTTCCCAATACACCCACCTCACGCCCAACACTCTTTTTTGGGCTTGGTGCGTGGATAGGTAGGTGGCCCTTGAATTCGACAAGCTCTGATACCATGTTGAAATTTGGGGCCTAACTCATCCTTACAAAACCTTATAGGGAAAAACCCAAGTTCCACACCGGATAGATAAGACTCATGATAAGAGTTTATATAGAGGAGGCAATCCTCACCTTACAAGCCGGTTTTGTAAGGATGAGTTAGGCTCCAAATTTCAACATGGCATCAGAGCTTGTCGAATTCAAGGGCCACCTACCTATCCACGCACCAAGCCCAAAAAGAGTGATGGGCGTGAGGGGGTGTATTGAGAAAAACTCAAGTCCCACATCGGATAGATAAGACTCATGATAAGAGTTTATATAGAGGAGACAATCCTCACCTTACAAGCCGATTTTGTAAGGATGGGTTATTCCCCAAATTTCAACATAGGACATTGTTTAAACATCTAAAATTAATTATGTATTTGAATTGTATTTTCAAAGACAATTTTTTTCCCTTAAACAGTGCTCTTAAACTACTTATTAACAAGACCCTTTAAATATTTAATTGAGAAGTATATTTTCAAATCGCATACCATACCACCTCTCAGTCTATCGAAAAAACATCGCGCAAAGCAACGGACGACCAATGCGGATACACGAATATTAAACAATTTAGCCATACTAAAACTATCAATTTTAAAACCAAAAGACTCAAAGATGTCATCATGTGGTGGACATGGACTTCCAAATGAATGGTTGATAGCTTATTTTATTTCATCCAGTAATGGGGTAGGAAATTAGGAATCAGAATTCAGTAGGTGTGGACTGGCCATTGCATTGCGTGTCCTGGGTCCACTCTAGTTTGGTCCAAAAAAACGGTGCCCGTCTAAACCTAATGTGCGTGCATGGATCGGACGCTATACCAATAGCATCAATCATCAATGATCTAAATATAATTACAGAAACACTATAGTCATGATATAAATTTACTCATTTTTTTAAATTATGGATCATTTATTAAACACTATAGAATAGTCATCAAAATGATGCTAAATGTATTTATTTATTTTTCATTGAATATGGTTAGGATACTGTAGGTAAAACAGCAATAGAATTACTACTATTATTGGAAAGTGAAATGCAATTGGCATTGGAGAAGACATGGTGGTGGGTGGGTATGCGTCTGATCAAATCCAATACAACATTAATAATTACGAATTTGGATTCTCTCCTACAAAACTTTTCTTCGTCTTTTTATCATTCTTTCACCACAACATTTTATCTCTCTCTTTCAATTGATTTCTCTCTCTTAATTACTTCCTCATTTTCTTTCTCCCTATTGTATCTCTACTTTACCTTACATTAATTTTGTTGGAGAGGAATGGATGTAGGAAAAGATCCAAACCCAACAATTTAGTGCACGCTTAAAACTAGATTAACCACAACCAATCAAAAACATCCACGTCTGCTCTCTCATGATGTTGACACTTCTCTCTCTATAGTCCTCTTCCAAGGAGTATATAAATAATCTCCTCTCATCCCTCTCCATTCTTCAAACATTCATTCACATACTCTTCTAAATCCTAATTCTAAACAACTTATATAGTATATGATTTTATTTTTTTTACAATACCATAGTATTTGATTTAAAGCAACGTTTGTTGTGAGTTGATTAGAAGAAAAAATATGATGCGCAATTACAAGTTTGCTATGATATGGTGTCCTCTATTTGTGATGTTAGTAGCAATGTTCCACCCTTCATTGGGAGAACAGGTAGAACAACAACCGTTGATTCTAAAATACCACAACGGCCCACTCCTAAAAGGCCGGATCACCGTTAATCTCTTATGGTATGGTAGCTTCACTCCAATCCAACGCTCCATAATCGTGGATTTCATAAACTCCCTCACCTCCTCTCCTAAGGCCCCACTTCCCTCTGTGGCATCATGGTGGAAAACCACAGAGAATTACAAGGGAGGAGGATCGTCTACAATTGTCGTAGGGAAACAAATTATGCACCAACGTCATTCTCTTGGTAAAAACTTAAAAGGAGCCCAACTTGTTTCACTTGCTTCCATCTTCAAATACGCTTCCAATGCCGTGAATATTATTTTCACGGCCGAGGAAGTTACCGTTGAAGGTTTTTGTGGTCGATGTGGGACTCACGGGGCTATCCGGTCGGTCAGTAGAAGAAATCGAATCCCTTACATTTGGGTTGGAAACTCCGAAACCCAATGTCCTGGTCAATGCGCGTGGCCATTTCACCAACCTATTTACGGACCCCAAACACCACCGTTAGTTGCTCCTAACGGTGATGTTGGAGTTGATGGAATGATTATTAACCTTGCAACTTTATTGGCTGGTACCGTTACGAATCCGTTTAATACTGGATATTTTCAGGGTCCACCAACGGCGCCATTAGAGGCTGTTTCGGCTTGCACCGGGGTGTTTGGAAGTGGAGCGTATCCAGGTTATCCGGGTCGGGTTATTTTGGACAGAGTTACTGGTGCGAGCTATAATGCACATGGAGTGAATGGGAGGAAGTACTTGTTGCCAGCGATGTGGGACCCGCAAACAAAGGGTTGCAGGACACTCGTGTGATGGTTGATAGGGTGAATAATGGAAGAAAGTACGTGTAAATTCTATTTATGTGAAGTGAAAGAAACATGTTCTAAATATGGAAAACGTAAATTATGGAAAAATAAACAATATTGTACTTTATTTACATGTACTACGTAAATCTTTTTCTTCTTAATTTGAAAATGGATATTAAGTTCAAATTCCTCGGATTTCAAAGTCGATTTTTTACTTGTCTTGTGAAATGGTTAAAACAAAAGCCGTACAATTATTTGAAATTAAAAGTGTCGCGGTGATTTTCGGAGATCAAGCTATTTAATTAGCGTTGACTCGCATTTTTGAGATCACCACCGATCTTTTATTTTTTCCAAGGAAAAGGGGAAAAGTTCGAATAAACCCTAAATTTTTAGAGATCAAAGGTCCGGGGGTTGGTTACGCAAAGGGAAGGTATTAGCACCCTAAACGTCTATAGTATTCTATAGGAACCTCTTATTTTCATTTTATCTTTATGCTAAAATTGATTACTTGTTTGTAAATAAATGCTTAAGTGTGAGAAAGGATTAAGGTGATGAGTTTAAAAGAAAGAAAATGTTTTGGTTATTTTTATTGATTTTTTGTTTAGTTGGTTTGGAAGGACAAAGTCCTTTGCCTACATACCCAAAATGGGATCAAAACCGATGTAGTTCGGGTTAAAACTGAGTGATTTGTTTGATTGATTTTAAAGCTTAAAAATTATTTTGAGAAAGATAAGAGGCCGAAATGGCGTAGAAGGATAAAGATGTGAGTTTGATTGATTTTACTTTGAAAAAAAAGGTTTGAAATAATTAAAATTGATTGACATTGTTTTTTTTGAAGAAATTGTAGGAATTAATTGACTTGAAAATGAAATTTGACTGAGAAAAAGATTTTTTTTGGCTTTTTATTATTTGAAATGTTTTTGGTTTTTGATTAAGTTAATTAACTAAAATAAACTAAGTGCGGGAGTTTTCTCACAAAGACGTTGAAGCAAAGTGAGATCCCCTTTTCCTCGGATACGTTCGTTACTTTTGCGTTTTAAACATAAAGCGGAATAAATAAATGTGTGTGTCGGTGCAATATTCTCATTTATATTTACATTGTTCCTAAATACATTCTAAGTATCAATAATGAAATAATAACAATAAAGCAATAAATAAAGAAAAATAAATTGCGAGTGCATAAAAAATAAATAAATATGCAAAATAAACAAAAATAAATAAAAAATGCATGAAATGGATTTTACATTAAGCAAACATGCTGCATGAAATAAGAAAGAAAAATAAAAAAAATGCATTGGAATAAATAAAGAATAAAGATGTATGATGTGCAAGGCATTAAATAAATATGTTGCATAAATAAATAAAAGAAAATAAAAGAATGCATGACAATAAAAAGAAAAATAGAAATAACAATAAAATGCATGAGATACTGAAATATAGAAGCTATGAAATAAAGTGCATGAAATGGATGGAAATTAAAAAATAAAAAGCAAGAAATAATAAAAAGAAAGAAAATAAAAATAGAGAAGGAAGGGGGGTGCTGGAAGTGAGAAAACTGATCAAATTAAAAGAAATAGGCCCAAAATGCATTGGGCCAACATACTCTGATCTGGGCCGTCTGATTAATCAGATGGCCCTGATCTGATCACAAGGGGAATAAGCCTGAACCGTATGATTTAAATCAAGTGGTCTGAGGGGGCGAGGGTGCACGCTAACGCGTACACCCACACACACAGAATCAGGGAGGGGTATTTAAACCCTTTCCCTTCTCATTTCCTCTCATTTCACAATTTCTTTCTCACTCTTCTTTCCCTCTCTAGTCCGCCCCTCTCTCCCTCTCTCCTCTCTCTCCTCAAAGTTCTTCAGAAATGAAGAACAGGGATGAATCTTCATCCCTTCCGGCGAGCCACCACCATGGAACCCAGATTCCGGCGGTGGTTGGCGGCGGCCAACACGGCGGCGCCACCGCCGGAATCCCAAAACAACCCAAAATTAAAACTTTCTTTATTAAAACGACTCCTCTCCCTCTTCTGAGTCTATATCTAGCCCTCAAAACACAAAAAGATTAACAGAAATGCGCAGATCGGATTTCAAAATTTTAGAAAAAAAAAGTTTCTATTCCTACCCTTTTTCGTTTGTTCTTGGTCCTTTTGTGCTAGCTAGGCTTTGTGTGTGTGTGTTGTTTTAGGGTTCCGTTTTTTTTGGGTTTGGTGAAGGAGGTGGTTTTTGGCCGTGTAGGTTATGATGGTAGGGTGGCTGGATTTTTGCGGTGGTGGTTCGGAGGAAGGAGAGGGCGTGTGGCTGGTTTGGGTTGTGGGGAGGGTTTAGTTGTTTTGTGTTTTTTTTTTTTTGGGTAGTAGAAAAATAAGAGTTTTTTTTTGGTTAGAAAATTTTGATTGTGTTCTTTTTTGTTGTCTTTTGTGATTCTGCCTTAATGAAAATCCTCCCCTTTGATTCAAGATTTCTTCCTCATTATATAGGCAGATTTGAATCTTATGTGATGATTAACAATGGGAAGAAAATCTTTGCCTTTCTGAATTTGTGAAGGATTGTGTGAAGCAATGAACAAAAGGAACAGTGGAGAAGGCAGAAAAAGAAATGATGGAGATGCAGGAACAGTGTACAGTATACACTGTACACGGTAATGACTTTGACCCATAAAAAATAACTAAAAAAAGAATTTAAAAAAAGATAATAATAAAAAGGAAATAATTAAATAGTAATAATAATGATAATAAAAAAGATAATAATAAAAGGAAATAATTAAATAGTAATAATAATGATAATAAAAAAGATAATAATAAAAAGGAAATAATTAAATAGTAATAATAATGATAATAATAATAATAATACAATGGAATAAATGAACAATAAATGAAAACTGAGACTAAAAAGTAAAATGAAAAAAAAAATAAACATAAAAAAAAGATAACAAGTGGCCCTAAAACGAAACGAGAAAAAAATGAGGTATTTTAAAATACCTTTCTGCCGAAATTTCGTCTGAAACGACGAGAATTTCTGGCTTAAAAGGACGAGAAAAACAAAAACGAAAATTGGTCAAAAAATGGGGTATGACAGATGCCCCTATTTAAGTTTCTTCGTTACGGAGATTTAAAAGTGAAAATTTTAATTCGACGGGTCGAAGAGACTTAAATACAGAGTACACCATTTTTGACCAATTTTGACTAGAGAATGCTATGGATGCAATGTTTATGCATGCAATGCTGTTAATGCTCGCGATGCAGGTACAAATGCAAGACGGCGATGATGATCCGACTGGGGACAGAACAAAACAAAAAGATACCCGAGTCTGTTAAAAGAAACGGGGTCCGACTCCACTGGGAATAACATGGTTTCACTGGGAATGCATGTCAGCTGTTTGGGTTGTTGCCAAACTTGCCACTGACGACAGGATAAAAGGATAAATGCCAGCTGTTCGGGTTGTTGCCGAACTTGCCACTGACGACATGATAAAAGGATAAATGTCAGCTGTTCGGGTTGTTGCCGAACTTGCCACTGACGATAAGATAAAAGATAAATGTCAGCTGTTCGGATGATGCCGAACTTGCCACCGACGACAAGATAAAAGATAAATGTCAGCTGTTCGGATGATGCCGAACTTGCCACTGACGATAAGATAAAAGATAAATGTCAGCTGTTCGGATGATGCCGAACTTGCCACCGACGACAAGATAAAAGATAAATGTCAGCTGTTCGGATTGTTGCCGAACTTGCCACTGACGACATGATAAAAGGATAAATGTCAGCTGTTCGGGTTGTTGCCGAACTTGCCACTGACGACATGATAAAAGGATAAATGTCAGCTGTTCGGGTTGTTGCCGAACTTGCCACTGACGATAAGATAAAAGATAAATGTCAGCTGTTCGGATGATGCCGAACTTGCCACCGACGACAAAAGACTGGATAAAAAGATGCAAGCTGTTCATTAAAGAACTGCCACTTGGCGAAAAGAGGGTGACATCTCTGGACCTGACACACTGGGGATGACACTTGGGGAGAGGCGGTTACAAATTATTCGTGATTGATTGGTATGAAAAGATGATTAAAGCAAGACTCAGGGTGGTTAATGCAACCATGTATAAATGATGTTGCCTATATGTCGTATATACACGAATGTGTATGTGCATGAATGTATGAATGCATGAATGACGACACGAATTTGTATGATTGGATAGAGGATTGAATTATGTGACTGGATGACTGATTAACTTGTGATCGTATGAAGGATTGACTTGGATGATTGTAAGACTGATAAACTTGATGAGACAAGATTGGACAGGTGAGAGGGAAAATGACCCGACGTCGCGTCACAAACACTCGGCAATCTTCAATGGGGACGATGCCACTGGGGGGCGTATCAAAACAGTGATGGGGTAAAGCTCGGCATATACAATAACTGATGAGGAGTAAACACTTCTTGGGGGAAGCGTGTCAATCCGAAACCATGGTAGAAGAACTGGTGCTTCTGTGGTCATGCTTATTTTTGTTTTGCTTTTTTGAATCCCTAATTTTTGCCTGGACCGCCCTCTCGGGTTTTCAGCCCACCGGGAATATATTCTTTTGTATGTCCCTAATTTTTGCCTGGACCGCCCTTTCGGGTTTTCGATCCACCAGGACGCTCATTTTTGCCTAAGCCGCCCTTTCGGGTTTTCGACTTGCCGAGCTCTTTCTTTTTCTCTTTTTTCTGTTTTTGATTCTTTTCTATATTTTTTGTATTTGACCAAGTTAAATCTGCGGAGTTTGCTCGTTCCTGAAATGGATGTTGATATACCTCTTACTTATTCATGAGTATGAAGAAAACGCAATTGTTTGTTTACACTTTTCAAAAGGCATGAAGAAAATTTTATTATTTAAAAAAACTTTACTTTCAAGTATTGCTATCAATAATAGAAGAATTTTTTTTTGAAAAATAGAATAAATGAGACTTCCAAACAAAAGGCACAAGCTCAACTTTATTTAATAGAGTGGTGGCCTGCCAATGGCATGGCTCCACAGATCTTAAAAAGTTTGGAAAATGGTAAATATAAGGGGAAGGTACATTGAACACAATAACCGCTATTCTCCCTGACAACTTTGAATTTCACTGTTTAGATGCTTCAGATTCAGAGTTCCTTTGACAGCTAATGTGCCCCGAGTGAGTCATGGCTAACCCGATGCAGTTACTTCGTCTTTTGTTCCTTAATTTTTGCATAGGTCGTCCTTTCGGGTTTTCGACCTATCAGGATGACTGTTTTTTTTCTGTTTTGTGTCTCTAATTTTTGCCTGGACCGCCCTTTCAGGTTTTCAGCCCACCGAGACGCTCATTTTTGCCTAAGCCGCCCTTTCGGGTTTTCGACTTACCGAGCCGTTCTTTTTATTTTTTTTTTAGACAAAGTATTTCTTGACTGCATCGGTGTTTACAGGACGAGGAAGCTCATCACCATCCATGGTTGCGAGAATCATTGCACCACCGGAGAAAACTCTCTTGACAACATATGGGCCTTCGTAGTTAGGAGTCCACTTGCCCCTGGAGTCGGGCTGAAACGATAAGATCCTTTTGAGCACAAGATCTCCTTCTTGGAATTCACGGGGACGAACTTTCTTGTCAAAAGCTTGCTTTATCCTCTGCTGATATAACTGACCATGGCACAAGGCCGCCATGCGTTTTTCTTCGATTAAATTCAACTGATCATATCTGCTTCGACACCATTCAGCCTCGGATAACTCAGCTTCCATCAGGACTCTCATTGATGGGATCTCGACCTCTACGGGAAGAACTGCTTCCATGCCATATACCAAAGAGAAAGGGGTTGCCCCTGTTGAAGTGCGCACGGAGGTGCGATACCCGTGCAAAGCATACGGTAACATTTCATGCCAGTCCTTGTAGGTGACTACCATCTTCTGCACTATCTTCTTGATGTTCTTGTTTGCAGCTTCGACTGCGCCATTCATTTGAGGCCTGTAAGGAGAGGAATTATGATGTCCAATCTTGAACTCTTCACACAACTCTTTCATCATCTTGTTGTTCAGATTGGTCCCATTGTCTGTGATGATTCTATTAGGTACACCGTAGCGGCAAATGATATGATTCTTGATAAAACGGACCACCACTTGCTTGGTCACATTGGCGTACGATGCAGCTTCGACCCACTTGGTGAAGTAATCAATCGCCACTAGGATGAAACGATGCCCATTTGAAGCTTTGGGTTCAATCTTGCCAATCATGTCGATGCCCCACATGGAGAAAGGCCAAGGAGATGAAAGAACATTCAGAGCAGTTGGCGGCACATGAATTTTGTCAGCATAAATCTGGCATTTATGGCATTTCCTGACATGTTTGTAACAATCTTTTTCTAAAGTCATCCAGTAATATCCTGCTCTCAAGATTTTCCTAGCCATCGTATGTCCACTGGAATGAGTTCCAAAGGAACCTTCGTGTATCTCATGCATTATCCGGTCTGCTTCTTGCTCATCCACACATCTGAGCAGCACCATGTCAAAATTTCTCTTGTACAACACCTCTCCATTTAGAAAGAAATTGCCAGCCAGTCTTCGCAAAGTCTTCTTATCCTTGTTAGATGCCCCAAGTGGGTATTCCTGCCTTTGAAGAAAACATTTGATGTCATGGAACCATGGTTTGTTGTCTATCACCGCTTCAGCTGCAAACACATGTGCGGGCCTCTCTAGGTTTTGAACCTTGATCGTTGGAATCTCATTTCTACGGCTGACCTCGTACATAGAAGATAAGGTTGCCAAAGCATCCGCCATCTGATTCTCGTCCCGAGGGATGTGATGCAGCTCGACCTTGTTGAAGAAAGTTAACAAACGCCTTGCGTAGTCTTTGTAAGGAACCAGGCCGGGGTGGCGAGTTTCCCATTCTCCTTTGATCTGATTGATCACAAGCGCTGAATCTCCATAAATGTCAAGGTTTTTGATCCTTAGGTCAATGGCTTCTTCGATTCCCAGAATACACGCTTCATACTCTGCCATATTGTTTGTGCATTCAAATAACAGTCTTGCAGCAAAAGGAAGATGCTTGCCCTCAGGGGTGACAATAACTGCCCCAATTCCATTACCATAAACATTAACTGCCCCGTCAAAGATCAACTTCCACCTAGACTCAGGATCTGGACCTTCTTCAGGTAATGGTTCGTCACAATCCTTCATCTTCAAGTACATGATTTCTTCGTCGGGAAAGTCAAACTTGATTGGTTGATAATCTTCAATCGGTTGATGAGCCAAATGGTCGGCAATGATGCTGGCTTTGATGGCCTTCTGAGTGCGGTATTCAATGTTATATTCTGACAACAACATTTGCCAACGAGCAATTCTCCCTGTTAAAGCGGGCTTCTCAAAGATGTACTTGATTGGGTCCATCTTGGATATCAACCAAGTAGTATGATTAAGCATGTAATGACGAAGACGCTTGGCGGCCCAAGCTAGTGCGCAACAAGTCTTCTCAAGTAGGGAGTATCGAGACTCACAATCTGTGAATTTCTTGCTCAGGTAGTAAATAGCATGCTCCTTCCTACCGGTCTCATCCTGCTGCCCGAGTACACAACCCATGGAGTCTTCCAACACCGTTAAGTACATAATCAGAGGTCTTCCTTCAACTGGAGGGATAAGAATTGGAGGTTCTAGCAAGTAATTCTTGATACTGTCGAAGGCCTTCTGGCAGTCTTCTGTCCACACTATCTCTTGGTTCTTGCGAAGTAATTTGAAAATAGGCCCACATGTGGCTGTCATATGTGATATGAACCTAGAGATGTAGTTCAAGCGTCCTAGAAATCCTCTCACTTGCTTCTCAGTCTGTGGAGCAGGCATTTCTCTGATGGCTTTGACTTTGTCGGGATCTACTTCAATACCCTTCTGACTGACGACGAAACCTAGGAGCTTTCCAGATCTCACACCAAACGTACACTTGTTAGGATTCAGGCGAAGCCGATACTTTCTCAATCGTTGGAACATCTTCAGCAAATACTCGACATGCTCATCTTCAGTACCTGATTTGACAATCATGTCATCGACATAAACCTCAATTTCTTTGTGCATCATGTCATGGAAGAGAGTGGTCATGCCTCTTTGGTAGGTAGCACCCGCATTCGTCAACCCAAAAGGCATTACTTGATAACAGAAAGTACCCCAAGGTGTGATAAAAGACGTCTTTTCTCTGTCTTCCACTGCCATTTTGATCTGATTGTACCCGGAGAAACCGTCCATGAAGGAGAAGACTTTGGACTTAGCGGTGCTGTCAACCAATACATCGATGTGGGGTAGCGGGAAATCATCCTTTGGACTAGCCTTGTTCAAATCTCTATAATCAACACACATCCTGACCTTACCATCTTTTTTGGGAACGGGCACTATGTTGGCCAACCACTGAGGATATTCTGATGTAATAAGAAAACCTGCATTAATCTGCTTTTGCACTTCCTCCTTGATCTTGAGGGCCATATCAGGGCGAGTTCTTCTCAGCTTCTGCTTGATTGGAGGACATTCAGGCTTCAAAGGTAAACGATGTTCCACGATCTCAGGGTCCAACCCTGGCATATCTTGATACGACCATGCAAAGATATCTACATATTCTTTGAGAAGCTCAACCATTCTTTCTTTGACAGACGCATCCAACAATGCCCCAATCTTGACTTCCTTCTTGTCCTCTTCAGAACCCAAGTTAATAACCTCCACTGCTTCCTCGTGAGGCTGAATGGCCTTTCTCTCCTGTTCTAATAGACGTATAATCTCGTCAGGAACCTCTTCATCATCCTCCTCTTCAGCTTCATAAACGGGAGACTCAAAATTGGGAGGAAGCATAGGGTCACGGTGTTCAACGGGCTTATTGATGTTTAGTCTGCACATGATTGATGATTGATTTCTTAGCAAATGAGTGGAAGATGCAGACTTTTTTTTTAAAATCGATCGAAAATAAAATAAAATGTTTTTTGGTTTTTTGTGTTACCATTTTTCCAGAAAAAGTAGTAAAATAAAAATAAACGTCGTGGAAGAAAACGACGACTTTTCATTGATAGCGATAACTTAAAATCAAAGTTGAGCCCTACATGACTTCACTTTCGTCTTGGGCGAGACGAAAGGATTTTTGGAAAGAAAGTAAATCAAACAAACACATTACTTAGACACATGGACGGCAAGAGGCACGTCAACAGCATTCCAGTTGCGGACAGAGCTTTCTGGCGTCACAAACACAGGTGCCACCTCCTCCGGATCATTCTCCAGGATAGCATTGGTTTCCGGCGGGGCTTGAATAAACCCAGCGCTATTGAATGTGACATTGGTGGGCTCCAAACCAATGTTGGCCTTAAGGACACTTGTTGATGACGCAAAACCCAAACCTTCTCGGTTCTTGTTCTTGGGTATCTGTACTAGTTTTCCCCATCTTCCCGCAGTTCCTTCCTTCAGAACCTTCTCCGCATCCTTCAAAGATGCCATGGATTCCTTGCCTGAACTCTTGCCTTCTATAGAAAGTCCTTGGAAAGACGTTCCATCTATCTCATCTGCACTGATGAAAGAAAAAGCCGACAAATGGCTCACTAGCGACGCTTCTTCACCATTCACAGTGATCAGCTTCCCATTCCGCACAAACTTCAACTTTTGGTGGAGCGTGGATGTGACCGCCCCTGCTTCATGAATCCAAGGTCTTCCCAACAAGCAACTGTAAGAGGCTTGAATGTCCATGACTTGGAAAGGTATCTGGAAAACCTGGGGCCCAATAGTAATAGGCAATACTATCTCCCCCATCACTGACTTTCTCGATCCGTCAAACGCCTTCACAATAACCCCACTGTACCTCAAAGGCGCACCTTGGTATGACAATTTATCGAGTGTAGTTTTTGCCATCACATTCAAAGACGACCCGGTGTCCACCAACACATTAGACAGAGCGTCCGTCCCGCAGTTAACAGAGATATGCAAGGCTAGGTTATGATCTCTTCCAGCTCCTGGGAGCTCTTCATCACTAAATCCCAGGTTGTTGCAAGCGGTTATGTTGCCAACTATCCCTCCAAACTGGCTAGTAGTCACGTCGTGGTCAACATAGGCTTGGTTTAGCACTTTCATCAATGCCTCTCTGTGAGCATCAGAATGCAATAACAGGGACATCATTGAGATTTTTGAAGGTGTCTGCAAAAGTTGGTCGATGATCTTGTAATCACTCTTCTTTATTAGTTTCAGCACTTCATCTGATTCTGAACATTCACCCCCGCTAGCTGGCACTGGATCAATGACTGGAATGTTGACCTTCTCTTGCACTATGGTCGGAAGAATGCGCCCACTTCTCAATACTTTGCTACTGTCTGCAATGTTGCTAACAGATGACAGAGGAGGCATAGGGGACTCTTGTCCATCGCCCAGGATAGTTGCATTGTACCTGTATGGCACCGCCTTCAATGATGCGTACGGTAAGGCTCCCGGTAAACAGATCACCAAGGGAGTAACAGCAGCATTCTCTTGATTACCAAGGGTTAATTCTAAATGTTCTGGAAGGTGAAATTCGGGCATTATCACACAAACATTCTCACTTTTTCTCGTCACAGACAACTCCTTGCGGTCCAACAAGCCTTGGATGTCATCCTGTACTTGCACACATCCTCGGGTATC
Source organism: Medicago ruthenica (assembly GCA_018208015.1). Classification (NCBI taxonomy): domain Eukaryota; kingdom Viridiplantae; phylum Streptophyta; class Magnoliopsida; order Fabales; family Fabaceae; genus Medicago; species Medicago ruthenica. The sequence continues at coordinate 4,334,076 of CM031372.1, forward strand.
CACAGAGCAAACCTTACACTTCATATGATCATGTTCGAACAGACCTGCTTTACACATTCTTGTGTGCATCGGGACCAGAGGTGTCCTGATGTCTTGAACATTGAAAATAGAGCAACCTTCCTGGCCATCTTCGACCATATTAACAGAGGACCCATGGTTAGGTAAGGGATTGGCCTGGACATTGGGACTTGGGTCGGAATCTTTGAAGGTTAGAAGTTTCGCCCGGATTAGCCTTTGGACCTCGGTTTTAAGAGCAAGGCAATGCTCAACATCGTGCCCAGGTGCTCCTTGGTGAAAGGCGCAAGTCAAGTCATGTCGGTACCAAGGAGGTAAGATATCTGGTGTACGGGGTGGTGCCCTGACCTGGACAAGGTTTTTTGTGAGTAATGCAGGGAGCAAGTCAGCATATTTCATCGGGATTGGATCAAATGTTGTTCTTTGGCGATTTTGTTGGTGATATGGTTGTTGAGGGGTTTGTGGGCGATTTTGTTGTTGAGGGTATGATGATTGTGGGCGAGGCTGTTGGAAATTTTGTGGGTAATTTTGTGGGTAATGAGAGGGTGGTCTTTGAGGTGTTTGGAAATTTTGTGTTACGGGTGGTGAAACATTGGCAATGTGTGGGTAAGTTGGGTACTGCAACTGGGGTCCTCCGTAGGCGACCATACCTACCTCTTGCTCCTTCTTCCTCGGATAGCTACTTCCGAACCTCTTAGCATTGTTAACAGGGGCAATTTCCTTCACTAACCGTCCTTCCCGGACACCTTCCTCGATTCTCATCCCCATTCCTACCATCTCGGTGAAGTCATTGGGAGCGCTTGCAACCATTTTCTCATAGTAGAAAGGACTAAGTGTGTTAAGGAACAGCTTGGTCAATTCTTTTTCTTCTAATGGAGGGCGAATCTGCGCAGCCAACTCTCTCCATCTTTGTGCATATTCTTTGAACGACTCCTTCTCCTTCTGAGTCATTGCCCTGAGCTCATCTCTATCCGGGGCCAGATAAGAATTGTACTTGTATTGTTGTATAAAGGCATTTGCAAGGTCATTGAAAGTACGGATGTCAGCACCATCCAAATCCATGTACCATCTCATAGCAGCGCCGGTCAAACTGTCCTGGAAGTAATGAATCAGAAGCTTGTCGTTGTCTGTTTGCGTGGACATCTTCCTCGCATACATCACCAGGTGTGCCTTGGGACAAGAATTTCCTTTGTACTTCTCGAAATCTGGGACTTTGAATTTATGCGGGACTACCACATTGGGAACTAGACATAACTCATGAGCATTCGAGCCGAACAACTCTTTTCCCCGAAGAGCCTTCATTTCCCTTTGCATCTCATTATACTTATCCTGCAGATCGTCCACCCTGTCGAAAGCTGCGACACTTTCGGTATGAAAAATAGGTCCCTGATCCTGAACTGTGTGTACTAGAGGCGCGGAATAGGTCATCGCTGCTTGGGGAAAAGGCAGGCCGGGTTGAGGAACCGGTATTGATTGTTGAACGAAGGGAGGTGGAACTTCTGTTACAGCAAGTTGGAGACTTTCACTAACTGGGGGAGGCATTCCCCATGTACAGCCCGGAGGCATAAACAGTGGTTGGGAAACTGCAGTGGAGAGTGGAGTGGTGCTTACAGACGGTTGTTCTACAGCAGCAGCAGCGGATTGAGAACCCTGAGCAGCCAAAAGAGAACTCATCATTTCTGTTAATCTGTCCATCCCTTCTCGCAGACTGGCGACCTCTTCCCGAAGGTTCTGATTTTCCTGCTCGACAAGATCCATCTTCCTCCTCTGATTAGCTCGAGTATTGTAAACGCGAGTAGACTTGCGAAGAATTCGTCGGGCCACTTTCTTCAACAGCGGCTGATTAACCTTTTATTGATGAACAAAGTATGAGACTCGATTTTGAAACTATGAATGCAGGATGATACATGATTATGTAAAAAAAGGAAAAGAACAAATTATTATCGAAGGACTTGTTAGATCAATTGTAAACGTCATAAACTGAACACTTCACTAAAGCATTGAAATATTACAAAGAGTTTTTTTTTGTTTACAAGTCAAGCGATTTTGGAAGCTAAAATCTAAGCATAAGGTCCTGAGGACTTCAAACTCAAACTCCCGGAGCAGATGGATCCTCGGAATCTGAATGTGCACTAGAGATCGAATCCATAAACCTCCTCTTCCTCCTAGCGTCTTGGCGGAGCAAAGCATCCTTCCGACGAAGCAAGTCATCCTTCTCAATTATCTTTTGGTTCTGGACGAAAAGCTCATGGTTCTGCTGGGCTAGCTTCCCTTTCAAGGTCTCATGCTCGAGCTCGAGTTCCTGGTATCTCCTCTTCCAGGTTTCCTTCTCTTGTTTTTCTTTGGTTAGCTGCTCCTGAAACTCCTCCTTGGTGTCAAAAGGGATAGGCAGGGATGATGGTGGGATGGTGGAGGATAGGTATCTAGGTAGGTGGTAGGGTAGGCCAAAACTCATGGTCCTATCAATGACCCACTGAGTATAGGATTCATGCACATAATCAAACTTCTTCCCTAACTGACTTCTGTTAGGCCTGCGGATGGCGCTCCAAGCTCGTGCAAATCTCTCTCTCCTGTTTGTGTGGTCTTCATGATAAAGATAGAACTCACTAGTCAAGGCAAGATTGTTTGGTTTTGTTCTCATCGGGTACCCAAACTGTCGACGGGCTAGAAGAGGGTTGTAGCTAATCCCGCCACGCATACCAAGAAGAGGTACGTTGGGGTATTCACCACAACTGACAATGATTTCCCCCACGTCACAAGCTGCCTGATACCAAACTATATCTGAGGGATGGAGGGCCATGATTCTTTGGGACCAAGGAAGATCTTCAAGGTTAGCTTTTGAAAGTATGAGTTTGAGGTAGGTGGGAGATGAACCATTTGTAAAGCAGTGGTGCACAGCAAAGAATGGTTCCACGGCAGGCTAGGGTACGGTCATGGATGGAGTGGTAAGTATCAGCTAGTAGTGTGGGTACAGGATTCTTGGAGAGGAAGATTTTGATGGCATGGATATCGGTGAAGTTGTCAATATTTGGGAAGAGTACAAGGCCATATATAAGGAGGGCTAGGGTGGAATGGAAGGCATAAGTGCTAGCTGCTTCAGCGAATATGAAGGCTTGTTGGTAGAGGAAACGGGTGGGAAGACCTTGGAGGCCTCCTTTGGTGGTAAGGTTTGCTTGGATGACGGAGGTTTCGAGATGGAGAGCGGCTGCGATGTCGGAGGGTTTAGGGGTAGGTTCAAGACCGTGGAATGGTATCTTGTCTGGCACAGGTAAACCGACTAGGTAGGAGTACTCTTCAAGTGTGGGAACAAGCTGATAATCAGGAAAGGTGAAGCAATGGTAGAGTGGGTCATAGAACTGAACCAAAGTCTCTAAGCATCCCTCCTCAACATTTACTCTCAGGATACTAAGCAACCTCCCATGATGAGCTTGAAAATCCGTAGGATCACTTACTAAAGACCCTAGCTCCCTTAATTTTGACAAATCTGGTTTCTTGAAAAGATACTTCTTAGTGCTTCTTCGTGGAATGTCCATATCTACAATGTTTACAAAAAGTTTGTTTAAGTCCTTCGATGTTTTGGATGAAAAAAGAAGAGAGTTTATGCATGGATGCATGTATGCATGATTATGCTAAAGAGCGGAGAAAACATGGTGAGTTTAGGTCCATAATGTTGGAGTCAAGGGTAAACACGCCATTTGGTAAGGACTATGGTTTCACATGCACCTGTATCACGGGTTCTACCAAGTTCCCAAAGTCCTCAACCCCTTCCAAATATCGTCGGGTTGCGAGATTGACTCCCGGTCCAATAATATTCGTAAGAAAGTCTCGTTTGAGTGTAGTATCGCGTATCAACTAATTCAAGATTACTCTTGGTTAGCCACCGCACTACGTCCTAAAAGGCCAAGATGGGTTAAAGGTAACTAAAGGTCCTCAACTTCATAGGTCACTTGAAAATAATAATGCCGGACATGACTTCTCATGCTGACATAATAATACTTCCAAGATTCCTCCGTTAAGCGGGGTTATCACATGTGCCACATCCGAAATTTACTCTCGGAAAGACACTTTGATTATACCACCATCCTATCTTATGTTTCCCTCAAGTCCGGGTGTAGGACTTATCTCACCACTCACGTAAAAAGATAAACACTTAAGCACGTATTTACAGTTACAAGTAATTATTTAGCATAAAGATAAAAATAAGCAAGATAGGTTTAACCCACTTAGGATCGTTGTCCCCAGTGAAGTCGCCATTTTTGTCGCGGTGATTTTCGGAGATCAAGCTATTTAATTAGCGTTGACTCGCATTTTTGAGATCACCACCGATCTTTTATTTTTTCCAAGGAAAAGGGGAAAAGTTCGAATAAACCCTAAATTTTTAGAGATCAAAGGTCCGGGGGTTGGTTACGCAAAGGGAAGGTATTAGCACCCTAAACGTCTATAGTATTCTATAGGAACCTCTTATTTTCATTTTATCTTTATGCTAAAATTGATTACTTGTTTGTAAATAAATGCTTAAGTGTGAGAAAGGATTAAGGTGATGAGTTTAAAAGAAAGAAAATGTTTTGGTTATTTTTATTGATTTTTTGTTTAGTTGGTTTGGAAGGACAAAGTCCTTTGCCTACATACCCAAAATGGGATCAAAACCGATGTAGTTCGGGTTAAAACTGAGTGATTTGTTTGATTGATTTTAAAGCTTAAAAATTATTTTGAGAAAGATAAGAGGCCGAAATGGCGTAGAAGGATAAAGATGTGAGTTTGATTGATTTTACTTTGAAAAAAAAGGTTTGAAATAATTAAAATTGATTGACATTGTTTTTTTGAAGAAATTGTAGGAATTAATTGACTTGAAAATGAAATTTGACTGAGAAAAAGATTTTTTTTGGCTTTTTATTATTTGAAATGTTTTTGGTTTTTGATTAAGTTAATTAACTAAAATAAACTAAGTGCGGGAGTTTTCTCACAAAGACGTTGAAGCAAAGTGAGATCCCCTTTTCCTCGGATACGTTCGTTACTTTTGCGTTTTAAACATAAAGCGGAATAAATAAATGTGTGTGTCGGTGCAATATTCTCATTTATATTTACATTGTTCCTAAATACATTCTAAGTATCAATAATGAAATAATAACAATAAAGCAATAAATAAAGAAAAATAAATTGCGAGTGCATAAAAAATAAATAAATATGCAAAATAAACAAAAATAAATAAAAAATGCATGAAATGGATTTTACATTAAGCAAACATGCTGCATGAAATAAGAAAGAAAAATAAAAAAAATGCATTGGAATAAATAAAGAATAAAGATGTATGATGTGCAAGGCATTAAATAAATATGTTGCATAAATAAATAAAAGAAAATAAAAGAATGCATGACAATAAAAAGAAAAATAGAAATAACAATAAAATGCATGAGATACTGAAATATAGAAGCTATGAAATAAAGTGCATGAAATGGATGGAAATTAAAAAATAAAAAGCAAGAAATAATAAAAAGAAAGAAAATAAAAATAGAGAAGGAAGGGGGGTGCTGGAAGTGAGAAAACTGATCAAATTAAAAGAAATAGGCCCAAAATGCATTGGGCCAACATACTCTGATCTGGGCCGTCTGATTAATCAGATGGCCCTGATCTGATCACAAGGGGAATAAGCCTGAACCGTATGATTTAAATCAAGTGGTCTGAGGGGGCGAGGGTGCACGCTAACGCGTACACCCACACACACAGAATCAGGGAGGGGTATTTAAACCCTTTCCCTTCTCATTTCCTCTCATTTCACAATTTCTTTCTCACTCTTCTTTCCCTCTCTAGTCCGCCCCTCTCTCCCTCTCTCCTCTCTCTCCTCAAAGTTCTTCAGAAATGAAGAACAGGGATGAATCTTCATCCCTTCCGGCGAGCCACCACCATGGAACCCAGATTCCGGCGGTGGTTGGCGGCGGCCAACACGGCGGCGCCACCGCCGGAATCCCAAAACAACCCAAAATTAAAACTTTCTTTATTAAAACGACTCCTCTCCCTCTTCTGAGTCTATATCTAGCCCTCAAAACACAAAAAGATTAACAGAAATGCGCAGATCGGATTTCAAAATTTTAGAAAAAAAAAGTTTCTATTCCTACCCTTTTTCGTTTGTTCTTGGTCCTTTTGTGCTAGCTAGGCTTTGTGTGTGTGTGTTGTTTTAGGGTTCCGTTTTTTTTGGGTTTGGTGAAGGAGGTGGTTTTTGGCCGTGTAGGTTATGATGGTAGGGTGGCTGGATTTTTGCGGTGGTGGTTCGGAGGAAGGAGAGGGCGTGTGGCTGGTTTGGGTTGTGGGGAGGGTTTAGTTGTTTTGTGTTTTTTTTTTTTTGGGTAGTAGAAAAATAAGAGTTTTTTTTTGGTTAGAAAATTTTGATTGTGTTCTTTTTTGTTGTCTTTTGTGATTCTGCCTTAATGAAAATCCTCCCCTTTGATTCAAGATTTCTTCCTCATTATATAGGCAGATTTGAATCTTATGTGATGATTAACAATGGGAAGAAAATCTTTGCCTTTCTGAATTTGTGAAGGATTGTGTGAAGCAATGAACAAAAGGAACAGTGGAGAAGGCAGAAAAAGAAATGATGGAGATGCAGGAACAGTGTACAGTATACACTGTACACGGTAATGACTTTGACCCATAAAAAATAACTAAAAAAAGAATTTAAAAAAAGATAATAATAAAAAGGAAATAATTAAATAGTAATAATAATGATAATAAAAAAGATAATAATAAAAGGAAATAATTAAATAGTAATAATAATGATAATAAAAAAGATAATAATAAAAAGGAAATAATTAAATAGTAATAATAATGATAATAATAATAATAATACAATGGAATAAATGAACAATAAATGAAAACTGAGACTAAAAAGTAAAATGAAAAAAAAAATAAACATAAAAAAAAGATAACAAGTGGCCCTAAAACGAAACGAGAAAAAAATGAGGTATTTTAAAATACCTTTCTGCCGAAATTTCGTCTGAAACGACGAGAATTTCTGGCTTAAAAGGACGAGAAAAACAAAAACGAAAATTGGTCAAAAAATGGGGTATGACAAAAAGTATTGTACATTTTTACTGCGTCATACAGAATTATATGCTACTTGTATTTTAATATTCTTATCTTAATTAGTTAAGGAGTAGATGATATATTCTTCTTAGAAGAAAAAAAAAGAGTGGATGATATGGGTGAGAACAAAGTATTAAGGAAAGAGACGAGTAAAGTTGAGTAGAGGAGGGAATAGTGCTAGAAAGCGATACTTTAAGATTAACTAGAATAAAGAAAGGGCAACTAATCACTAATGTATACTTTTAATCATATATTCTTGTATAGTTAATTTGAATATTTCTTTATGATGTCCTCACACATATAATGGATGACTGACTTTGTCCCAACAAGAGGGCCTTGTGGTTCCTTTCAACAAAAAAAAAAAGAGGGAGTTGTGGCCTAATCTGAATTATGGCTAAAATATAGAAGTTGATGTAGATATTATATCTATAAGACTAACAATATTTATATGATTAGTTCCTTAAAAAAACAATATGATTAGCTGATTTTATTTTCAATGTATTATAAGCGTGTCAATAAAACTTTTTTTTTTATTAAAAAATTTAACTGCAAAATTTTATTTCATTTTAACATTCTCTAGAAATTGTCCAAGTTGCAAATTGTCTGTGCAGAAATATTACCAACAAAATATAATGTTGGCATGCAAATTCCAAATGATGACCAGAATTACTCATACCTAGCTTAATTTTGAATAAGATTTGCAAGCTTCAATTTCTGTTTTAAAATGAAGTAATTTAATTTTGATTTAGCGGCAGTGTTGGCTGTTTATGTTGTTGTATTGTATTTTTTAAAGCGTACTATGGAAATAACTCAACATTTTGTTGTTTGATCCAAGAGCGATGATGAAGGATCAAACAACATAAAATTTGTGGACAACAAACCGTATATTTTTTTTTAATAAATATTTCTACTATAATTTGAGATGTACATTATATCACCTTATAACAATATCAAATTAAAATATTAAAAATAATAATCTTTCATGTAATATGAATTTCACTTTGATGCATGCATTTTGATATCAATGTAGTTAAAAAAACATAGGTACAATGTTTTCAAAAAAAAACTTAGGTACAAACTTGCAAGAACAACCAAACTCGCACCTACAAAGTTGCACTCAAATAACACAATTTTAGTTGTACTACCAGATTTGATTCGTGTCCATTGCATAAAATGTATATCTTACATTAATATTTGTGATCCAAAGGCAAAGTAAGAACCCTTTTCTCTAAATTCTGAATGAAGAAGACATAGATTGAGTTGAGTTAAGCCTTCTCTTGCGTAGTCTTTTTGCAATAGCAAATGCAAGCTCAAGAGATTGAAAAGCAATTAAGCCTTGCAAAAAATTTGTCACGTTCTGTCATTTCCAAATGAACTCCTCCAGGGCTGCTTCCTTCTTGCTCGTGGACATTTAAAGAATGCTAAAGCATGTCAACTAGTATAAGAATAAGCCTATCAATATAGCTAAGAATAAGAATGAACATATACTAAGTGATTTCATGAAATGGTACCTGTCTCCTTGGTCACTCAGAACCATCGATACTTCTTCCTTCTTCTTCTTCTTCTTTGTTCTTCGGTTTTGAGCTGGCTCTTAAAAATGGAAATTGAAATTAAAAATGGTTTTCACAATGGTGTGTTTGTTTTTCTAACTTCACTGCTGTTTTTCTTCTTAATATGCAACAAGTTGTTCTACCTTGTCTCTAAAGTTACTCAAAAGTTCCATATCGATAAAAATGACAAAAAAGTGAAGCTATATAAAAAAACAAGTGCAAATAAAGAAGTAAGTTAATGGTTTCGTTAAAAGTGATCGGTATGTGAAATCCATGACACACAATGATACGTGTATCATGGCATTTCCATGTCGCAACACTTTCATGTCAACCAATAATTTTTTGTGGATAGTACCTTAATATTTTTAGATTTTATAAGACTTTTTGTAGTCTTGTGAAATACAATTAAAAAGAAAAAAAAAACTCAGATTAATGGAATTCAGTGTATTCAATTGGGATTTTTCAGAAATAAAAAATTGTCGTTTGATATCCAAATATATGTAGTTTTTGAGATATCATTTTGATAAATGAATTGTGTGACATTGTGCCTTCTTGTATATTCCGTTTGTTTTTAAATACATGTTGCACTTTGACCATATTGACTATTCACATAAATTATTTTGATCATATTTTTTTACTAATATATAAAGACAAATATTTTTTTAGATGATATAAAGACATGTTATATAAAATTTTCAGTTTGTCTCAATGGATATTTTTTAAATATCAACTTTTTTTAATTTTTTATTATAGATAATTAAATATATTAATGATCAAAATTATACATTGATATGTGTGAAGTGGTCAAATGCGACATATATTTAGGAATAGAAAGAGTATTTTTAAATATGTGTCTTCTTCATCTTCTGTGTTCTTCAATTAAGCTCATTCATACAATTGAACATGACACATACAATGAGCGACTCCTGGCATGCTTCTAGACTGAGGACACATGAGTGATCCAAATCGCATCAAAATGAGAGGGATCTTTAAGCCATATGTAGGTATAAAAGATATCAAACTTTGACTACCTCAGAATTTACCTTAATTTTTTTAGATTTTATAGCACTTTTTATGATGATTTTTTTTAATCTTGTGAAATACAATTAGGAAAATAAAAATAGAAAACCCAGGTTAATGAAATTCATTGTATTCAATTGGGATTTCTTACAACTTATAAATTGTCGTTCAATATCCAAAATTACATAGTTTTTGAGATATTATTTTGCGAAATGAATTTTATGAGACTTTTTAATTAAATATGTACCTTCTTCATCTTTTATGTTCTTCAATTTAGCTCATTCATAAAAATCGAACATAACACATATAATGAGCGGCTTCTGGCATGTTTTTAGGTTGGGACATGTGAATGATCCAAATCACATAGGAATGAGAGAGATTCTTAAGCCATGTAGATATGCGACTATACGGTCGAAGGAGGGCTTATAAGGATTGGTTGGTACTACATATACCAATAAGATAATCTTCTTTTTGGTAGCTCGGAATACAAAAATTGTGTAGTCAAGTGTGCCCAACTTGGATCAATTATTGAATGGATGACATTCTGGTAATTTTTCTGATAAACATGCGAGTGAGGATAAAACATGATGAAAATAATTATGTTGGTTTGTGGGGTTAGTCGACAATTTTGAAAGTAGTTTGGGGCGTTACAAATGGTAACAGAGTTGGCCTCTCCAAGTTTGATGTGGTTCAAGGACAAACCAAGCTGAAATTGGTGGGCATGTGACACTTGAGACTGATGAGGATGGGGAGTGATCACCGGTGAACATGACATGTACAATGAGCGGCTCATTACATGCTTCTAGGCGGGAGACACATGAATGAACCAAATCACATTGGAATGAAAAGGGGCCATGAAGTTGTGTAGGTATGACACTATACGATTGAATGAGGGCTAATAAGGATTGATTGATACTACATATACCAACAAATGCATCTGCTTTTTGCTAGCTCATACAATAAGAACTTCGCAGTTAAACATGTTTGACTTGGAGCGATTTAAAATGGGTGACTTTCAGGGAAATTTCCCAGAAAGCATGCAAGTGAGGACAAAACACACTTAAAAGACTCATGTTGGTTTGTGGTGTCAAACATACATGCTTAGAAGTCGTTTGGGGCATTAAAGTCGGAAATGGTCATGGTGACGGTCGACAGTGGTTAAAGTGGTGGTTGGAGATGGTCAAAATGGTGGTTGGCGGTGGTCAAAATGGTTGACGATGATCCTCATAGTTAATGTAGGGTTGTACCCGGACTAGAAGTTCACTCATGAACATGGGCTCCTTCTGAAGTGAAAGAAATAGTCACAAGAAGGGAGGGTTGAATTGTGACCCTTTTAAAAATTTTCATGCACTTAGTAAATACATTTCTCAAGTGTGTTCTTGGAAAATAATAATGAGTTAGAAAAAATAGTGAGTGTGTGGTGATTTCGTGTATACTTAAATGAAAAGAGTAAGAGTTAGAGAATTTATACACAATGTTTATCCTGGTTCACCAAAATCTTAGGCTACATTCAGTCCCCACAACTTTGTGAGATTTTCCACTATGAACTTTGAGCTCTAACTAGTCTTAATACAATTTCTTTTCCTTGATCCTTCTGAGATCAATACAATCCATATTATCAAGCCTTAGCAGGCTTACACTTTGTATTCTTCTTGCCTCAACGGGCTTTACACAAATTCACTCAATCTAGCTTAAAAGAAAGCCTTGAGGAAGTTACAAAAATATGATAGAGATATGTGGGATCATTTACAACTCAAGTTAAAAGAGTTTGATATGAAAAACACACTCAAAATATTGATCCACAATAACGTTATGAGATGGAGTGTGTTTGATGAAATAAGAGTTTATGACTTGTAGATAAAAACAAGTGATTGAAGATTTTGTGCTTAAACTCTTGTTTCAAGTTTCGTTTGGTTGGTTGAGAAGTTTGTAGGCTTGGTAAAGATCTTAAGAAAAAAGAGTTGATGTTGTATTTTTCCTTATGATGCACAAGATCTCATTTTGAAAGAGTCTTTGAAGTTTTCTTGATAGCTTAAAATCAAGTGAAAAAGATTTTTGCTCAATGTCTTTCCTCTTTGCATACCCTTGTATTTATAGATGAGGGGAGTCCTTGTTGAAGTAATTAAAACACGCTCCTGAGGGTAGAGATGGAAGAGAAAAGTTTGTCAACTCATATAAGTGAAATACCCTTGTGTAGAAGTGCTGCCATAATTTTCTGAAGTTTTTGTGAACGTTCTCAAAATTCTGCAGGACAACTTGCAATAAAGTGTGATGTCATGAATAGTATCATGCAAATTTTGTTGAAACTTGGCAGCCAAGATTTGCTTTATGAGCTGTAAAAAGAAGCTTGGTCGCAAAGCAAGCATTTTTGAGTTGTAGCAAGTACAATATTTGTCTTTTAGTGCCTTGAAAAATAACACAAAGACCATAAACTTTTTCATACACCTGGGACCCAAATTTCTTCTTCTTTGATGTGTTGTCTCACTCCCATTTGTCTAAAATTAATCCATAAGAACAGTTGGTACGCACACGGTTCATGCCAAACCCTTTTTTTACGTTGAAGTTGGTCAGAACGTTCTCAGAACATTTTGAACTGAATGTAGATCTCTTTTCTTTATTTCAAAAGTAAGTTGTTTGATTCCCTTTGATCCAAAGTAAATATTTAAAAGTGTTGCAACTTCTTCGATCATGTTATGGTATAGAAATGTTCTTTGATCATTACCTAAATATTTTCATCTCAAGTGACTTACTAAATAAATAAATCATGAAATGATTTATTCTTTAAATTTGATTCTTGTCACTTTGCTTAATTGATATGAATACTTTTGAGTGCAATGAATATTCTCATCATGGTGTTTGCACTATTTTCTTTGTTGATCAAACAATCTTGAAATCTTTTGTTGTTGCACTATTTCCCATAATTTCTCTTGGTATTTTCCTACAATGTGTCTTGTTCATTGAATATCTTTGAGAGGTTTTAATAGGATGATACTTTGAACATATTTTAAAATCCTCAGAAAACATATTCGTAATTCCTTTTGGCGTTGACTGTAGTAATAATTCCTCAAAGAATGTAACTCAAAAACTTGATGTGAGTTGTGGCAAAAACTTTCATCATAGTCTTGTATATAGCTTGTGATGCAAGTTATTCTTTCATGATTCTTCAACTATGAACCTGATATTCTTTCTTGAAATTTAAATACTTGTTGTTAACCTTATGGTCATGTGAAAGACTCCATTAATCATCAAGTTCATCTTTTTGCTTGAACCTTCGATTACACCTCAATTGATTAAAACAATAGTATTTCAATATCTTTATGAGGCTTGTGATACTACTGTGGTAATACTCTGAAGCTACTTTTATTCTTTCATCGTTGAGTATAAATAATGCACTTGTTGATGTAAGTGGAATCTAGTTTGTCCACTCTTTGATTTTTATCCTTTCAACAAAAGTTTAAGTGCAAACATCAGTAGATTAACATTCATGAAACTTATTAGTTTACTTCACAAGGTTTGTTATCATTAAAACATCAATTAGGGATTTTCATATTTTATCTCAACGCCTTCATGCCTAAGTTCTCCCTGAACATGCAATACATAATAAATATGAAGCACATTAGTTTGTTGTTTCCCCCCTTGACCTATCTTGCTTTTCTAGTGAACCTTTCTGTAACACCCATAGAGAGATTGCCTAGGATCTCTTACGAGTATTAAAATTTCGTACCGGATACATTAAATACAATACAGAAAGATTGGTAATGATTATACAAAGTGTAAGTTTATCATACAACTCATCATCCGATACAAAACATTCTTCATAAAATACATCATAATACATTATCCATTTACAAATGTCCATATAATAAAACATAAGCAGCACGATCAGTCCGTAGCTTTCTCTTTACCTTTTCGTCGTGCTACCTGCGAAGAACCTGCACCAGAAGGAAAGGGATGAGACATAACGTCTCAGTGAGCTCCTACCCTACCAACTGTTGGCAACCACGGGGGTAACCTAGGGTCGCCGTGCCTACTCTTGGCAATCTCGGGAATACCTATGATCGCCATCTTTCTTTACTTAATTCGCGATCGAGGGGAAAACCTAGGATCGCTTCTTGTCTTTAACATTCTCATCATATGCTAACTTAATTTATGCTCAGTGGTCTTGGGGTCAACCTATGACCACTTCCTGTGACTAGGAACTAATTGTCCTATTTCTCAATACGATTATAAATAAACTTTTCATCATTCATATCTTAAGTTAGCAGTTAGGGTTGAACAAACATAACATTATCTTGGTTCATTTTACGGAGTGCATCCGGGTGGAGTAACCCCGAAGTACATCTCCCTTCTTACCGGTGAAAATTCCTATCATATCAGGCTAACACCAGACTCCTCTTATCTTTTGTGTGGCTGCTCTCGCGAGCGGTAACTTCACCGTCCCAGCTGCCATTTAAGGCGGTAACTTCACGGGGACCCCCTGTATACTAACTGACGAGCAGACAGGAGACACATTAACTTTTAAGACTTGGATGTGTAGCTGCCCTCACGAGCGGTAACTTCACCGTTCCGGCTGCCATTAAAGGCGGTAACTTCACAGGAACCCCTCGTATACTAACTAGCGAGCATACGAAAGACACATCAAGCCCATCTTATAATTAATCGTCATTCTTAAGTTCTTAACCTATAAAGGTTCATCATTATATCATTCTTAGATTCGTGATTACCGAATCGAGTTCATAACATTGCTTTGTAAGGGTTAAACCCTAATCTAGTTCCTTGTCATTACTATGACTACTTAGGGATTAAGAAAATCCTCTCTTATCATGGTACCTTTCCTCACTTATAATTCATCTATACATTCCCCAATGGTTGGGTTTTTCTATGCCTAATAGCAACACTTATTCACTACATATCGTTATGGAGTCCGAGGTAGCGTTGGAAAGCCGGAATGGTGCGAGAAATGATGAAAAAACAACATGTTCTGCCAATGCTCCCATCGTGTCACGATTTGGGAATCGTGACACGATTTTCTACCCAGAAAATGTGTTTGTTCCTGCCTGTGAAATCGTGACACGATTGGAAAATCGTGACGCGATTTTACCTGCAGTTAGACAGCATTTGGCAAGTTTTAAACGTGATTTTTCACCATTTCAGCTTATCCAACATACCCAGACATCATAACATATTTAAGGATCATTTTCTAAGGCATATAGCTAGTTTATATCATCAATAATCAAGGATTAACATGGAAAGGCAATTAGGTACTAAAAACCCTAAGCTAGGTAATTAAGCTGAAAACTTTCAAACTTACTTAAACGGGTTCTAAAACCCTGTGGAGCTCACCTTAATCCACAATTTGGTGCTGATTACACTTGATTTCCAAAGCCCTAAGTCTCTCCAACTCTAACTCTTCCCTTGTTCTTCCTTGTTCCTCTTTTCTTTCTCTTGACCTAGCTTCCAACTCAAGCTTTCTTGCAAGTGTTTTCTCACTAGGGTTTTGATTGAAGTTTGGATGAAGGATGGTGAGTGAGGGAGGGCGTGAGAGATGAGGGAAGGAGGAAAGAAATTCTGAATTTTGGAATGAATAGAGAAGGAATGGAAATGAAAGAAATAAATATCTTGTCCATTTCTATTTAATCCCCCCCTTAGCCTTATTTACAAGTTTGCCATTTCCTCTTAATTGCTCATTCGCCTTGCTTGCGTCTCAAGTTTCTAACACAGATGAACGCTACATCTAAGCGGGATATTACACTTTCAATATACTACGCGCGAAGATTTTCCTTCTTCCTTTGAATGATGGCGCTGAAGGCGGTTATCACATTCGGTCAGAGTCTCCTAGACATGAATTGAGATGTGAATTCTTCATAAAGTGTTCTCCACGAGTAAATGGATTCATCCTCTAAGCTCTTAAACCTGGTCGTTAATGCCCCCTTCAGTATAAGCAGTGGCGGAGCCAGGAATTTTTCAGAGCCTGGCAAAATTTTAACCGCAAATTCACATGTGATATAATATATAAATAGTAATAAATTGAAATAAAAAAGGCTCGTCATTTATTCAACAAAAGTACAATTTGAAATAAAAGAGATAAAACATAACCTATCAATAATGTGCTAAATAAAATTAGGAGATAAATGCTCTTTCTGATACCTCTTTGCGGTGAATATTCAAAGAATATCAACATCATCAAGTAACTTGAATATCTTGTGCACTGAATCTTTGTGGAATTGTATGTGAAAAGTTTCATTTATTATGTGAAATTGGATTTAGTGGTATGAAATTTATGGTTAAAAGGTATAATACTTTTAGTGACAGTCTAACCCGTAGGCAGAAGTCTTTTATGTTTTAAATAGATTTCATAGAATTAGCTACGGTTTTGTCCGTAGGTAGAAGTCTTTTATGTTTTAAATAGATTTCATAGAATTACCTAATGTTTTCAATATCTAAAATGTATAGAGACGGACTAAATTTCGTTGTCATTCGTTGAGCATAATGCACGGCTAATGTGGGGTAAATGTATACGCGACCTTTTGCTACAGATAATAGCCTATAGTGACGGTTTTCGTTTGTCACTACAAGTCAAATTTCGTCAAATTTCCTGTAATAATACATAGAAAGTATGGGTTGAGCCCGGGCATGTGCCCAGGCTCACTGGGGGTAAAATCGCCCATGAGTATAAGGATGAATAATTTATACTTGACGTCACTCTTTGCCTGGTGGTAATCTAGAATGGTATCTACATGCATAACATGTCCATCTTCGTGGGTTTTCTAGGGCTATGGGGATAGCACAATTAGTGATTTTTCTCGTGAACGGTCCTCAACGACAGTGATAACAAACCTTATAAGGAGAAGCGTCCTCATTCTTGTTTTGACGGCGATAATAAATTGACGGAATTTTAATTATTTTCATCAATTTGTTTAGATGCGTGATAGATAGAGACCGTTTATGGCATCATCTTTCTCATCTATGCACGCGTAAAGTCACGGTAAATTTAAATTTATCAATTTTGATTTTATTTTTATATTTTAGGTTGCATTTGAACAAATTTATTTTTATCTCAATTTCTACTTTAATTAGCTACTATTTAACTCAACCTTTAAATAACTTATATTCTCCTTAGAAATAAGCGACTTATTTTGTATGAAGAAATAAATAGTGGAAGGAGCTTAAGAATAGCCATGGATATTAACTTTTCGATGACTTGTTTCTTGGTTCCCTCTCTCACAAAAGTTTCTAACATCTAATACTTTAAATTTTATCTTTTTTGCATACTATTAAAAAAGTTTTTACTGGTATAATATTCAGAAGTTTAAATTGCAAAGTTGTTGATGTAGTAATTTTAAAATAAACATGTTTGTTATACCAAAACAAATAAAATAACATGTCTTCTAAATACTAAAAATATATTAACTTTTTCTTGATAGTTATAATAAGGGGTATTATGTTATAGTATTACGTTTTAACAAAATATTTAACAAAAAAATATTTAGACTATTACTTTTTCCATCCTACTCATTTCTCGCATGCCTTATATTTTTTACGAAATGCTCATGTGATTTACCGATTTTATAATCCGAATTTAGTTTTTCCTTTGTTATGGGGTGAAAAAAAATGAGTTTTTCACCAATTCAGATTTTATAATCCGAAAACCTCAAAAAATATGGTGCGTTCCTTGCTTTTTTTGGATTATAAAATCCTAACACTCCCTAAACACCATTTTTCAGGGGAAAAACAGTTTGGATTATATAATCTGAATTGTATCAGCACAAATTATGGGTTTGTTTGTAACATGGATAAACAGTTTAAGGACCATATTAATCTTCTTAACTCTCATCCTTGTCATTGTTAGTTGTTCTTAGTAAAAAATGCGGTTTTCAGACTACTTAATCAGATTGCTCCGAAACTTTTCCAAAAAATCAAAGATCAAGACTCCCCTAGAAGGGACTCCGCCCCTCAAAATCTAAAATTTCACCGTTTAGACCATTTTTCATTTTTTTTTTATTTTTCATATTCTCAGAAAAATTCGAATAAATTTCCATTAGTTTTATTTGATTTTTAGAATTTTTGGTGATATTTTTATGATTTTATTTGACATGTTTTTATAATTTTTTACTTTGTTTTTTGTTATTTTTAAAAGCTAAATTCAAAACTGCTGAAATATGAGAGATTTTGATTGCTTATTACGTACCAGGATATTTCGGTATAAAATCCGAACACAGTTTGGATGTTTTCGGATTATAATGTTTTCAGATTTTATAATCCGAAATCCCAGAGTGTGTGAGAAGTAGATATGGTGAAAAAAGTAAATCTCAAATATTTAATATATTTATCTGTGGATGTGTGTGTATATATATATATATATATATATATATATATATAATCAAAAATTGAAAATATTTTATTAGAATATGATAGTTTAATCTTTTACAAAAAGTCGTAAATATTACTTCATCCGTCCCAAAATATAAGCAAAAATTGGTCAACAAAAGTTAATGTATTTGGTTCAAAATTTGTACCAAATACATCAACTTATGTTGACTCATTTTTGCTTATATTTTGGGACGGAGTAGTATACAAGAACAATTATTCATTAGTTGTTTAATTTGTTTTTACTTGTAGAAACAGGCCATCATTATAATTTGCATATAGAGGTCGTCGGGACAAAAAGCGTGCAATGCATGCCTTTTAACTTGTCACTGTTCTTGACGATGAGTGCTCTAAATATGATTTTTTTTTTTTACGGTTTCCTTCTCTACTACGTGAACATTTTCGTAAGTACTGGCAATAAATCCGTGTTAAGTACGGGTCCGAAGTGTGGGACAATGCTTCAAAACGCATTGCAATGCTATATGAATTGAGAAAATAAAAAAAAAACTAATTATAAAGCCGACGTCAATGATAAAAGGCCAAATTACATTGACTTTCTTTGAGATTTTTGGTGGATGGACATTGTGGTTGATCAATGAAAATGAAATAATCTTAGATATATCCTTTTTATTACATTAGAGTTTAAAAATTAAATCACCATGACCGAGAAACAATAAGTTGGGAAAAATCACCTAAGTGAAAAATGGAAAGAAAAAATGGTCGAAAATTAAGCGAGTTCATACTCGTATGAAGAAATTAATTGCTAAAATAAATAGAATCAACAAAGTTTAAACCGTGTTATATTATAAGGGAAGTGCTTGTCAATTTGATAAAAAAAAAAAAAGAGAGATTGGTATTTAGTTAAAAAATATAGCGGGTGTTTGTGTTATTTAAGAAGACGTAATTTGCCCATGATTTTTTTTAAAGAGTAGTTTGTCCATGATAAAATCATTGAAATAATTGTTATTAAATATTATGAAGTGGTAAACTAAAAATATGTAAAAATAATAAAGATTTCATTATGAGTTCTGTGTATGAATTGTACAACTATATTATTTAGTGACTCATTTATCATTTTTTCAGTGTTTTTTATAGTCATATTTCTAAAAGATATAATAAATAATAATCTACAATAATAAAAAACATTATTTATAATATGACATGGTAGTCTGACTTCTTTGATTCTCTGTTATTTCCAAATATGTTGAGATCTGCAGGTTTCAAGGTATCTTGTTTGCTTACACTTTAGTTCTTCAAACACGAAAGAGCTTTTATCTTGCTGATTTGTTCAGGGAGCTGTTCGCGCTTGGATTTTGATATCGTGTTGACAGTTAATCCATTAATTGTTCTTCGCAGATGTTCACTTTTCATATTTTTTTTGTAACCTGGTTTCGCGCCCGTATACGGGTTCGCTAGGTTGCGCCCGTGATTAGTATAAAAAAATTAGGATAGATTAGAGTCGATCCACTTTGTCTGATTTATTATGTTGTATCCCCGTTTTGAGTTGTATCTGAGTCAGGTCTAATACCTCGAGTCTCTTTATCTATTTTGTTTTATTTAATATAATTTTTCTTTTGACTAAAAAAAAGATAAAGAAAAAACAAAGGCAAATTATTTTTAGAAAATAAGCAATCTTGAAAATGTGTAATTTTTTTAAAAGTAGGTATATGCCTTGTAATAAATATTTTGTAACTTTCTTGAAGTTATGTTATTTTGTGATTATCAATCTGATATAATTGAATGTTTTTTTATTTTTTATTTTCTTAGTGAAAATATTTTTTCAGTGTTTTATTAGTATCAACGATAATTGTCTCAACCATATTTTGTTATTTTATTGATAAGTAAAATGTATTTATCAATGTTTTTTTATTAAAATTTATATTTATGAATATTTTTTTAGACTAAATATGTAAACAATTGTCATTTTTTTATTGGGTTACCTACAAAAGAAAAACTTATAGGAAGGTCTATTGCATCCTAAAAAAGAAAAAATCATAGGAAGGTAGTTATATCACATCAAATAGACTCGTGTGAGATAAAAGCACATGAACATCATAAAACTTTTTTTTGGTACATTCATAAAACTTATTTTTAATGAATGTAAATTGAATATATGGCTCGCTTTTAATAGAATAAAATATATTTTGATATTCAATCATTTAGAGATTATTTTTTGAAAAAACATAATCAATTTTGTGTTTGTTTATCGTAATTACAATCACTTCTTTGAAAAAATATTTGTTTGGATACAACTATATAAAATGGATTTTTTGTTACAAAATTATCTTCATTTTTTTTATACTTATTTTCTCTCTCTCTCTCTTACATTTTTTAAAAGTTACTATAATTTCTTTTCATTTAAAGTCGTTTTTAGATTTTTTTGTTGAACTTAGTTTTTTAAGAAATTATAACAATATAAAAGAAATTTTTTGTTACAAAATCACATCAATTTTTTGAAAGTTATTTTTTCTCTAAGCTAAATAGAATATTTTGTTACAAAAGACACAAAAATGTAAATATATGTTAGGGTGTCAAAATATTAAGATGGGACAAATTTGTGTTTTTACTGGTCATTAACTTTCATAATTAAAGAAAGATAATAGATTGTAAATTGTTTTTAACTCTTTAGATATATAGAAGTTGAATTATAGAAAAATTTGTTTTGATTGAGATTAAGATTAAGTTTGTTTGTTCTTTAAAAAAGATTAAGTTAGTGTGTTTTATCGAGTGAGTTTGTTTTAATTTGTTTTTAAGAGAGAAAAGATAGAGGGATGTTGAAACAAAAGACACAAAAGAATATAATTTTGATGACGTGTCAAAAAATTAAGAAGGGGTGAGATTGTATTTTTGGTAGACATTAAGTTTCATAATTTGAGATAGAGAATAAATAATTAAAAAATAGAAGATAAAGTTTGTTTGTTCTTTAAAAAAAGATTAAATTAGTGTGTTTTATCGAGTGAGTTTGTTTTAATTTGTTTTTAAAAGAGAAAAAATAGAGGGAGATTGAAGCAAAAGACACAAAAGGATATAATTTTGATGACGTGTCAAAAATTAAGAAGGGGTAAGATTGTACTTTTGATAGACATTAAGTTCCATAATTAGAAAAAGATAGAGAAAGATGTATTTAATTAACTTGATCAGTTAAAAATAATTATATTATCATCATTATATAATTATTAATTAACATTTTGTTGGCAGGTCCCTAATGTGATTGGATTCACATTGGGGATTACTGAGATGATCCTTTATGGATATTATGCAAGACATCATGTCGGTGTCGGTGCCAGGCAAAATGAGCACCATGAGGAGTTTCACTACGTAGAGATGGGAGCCATAGATGAGCACCCTTTGTCAGGAGAAGGTTCATCTCACAAACACCCCCTTCCAGAAGAACATGATGATTCCACAAAAAATCCACCATAATTCTTCACTCTCAAACCCTACTTAGTAGCTTTTGTGTTCATATTATAACAAGTTTGTGAGTGTGTGCGCGCACGCGCGTGCATGCCATTTACGGGGTTTTAATATATTATATATTTCAAACCGATATATTACCCAAAAAAAGATCATTTTATGATACTCTGTGCACTGATCGGCCCTCCCAAAAAAGAAAAAGTCTTAGCATCTTCCACCATGCCATCAGACCGCATTCCACCTTCCGTTGTTCGCATCTCACTCCTTCACTCCCATTATTGCCCACAATGATGATCTTTCCTCTGTTAACGTCAATTGTTGTCTTCTTTTGGATATGTGTTTTCTTCATCGTTCCTTGTTTGATGACGGAAAGCGGAAATGCATTGGCAGTGCACAAACCAACGGAGAGAGCGGAGGAATTTGGTTTGCAGTGAAGTTGGGTCGACGGAAGGAGCGAAAGGTCGGTTGTAGTTCACAGGATCGATCGACGGCTAAGAGCGGAAGGTGGGTGGTAGATGGCGGAGAATGTAGAAGTGTGTTTGGGAATGTCGAAAGAACTGCATATGTGGAATCTGAAGTTGTATGTTTTGTGGAGCAAACAGTTGCGGGATCAGTAAAGGGTGAATCTGTGTTGGTCAAGTCTGAGGTTGTGGTCGAGGGCGCTCAATTGCTAACTGTTGAGGATCTTCATGACAAATGGGAGAAGGTTGAACTTCATCTTGATGAACCTAACAAAGCATGGTGTTCGTGTTGTCTTTAAGGATTTACACCGTGGAACGAGTATCTATGGTGGCGTTCTTGGCATGAGTTGGTTGACAATCGACCATCAAATATGTAACAAAAGATGGTTACGGTGGTGGATTTGAAGAAATATGGAGGAATAAAAAATCGATTTATGCAGACGGAGCTTGTAATCTGGAGTGGACAAGAATAAGGATGATCCCATGAAGATGCTCGTGGAACTAAGATTTAGGCGGAGAGAAAATTTTGGTTGGGCAGAACTTGTTTTTTGATGGAAGAGTAGAGGTGTCAAATGGGATGGTCCGGCCCAGCCCGACCTGGCCCGCCCCGATGGGTCAATGCATATAACTGGGCTAAGCCAGCCCGGCCCGATTGAAGAATGGACTGTAGAATTTGAGCCCGACCCTAGCATGGGTCAGTGGTCCGATGGGCCGGCCCGGCCCGTATTTCAATTTTTTTAAGTTATGAAACGTACAACAAAAACTACTTTTTTTCACAAACACACCAAAAGGATCAATAACACAAACAAACAACTCACAAAATAACTGCAACATCAAGTATTATCCACACAAAATAGTTAGGGCATAAACATTCACCCAACATCACAAAGTGCAACCGCTAGGGATAAACATTCACCCAACCTTACATAGTGCAAAATAGATTAACAAAAGAAATTATAATACATGAGAAGTGAGAACTTGGTTCAAAATGACATCTCAAAATGAGTATAACAATTCAAAATGTTATGAGACCATTGAGCATTGTAGAGGAGCAAGATCTTCATCGAAATTCGCCGTTGTAAGTCGTCGGTCGTTCCGTCTGAGAGGGGAAAGGAAGAGGAAGTAGTGCCTCAAGCATGAACCGATGAAAGAGAGAGATAGCAAGGCTTACTTTACTGGCTTAGGCAAGAGAGTAAGATAGATTAGGGTTTTTTTCCTGGACTTGGAGTGGGCCTAAAAAATAAGTGGACTTTTTTCTAAAAAAAAAAAGAAATAAACAAATACCAAAATAATTTTTTTATATTTATTTTAAATGGGCCGGCCCGAAGCCCGACTGGTCAGCCCGACATGGCCCCGTGTTTTAAATTGGGTTGAATGGGTTGGGCCAAAAAGGCCCGGTTGTTTTTTGGCCCTACTTTTTGAAGCCTGGCTCGTTAGCCCGACCCATTTTTGACAGCTCTATGGAGGAGAAGGTACCTGTAAAACATGTTAGCACTCCGACGTTCAAGTCAGTATATGATTTAGAAGGAAAGAGTGAGTAAAATTCTTGAAAATGTGACCGTGCCTGGGTGTGACACGAAGTCACACTTATATAAATGGAGACGTTGTAATCGTCTCTTGTAAATTGAGCGCAATGTGCGAGAGGTTGTAGGAGATTGATCAATTAGTTTGTACATGTTGTCTTCTTTGTTACCTAGAACGAGGACCAATTGGATTAATGTGCCTTTGTAGATTAAGTCGACAATGTGGGCTACGGCCTAGTCTAGAACACCACAGATTTGTGTAAAATCAGATAATCGAATAAAACATTATATCTAAAGTAAACTAAAATAAATCACTATTAATTAAATTTCAATTATAAAGTAATTAAGTGTTGTCTTATAAGCACAACTCAGTTGGTAGATGTAAAGGACAATATTATGCAGGGGTTGGGGTTCGAACCTCGGACTCCCCACTTCTCCACATTTAAAATGTGAGCCTTAGCCATTAGAGAGGATAATGTGATAGAGAAATGATATTTGTACTATCATATTGTGACCACTTTTGGACAACTTTCTCTCTTGTACTCA
The DNA here is from genome assembly GCA_018208015.1 of Medicago ruthenica. Lineage (NCBI taxonomy): Eukaryota > Viridiplantae > Streptophyta > Magnoliopsida > Fabales > Fabaceae > Medicago > Medicago ruthenica. The sequence goes on from CM031372.1 coordinate 4,358,049, forward strand.
CGTTATGTTCTTAATTTTTCTCTTTCTTTTTCTCTCTTTTTTTTTACCAATGAAAAGTGAGGAAAAGAAGGTTGTTACAAAAATTGTCATCGAATGATTATACAAATATCATTATTCAATGTGGTATGTTAGTGATGTGATGGAAAGAGAGAGAGAAAAAAAATGAGGAATTGATCAAAAAAATAAAAAAAAATGAGGTGTTAAATGAGCACGAAAATTAAAGGTATCCTCGTAGCATTACAAATCTAAATTAAGAAACTAAATTAAGAAACATTTAGTCATGAATCTATAAATATTTTTTTGTTAATTGTTGATAATTTTTTAGTGTTAGTGATTTCATATCGGACGATTTAGATTTCAAATTATGTTTCATGCAGTAAAACAATCTCAACCGCCAATTTAAAACCGATCGACCCAGATCAATTATAGCGTCCTACTATAACCGTGGGAAATCCTATTCCAAAAACAGAGTAGAAGTAAACAATTGATGTATAGAAGAAAAATTCAACCTGTGGGCAAGTTTTGTACGGAATCGTTAACGATTTTCAAACTTGTGATAACATATTTATATAAGAACTTTTATTCATTACAGATTACTCAAACACAAACAGACACAATACCTCTCAACTTAAGTACAAAACTTGCAAGAACAACCAAACTCACACCTACAGAGTTGCACTCAAGTAGCACAATTTAAGTTGTGCTACCAGATTTGATCTGTGTCCATTGCATACTTAAATATACATCTTACACTAACATTTATGATCCATGGGAAAAGTAAGAATCCTTTTTCTCTAAATTCTGAATGCGGAAGACAGCGATTGAGTTGAGTTTAGCCTTCTCTTGCGCAGTCTCTCTGCGATAGCGAATGCAAGCTCAAGTGATTGAGAAGCATTGAGTCTTGGATCACAATGAGTGTGGTAGCGTGAACTTAAGTCATCAAAAGTAATAGTCCGTGACCCTCCAACACATTCTGTCACGTTTTGACCAGTCATTTCCAAATGAACCCCTCCAGGGTAGCTTCCTTCTTGCTCGTGGACATCAAAGAATGCCCTCAGTTCAGCCTATCAATAACAAAAACATCAATGAAATACATTTATTTATATATTATCAGTAGCAATAAAAAACAACCTCAGAAGAGAGACAGATCTTGGGTACGGCAATAAGAAGCATAAACATCATAAAGAAGGGCAAACAATAGCCAAAATAATTCTAATGACTTTAGTTCCTATACATTTTGGAACAGACACTTTATCATTTGTCACACAAATAACGATTATCGCTATATTATGTAGGACAGACAAGACAGAGGTGATCAACAAAGTCAATCACTCGCTTTATCATTCATTAAGCCAACAAAATCACAGATTTAGTAAATTTTCTGATAGGTAGCCCCTTTACGATTAGTTAATTAGTTAGTTGGTGGCTGCATAAAGGGAGTTGTGAAGAGCAAATTTGACAGATGAAGCGCCTTGTGGAGACAGAATCAAAATTTGACAGGAACGAAAAGTAGATCAAAATGAGGGGAAAGATGGCTGACCTTAGACAAAGAAGAAACAAAGACAGATGGAAATAGGTTGGGGAAGTAAATTAGTTACTGTCTGGATTTACTGGGATGAGTTCAACTCAGGAATGATGGATCAAGATGCTAAAAGAAAAAGAAAAAAAAAATATTTCAGGGCATTCAGCATCCGATGGTGCACTGATTGAGATTTTTTTATGTCGTCAACACAATGTCGGGCAAGAGCAATCCACACAGACTTCTGCCATCATCAGAACTAGACTTTCCTATTATCAACTATGTAGAAGAGGGTCTGGGTAAATTGAGAACTATATAGAGCTTCATGCTGTAGGATCTTGGTGGGACAGTATGGTTCATTCATCCTTTACCTTGAGGACAAGGTAAAACTTCAAGAGGAAAGTATTGATTGGCAGGTAGCCCCTTTACAACAACAACAACCAAGCTTTATCCCGCTAAGTGGGGTCGACTACATGAATCAGATTACACCATAATAGGTAGCCCCTTTACAGTTTATTAATTAGCTGGTGGGTGAATTAGGGACTTGGAGAAATAATGCATGTTGTCTATGAATAAGAGGACAGACTGAGAGTGATTGTGAATCAAGTCATTTGAGTGCATTGGCCTTTGGGTATTGGAGAGGTGCAGACTTGTGAAGTCCGGATTCTTCCCTAGTTCATTCTAGAAAAGATATGGTTACTACCATTTTCAATGTAAATGAACACTTTATGGTTAGTTTGACAGAAGTTTAGGATTAGGAAAATCTTTTTCGAAATTCATATTTGAAAGCAGCAGAGATATTGCAAATAATAAGTGTTCTGCCGAATATGTATTAAGTGAGTATGAAAGGACGCAAATATCACCAAAACACCCACCTATGCAAAAAAATCTATTGTTTCCTTATATCGTAATAGATTTAAGAGCTAAATTGCATGCTCTAGAAAAAGTAGTAGCAGCATGAACTAAAGCTCTTCTCTAGAATATAAATGTAATGACCTAGTAGTATAGACCATATTTTATTCCATTTCTGCATAGCATAAATATTGAACATAAAAGACACAAAGAGGAAGAAGAAGAATAATCAAGCACAAGTGAGAATTACCCTTATTGAATCAAAAGATCGGGTTTTAAGTCCCGATGGAGCTTTGATGGTGTTCCCATGCATGGGATCACTAACCCAAGCGACAATTTGACCAGCACTGCGAACTGCCCTGATAAGATGTGAAAGCTTCACTCGCATATTCTCAGCTCCCATTCTTACAATTACTGTAATTCTTCCAGGCTTGTTATTGGGGTTCAGAATATCTATCAGCTTAACCAGTTCATTTGGATCCATCTTATCACTAACCTGAAAACCAAGTAGCCATTTAGTAGCAGCTAATTCTGTCAGAAAAGCATTATATATCACCAACAAGACCTAAACAGGATTGTTTTTTAAGTGTTTGAATACTATGCTAATAGATAATTATAATTACTTAACCGAGTCAAGCCTATGTGAAGTAATTTTGATAAATTCACAGCACAAGCAATGTGAAACAAAATCATAAATAAATCATATGATATGTAATTTGATGATTAAAGCAAAATAGCAACTTAGACAAACATAGGCAAGGAGCAGTATATATGCACCTTAATGCCAAGGGGATTAGCAACTCCTCTCAAGAATTCAACATGAGCACCATCAAGTTGGCGGGTACGTTCCCCAACCCATAGCATGTGAGCTGAGCAATCATAATGAAGCCCAGAAGTAGAATCTTCCCTAGTAAGTGCTTGTTCGTAAGGGAGAAGCAAACACTCATGGGAGGTCCAAAAGTCTGTTGTAGTCATGATTGGATGGTCAGATGTAATTCCAGCAACGCTCATGAAGCCAAGAGCCTCATCCACTCGATGTGCCAATTCACGGTACCTGTTGGTCCACATCAAAAAGAAAAACTGATGTGATAGAAGTTGAGAAATTACTTATAAAAAAAAAAGCTTCAGATTACCAAGACAATTTCAAGATCAAGCATATTACTTGCAGAAGGCGCAAAAGAAATTGCTAAAGCATATCAGTATTTAAATTTTTACTTGCATAGGATCACTACAAGAAAATTGGAATAATTGAAGTTTAACATGGTATTGAAGGGAAAATAAAGTAAAATATAATTATTATAAATAAAATCCCATTCCAATTTTTTTTCCTGTAATGTTACTTCCAAACAGCATGAGTGATAAGACATATGCCAGAGCCAAGCAGAATACTTCACATTCAATCCATACAATGCAACTAACTAAACATAATGAAGTGTTAATTTGGATAAACTTTTCAATGAGTACTTACGGGAACATGCAATCTCTCCTTTATAATATCAGTTATTCTAAATATCACTACAATCTCTGATAAATACTTACTTAGTTGAAAAGCTCGGGTAAAATAGAAGCTAACTGAAACTAGGCCAAGTCTCCAATTTTATTCATTCCTCATCCTTTCTACACATTTTATGATTTTCACCCTACTTATTTCTTCCTAAAGTCCCTAGAAATTAGAAAGCAAATAAATATATTCTCAAATCCCATTCCCTTCTTTGGTACACCCTATGTCTTCCACTATCTTTTTGAGAAACATGGAAATACACAGTTCAATTTTCTAATACATCAATGACCAATCCAAACCGTTTTAAATATACAATAATAAGAACGAACAAACAATAATGATTCAAAATCACAAAATCAAGTTTAGAAATGGTACCTGTCTCCCTGTTCACTCTGCTCCATGAAATCAAGATTCCACTGGTTGACTCTTTGCATGGCAGCATAACCTCCAGTAGCAAATGCCCGCAAGAGGTTGAGAGTAGCCACAGACTGGCAGTAGGCTCTTACCATTCTCTGTGGATCTGGAATTCTAGATGCTGCATCAAATGCATCCCCATTCACATTGTCACCCCTGTAACTCGGCAGCTTGACTCCATTTTTCTCCTCAAATGAATCTGATCTCGGCTTTGCAAACTGACCCGCCATTCTACCCACCTAATTCATTCAGCATATATCCAACCCAACACATCAGTAGAAGTATGGCATTCTCATTGACCATACATAAAATTCTAAACAACAATGTCATTTGAATAGCTAAAATTTGACAACCTTTCTAACAACAATTACACAATTCAAATAGGTAGTTAATTACATTCAATTGATGATTAATGGATATTCTGGGTGTCAAAACTCGCTAACTATCCACATAACTTCATTAATCACAAATTTGAACATGATTAAACATAATTTTCATGTCAACCATAAATCTGAAAATTATGATTAATCGCGTCTAAATTTTTGGTTAATGAAATTATGTTGGTGGGAAATACATTTCGACACCTTATATATCCAAATGTGTTAACCACTTAAAAATGTGGCAAAAGTTGTCTAAACTTAGTGTACGTTTGGATGGGCGGTGAGTTTGGCAAAATAACGGTGTCAATTTTGTTGAACCTCTGTGTAGCTTTTGCCAAAATCGCAGTGACTCACAGTGATTCTACTAGCTACACCGTGAATCCTAATATGCACTTAGTTGAACAAAAATCATTTCTCAATTCTAAACCAACAAAGGGTAAGACTTAAAAATATCCAATTAGGGTTCCAAATCCAAATAATTATAGGCTAATAGCAAGAATCTAATCTCAAATTTCAATTCAAAAAAAAATAATTCCCAATACAACAAACAACAAAACAATCTCTATTATCATTTCATCATAAGAAATAAAAAAAAAAAACAGAGATAAAGAAGAAACCTTGATAACAGGCATTTGAGCACCAAACATAAGAACAACACCCATTTGAAGAATAACACGAAAAGTATCACGAATATTATTCGCACTAAACTCCTTAAAGCTCTCAGCACAATCACCACCCATAAGAAGAAAAGCGTTCCCCATGGAAGCTTGAGCGAGTTTATCCTCAAGGTTTCTAGCTTCACCAGCAAAAACAATCGGTGGGAAAGATGAAAGGGTTTGAAGAACTTCATCAAGTTGGTTCTGATCTGGGTATTCTGGAAGTTGCAGTGCCTTCTTTGTTCTCCAACTATCTATGTTCCATGGGGTGGTTGATAATGGTGAAGTTGTTGCTATTGAGTTTGTAGCGTCGGAAGAAGAAGAAGAAGAAGAATTTGCGACGGTTATTGATCTGCGTTGGTGGTGACGAGGGGGGTGTGGTATTGATAGGGATGGGGCAAAACAGATTAGGGATGCAGATGTTACAGACATGTTTTCGTTTCTATGTTTTGTTTTGGTCTCTGTTCTATTCTATTGAATCCACTTCTCACATTTATTTAGGTTTTGAATACGATGATATTTTTACGTAACTGGTGGTTTAGTTTGTTTTTTCTTTTTTTTTGACTAAGTGGTTTAGTTTTTTATTCATTCAGCTATACTTTAACCTCAATCCTTGTCTCTTTATTATCCCTGTCCCCTCCACGTGAGGAGAATGTGTACCTAACCCGGATCTCCTACCGTCTTTGATCGTACGCGTTTACGTAGTTAGGAAATTTGTCATCGTTTGATCGATATGGGATGTTTTAGATATCAACTCGATAATTTTAATTTTTACTTATTTTTTGGTTTGTTTGATCTTGATCTCACAAGTACAAATAAGATGATTTCATGAATGCGTGCAATTGATGATTACATAGAATTTGAGTTTGTGTATATATTTTGGACGACTAGTAATAAATCTAACCAACTTTTTTTTTTTTGGGAATAAACCTAACCAACTTAAAAATAGTTTGAGACTTGGTTTAAAAATTAACTTGTTGAAATTGATTTATAAATCAAAGGATCGAATTCAAAGATTTTAATGAATGAGTTGAATTTTAATTGTAAATAGTTCGACTCTTTTAGTTTATTAATCAACCAGAAGAAATTAACTTGTGAGTAAGAATAAGTATGTTTGAAAGATGATAACGTTGAATACAATGTTAAAAGTAGGTAATACTTTGAGTTGTAAATGTCATTTTGAAACAAAACAAAAGTCATTTGAAATCTAACATTCATGGCTAGAAGTCTCTTGGGGACATCAAAGTCTAATTACAACTATTTAAAGACAATATTTAAATACTTATTCTTTCATATTGTCATTCTATTCTTACTCTTTTACACGTTCTTCCTCTTTTTCTCTTTATCTTTTTGACCAATAGAAAGAAGATTGTTCTAAAAGTTGTCAATGTAATTATCATATTACTCTTCTAACAATTCTTAGCAAAATCTAACCTTAATTAAGTTTTATGCAAAGGTGGACAGCACACTATCTTGAGCTACATTCTTTTTTAAGATGTTCTTTTTGTCATTTGAAAAATAACAAAAACATCTAGAACTCTTTTGTTTATAGGAAAAACTTCAATAACACCAATATTTTTTATTGAAGGCGTGCTTGATATTTGATATGTGATTACATTTAATTATGTCACTTTTTAAATTATAATTGAATCAATGTGTCAGTGTCGTGTGTTTTGTGTCTCTGTCCATACATCATAGGAAAAATAAAATTCGTTCTCTTGTAAATTATAAATTAAGGCATACTATTGCATTTGTTGCTTAGATTAAATTAATACTTCATGTGCCATATCTTATATCTTAATTTATAAATATCCTTTTGAGATAAATTTTTTGTTGCATAAAGTTTTTAGCATTTCTTCACCACACATATTCATAGGCTCAGACCTTCAAACTCATTCGAAAAAAAAGCATGCATGATAGTGTGTCCTATGAGATATGCCGTGGCACCATAGTGCACATTAAGTCTTTTGTTCTTATAGGGAATACTTACACATGTGACCTAATTCACAATGATAAGGACATGTCCAATAATCTTTTTAAAAATAAGTGAGGTCTAAAACAATTTTATATATGAGGCTTTTTTTTTGCATATGAGGTCTTTTTGTTTATAAAATTTAATGAGAAATAACTTTGTTACTAGTAAACCTAAAATGAGGGTTTTAGTAGTCTTACCTTTGGGTCGGTCCTTAAAATGAAAAAATATATTTTACTTTGATTTCCTTCGCAAAGGAAGTGAATCCACACCAATGGATATGAAAATCAGGAATGTGGCCACAAAGTACAGGCCTATTGCTCATGTTTGGAATATAAATTGGTATACTGTCCAATGAGGTGCTAATTTTCGTGGCAAGTTCTTATGGCATGGTAATGTTATTCTTCTATAACCTGTTAGTTGAATTCCTATAGGAATGTGACTTTCAATTGATTGTAGAAACTAGGAAGGGTAAAATTACATTAAAAAAAGGAAGATTGTAAATCATGCATGCAATCCAAGCAGGTAAGAGAATGCCATGAAGGAAATTCATGTGTTGGAAGATTTAGAGCAGTCTTCTTGTAGACTTGTATTGTTTTAATTCATCCGAAATGATTTATAAGCAGAATTAATTCGTATTTCTTGGAATAAAATATAGTCTGGCATCAAAATCCCTTTGTGATTGATTATGAGGTTGAATGGTTGCACACTAGCTCTCTAAATCAACAACTTCTCTCATGTTTGATGATAGTATCTCTATAATACATCTCATTCAATTCATTTTCTTGTATTGTCAACGAACTAATTTAATTGTCATCATAGAGTAATTTAGACAATTAACTTATTTTTTGTTGGGATTTCACATATTAAATGTTGTCAAGTTCAACTACATAATTTTGAAGAAAAAAAATGTTGATATTTCATTCTAAATATTATTTTTTTACAAGAATTCATTCTAAATATTTGTAATTTAGGTTATTTTTGCTTATATTTTATCTTGGAGAGGGAGTGATTTAGTTACGAAAAAAATTGTTTCCCTATGTTGTTTAGATGGGTTCATTGCAAATTATAAAAAGGAAAAATTGGACTTCTCTCCGTAAAATCATTTGTCAACAAAATAAATAGATAAATAAGGTGACAACTTGGGTACCCATCAATAAAAGGTGGGTAACACAACCCATGTTGAGTTGGCACCAATCAAAGTTATTTGTTTGTTTTCTATTATTTTTAATGTTATATAAATACATTGTTTTGATTGGTCCAACTCAACATGGGTAGTATTACCCACCTTTTATTGATGGGTAAACAAGAATTTCCCGATAAATAAACTATAGCTATTCTTCAAAAAAAAAAACTATAGCCATTCCTCTCCAAAAAAAAAAATTATAGCCATCGTGGTAACCATGACTCATTTAAAAAATTGGCAATCTTGAGTTTCTAGTAGGGTAGGCATAAGGATAAGGCTACTAAAGTTCTACCTCTCAGCCCACTAATAAAGATATATTTTATTAGATTTTATAAAGGGTTAAATATATTTTTGCTCTTTATAAATATATCAACTTTTCGTTTTAGTCTCTTTGAAATTTTTCTTCGATTTTTAGTACTTATAAAATTTTCAATCATCATTTTTTGTCCCTAGTGAAGAAGAGTGAAATAAAGATTTTGATAAATATGGTAGCAGGAGTCATGTGGGGGTGTGAAAAGAAAAAGAAAAGCAATCATAATATTACAAGGCCTGTTACCCAAAAATCCAATTGCTAAAGTCGGTTTATGTTCAACGTAGCAAAAAAGCGTGAAATCAATATCTAGGGTTTAGGAAGCATGGGGTCGAGTGAGGAAGAGATGAAGAACACAAGAGGAACGATCACGGGACCGAAATTCGCCTCTGACCTTCGATACCGATATAAATATGTTGATACCGTACCCCCAAAGCCTCGTAGAATAATCGATCGTACCGATGAATACCGTAAGCGTCGGTTGAACAAGCTCGATCCGCCGGAGAGACACCATCCTTTTGCCGACGGAGAGAACACGCTGGATCCAACAGTTAGAATACATACTTATGATGATATCATGAGGGAGGAAGCACTAAAGAGGGAGGAAGCAATGAAGAGGGAGAATGAGAAAATATAATCAGCATATGTTGTTGTTGGGTGTCGATGATGTTTTCGTTTCTTATTTCAATTTTCACATGCTATATGGATTCAACTCAGGTTACTATGGCTAATCCTATGTAGTTTTGGATATTTTCTAATAAAGTACGAATAGTTCATGAATTTAAATGTTTTTTTGTTGTTGTGGTTGCATGTTTTATATAGTTAATTTAATACATCCTATATCTAGTTGTATATAGTTTGGTGAAAAGTTCAATGTCTACAGATCGAAAGCACGCTATTTGCAGGTTAATGAAAGCTAGTGAGACCAACATGGGCGCACCTTTCAATGTTGTTTTGGTGTGGGGAAAATTATTAATACATCCTATATCCAGCACCTCTTCTATTTCAAGTCATCACCTCTCTTGTCCATGTGTTATCTCTCTCCCCACCGATTCAAGGTCGTTTCCTATTACCAGGTTGATCCATTCAAAACCTCTTCCCTTTTTTGTTTATTTGAATTTGAATCTCATTTTAAAATTCGGGTTTATCTCATCTTCTCTAGGATTTTCATCATTTATATATAAATAGGGATCTATTTGATCTATTTTGTTTCGATTTGTTCATAGCCATAAAAATTTATTTATCCTCTTTTTCTCATTTTGTATAGATATATACTTACTTTACACCGGGTACTTTTTTTATATATAGATATACTTACTTTACATTGGTCAAATTGTGATGTTAACTCTGCAATTTTAATTCGAAGTTTTTACAATTGCAATTCACATCTTGCTCGACAAAGAAGGAATCTACCCCTTTTTTGGATTCATTTAGTAATGATTGTGATCTTTGCATAATGGTATATAATGAATTAGTGCAAGGTAATTACTTATATGATGAATTTGTGCATAACGATGTAATGAATTAGTTCAAGGTAATTAATTACAGTAATTTCTTATGAATCAGCTGGAAGCGTTGAACAAGATGGATGATCAATGGTTAAATGGTTGTCTTGTAACTTAAAGAGGTGTTCTTGGAACAGTTAGTAGTTAGTAATTATGTTATTTTATCTCAATTTTAACAAATGAAAGATGGATTATTTCCCTTTTAAATTTAGTTGTTACGACTATTTTTAGTATAACTTTTTAGTAAATCTAGTATAATTTAATTCTTAGACCAAAAAAGTTAGTCTTCGTGGTACCTTATGTTTTGGTCTGTACTTGGAAACCATAAACATATTTTCTGCGCATTGTGGTTAGTATCAAATAAATAATTGTTTTGTGTAGATAACTTGATTTGTGAGCTAAGAGACAAAGAGATTTAAGATTGATGTTCGTGTCTGGAAACTAACATTTTTCCTCCCCTCTAACCAATTTCAGATCTATGAATTGTAAAATAGGGGGCTCTTGCCCCCACAAAGAAGAAAAACTACTTAAAAAATCTCATATATTTTGTATTTTGCTCCCTACCTAATAAGATAGGTGTTGCCTCCATAAATAAATATTTCTAACAAAGTGAAAGCAGAAAATTATTATATGAGATAAAATATAATTATTTATAAAATAATTAACTAAAATATGATGATAGATATAACTAATTAAAATATAACTCCCCTAAAAAAATTAATTAAAATACAACCATGTACACACTTATTATTAATTTAATGGATACAAAATATCAAAATAATTACTATAGCCCATATATATTCTCATTAAATATAATTAGTAATTTATAAGATGAATAGACATATATACGTGGAAAATAATATATCAAAAAATTTGAGTGTTACATTAAAATTCGAATTCGGGGTCCTACTAATTCGGAGTTCGGTCATGAGATAAGTACAGTCTAGCCAAAAATTGTTCCATCAGGAATCAAACTCAAGTTATTCCAAACGATTTGTCATTTGATGGAGCTCATTAACCAATTGAGCTCAATTGCTTGGTTCTCATGTGATTAGTCATGAAGATGTGCAATTAGACGAGAATTTGTCTTACAACGATCATCTAACAACTATAATAGATAAGAAAGTGAGATGTTTAGGCTCAAAGAATATCGTCTCAATAAAGGTTCTATGTCAAGGGATGTCCGGTGAAGAAACAACTTGGTAATCGAAAGAAGTGCTTCGCGAGAAGTAACCACGCTTATTTGAAACCAAAGCTAGAAGTGAAATTCAAGGAAGAATGTTCTTAAGGGGAAAGAATGAAACACACTGTTTTTAATAATAATAATAATAATAATAATAATAATAATAATATTTAAACTAAACACATCGAACCCCACCCCCATTGTTTCTCATATTTTTTTTTCACCCTCTACTTCTGTCTCGCACAAGATTGTCCACCCCCACTCACATTTTATATCTCTTTCAATTCACGATGATTCTTTCATAATCATACACTCTTGAGGCCAATTACACATCTAAGCAAAACTATTTCATATTATAAGTGTTTTTGGGTAGGATTTTTGGGGTAGGGTTTGTGCTTTAAGAAAGGAGAGGAATATTCATCTCTTGAAAGTTGTTCATTGAGACTTTTTCAAGTAAAACTTTATGATTAATGCAATCTAGAGATGATATCTAGCTTGGATGGGTAATGTAACTAGTATAGATAATAAAATTTTAGATTTTCACGGGTCTCTTTCAAACCATAAGTCTAATAAGTTATCTACTGATAGTGTGATCATAAATAAGTTTCTCAAGAGCTGAAATTATTATATGATGTTTAGATTTGGTGGAATTGCTCTCGTGGTCATTACATAAGACATTGATAGGAAGGAAGTTGACTATTTGTAGTTGCGAGTTTATGACGATCATTATCACATATTGTAATTACTGTATTATTGGTATTTTACTTATTTCTAAGTTAAAGTGTTATCTTTAAACATTTTTCTCATCGTCGTTATTTATTTTTAAAATCATAGATATTAATATATACTCTAATTGAAATTACTTTTTATTTCATATGTAATTGATATTACTTATGATTTATAAAGTGGTGGTTTTGAAATTGAGATTTGATTAGATGTATTTTGACCTTATGTTTGATGTGTTGTAAAGCATGGTTGAGATATGTGTTTTTAGGAAATTTTGATATTAATATGTGCTCGATTTGGACTTTGATTTACTTATGAATTATAAAGTAGCAGAGCTTCAATTGAATTTTAATTGTATGTATTTTGACATAAGTTTCAATATGTTGCGAAATATGGTTTTAGAGAAGTATTTTGAGAATCACAGTTATAATGACGACGATCTAGTTGCCCTTAGTTATGTAATTTCGGTTAGGAAGAGTTACCTGTTAGATGGAGTCACCCATATTGAACGCGATGTAGACTCGTTAATCAATATATTTGTTGCGTTTTTCGAGTAAAAAAAAAATATTCGTTAGATGGAGCTACCACTAAGGGAGACCAAGCTAGCTCTCGGTTCTATCATTGTAACTCATTTTCATTAAAATTGGTTTTTTTTTTACTTTCTTTAAAGTTGATTAATTTGATTCCATTAAATTGTATCATATTCCATATTTTCTTTGAAGTTGATTATTTCGATTCTTTTTAATTGCATCAAAATAAGATATAAGCTCGTGTGAAAATGACGTTAGCAAACAAATGTTTTTGTAATATGCTTCTTTTATGAGTAAAAAAAGTCATTATTATAATTCCTAATTTTTCACGTGGTTACTCGTTAATGTTTCAATGAGTTTATTTATACATCATACATAAAGATTCAAACATGTCAACACATTTGTGGAATTAAGAAAACATGTGTTATATTTTGTTTTAAAAATAATATAAAATTTATAAATTTATCCTTTGTTTAAAACATATTTTAAATAATAGAATTGGTTCGTATTAAAGTTCAGATCTTTTAATAAAATTTATATTGAAAGAATACAAAATCACTATATAATACTAGCGAAAAGACGGGCACTCACATGCCCGTCTTTCCGCTCTTTTTATTGCGCTAACGTTTGAAAATTATAAACGGTCTTTTTTTTATGAAATTTTGATTTTGATTAAAAGTAAAAATATAAATGTTTTTTGCTTTCAAATTATAACAAATCAAACCAGCCATGATTATATATTTCAATTACACCAACAACATAACAAAAAAATATAATCTAAATTATTATTATTTTTAATGACACCAACAACAATCTTTATTATAGAAAATGTTGTTTAAGACTTTAATTGGGATAATGAAAAAGTAAGCATAGATATATTCATCTAGTTTGTTACACTTTTTAAAAGATAAAGGGAAAAAATTGGACATATATATATACTTATATCGTGTTTGTTACACTTTTATTTTAATATTTGAATTTACTCTTACATGTTTGTTACATGTATTATTTGTATTGAAAGTTGAGGGTAATTTTGGAAAGAGAAAAAGTTGGCCCAAAAGAGGCAAAACATGCTATTTTCTTTAGGCCAAATACCATTTGTGGTCATTTAAGTTACATGATTATAACAAGTTTTTTTTTTTACAAATTGGTCTTTTAAGTCATAAAATATTTACACTATTATCTTAATTTCATCAAACTCAATAAAAAAGGGTTTATGTGGATGTTTAAGGTTAAGTTGGTTTGTCAAAATTCATTGCTCTCAAAACTAGAGCTCATAGGTGTGTTATTCGGTCTTGATTTAAAACAAAATTGACCGATTACTTGATTTATAATATTGTTGATCAAATATTTATATGTAAAATTAAGCTTGAAATTCAAAAACAATAAGAAAATGTGTATAAGTAATCATGTTTGATGTCATAAACATTTTTGGACCTACCATCTTAATTTTAAATGGTCTATAAGCACGTTTTAACGAAGTTGGCTGAAAATATAGATGACAGTGTAAATATTATATGACTTAAATGACCAATTTATAACAAAAAATAACTTAAATGATCAATTGGTAACAGAAAAAACTTAAAGGACTAATATGTTATAAACATATAACTTAAAGGATCATGAGAGGTATTTAGTATAGATAATGAAAAAATTATGATATTGTATACACAATTGATCGTAACTGAAAGTTGGCATTCAATATTAAAAATTAAAAATCATAATATTATAATATTGTCAAGACTCTTAAAACAATGTGTTAATTTCGTATAGATAGTAGAGTTAAGAGTGGCAGCGATTTCAAAGTTTTTGGTTAAGAACAACTATGCATAATTGAAAGTTGGCATTCAATATTTTCTCTGATAATATAAATATCACTACTAGCTCAGAAGGGTGTTTAAAAATTAATGACAATTTTAATTGAACAAAGAGACAACAGTTAAAATTTAGATGTATTTCACACGTAGAGGATAACCTAACTATCAAATCATATCATATCAACAAACAATATCAGTATATCAAACACCAACATCACACAATAAGGAAAGAAATACAAGCAACAAATAACCCAAATAATGACCATTCACATTCTTATAAAAATTGTTTAATAAATTAAAAACAATCATCATTAAATACAATATAAATATTTTTATCATCGTTAAAAAAAACTAGCAACTTGCAACTTTTATGTGACCAATTGTCTATTTAAAAAAAAGATGATATGTTGGATGGATAAAGTTGGTTAATTAGAGAACTATAATAGAAAATAGTTAAGAGGGTTGGACTCTTACTGTAACACCCATACTAAATTTGTCTAGAATATTTAGCATGTGTATTAATCTGATACATTAAAATTTTCAATATTAATACAAATACAACTGAATGAATACAAACATGCTCGTTTATACAACCAATCAAGTACCATAAAATATACTTATACAATTGTCTGACAACCTCCTGAGTTGGTACAAGCCGGGCATCTGCACTCCATTCAGTGTCTTCCTGAAGAACTTCATCACGAATCTCTTGCTTACCTGAAAACCTGCACCAGAAGGATTGGGATGAGACATAATGTCTCAGTGAGCTCCAGCCCAACCTACTGTTGGCAACCTCGGGGAAACCTAGGGTCGTCATGCACTAACTCTTGACAATCTTGGGGATACCTACGATCGCCATCAATCTCTACATATTCCGCGATCAAGGGGAAAAACTAGGATCGCTGTATGTCTTTATTTTATGCTGAGCATATACATAATCTCATACTTAGTGATCTGGGGACATCCTATGATCACGTTCTGCTATCTGATGACTACTTCGTCATAACTCTTAATATAATATATACACATATTCATCTTGCTCATAACATAAAGTTAGAAGTTAGGGTGTAACACACAATAATTATCTTGGTTCATTTTACGAAGTGCATCCGGGTGGAGTAACCCCGAAGTACATCTCCCATCATACCGGTGAAATTCCTATCATATCAGGCTAACATCGGACTCCTCTTATCGTCGTGCAGGACTTACATAGAAACAACGCATGTCCACTACTAACGGGGAACCTCGACTCCACTACTAACGGGGAGCCTGAGAATCACGACTTAAATTATCTTTTTGCCGTGTAGGACTTACATCCGAAGAACACCTAACCACTACTAACGGGGTACCTTAACTCCACTACTAGCGGGGAGTCATAGAGTCACGACTTAACATTTTAATTAAACTCTTATGTGTGGTTATCCTCGCGGATGGTAACTACACCGTTCCAACTAGCGGGAACCCCCGTGCTCTAACTAGCGAGAACACTGGAGACACATAAGGTCTTTAAATAACTCTTGTTATTCTTCAATATACATAAATATAACTTGTAAACTTACGTGTGGACAACCCTTTCGGAGAGATCCCATCCGGCATAACCCGGAGCCTGCTGGACACGTTAACTTTATAATTAAATTCTTAACTTAAGGTATGCCTTAACTTATACGTGACCTTGTTGTTCCAACTAGCGGGAACTCCAAGTGGCACGTCTTAACTTAAACTTATAATCTTATTCTCATCTCATGTATCCGCATGTATAACTGATACACCATTCTAATCATATGAATATCTAATGCATTCTCAAGTACTTAAACATGATTTCTTAACCTATATAAGGTTTAAGCTTATCGTTCTCATAAGCCATTCTCTTAAATGTTGGGCACTAAGCCCCTTAGCTTACTTAAAGCCTAAAAGTAAACTCTACCCATTGCCATAATTGACATTGATCCATATTGTGATTAAATCTTGATGATATATGAAATATTTATCCCCACTCTCATGCTAATACAGGATAAGTCTATGACATTTTCTTCAATTACTAAATGTACAAAGACGTTCTAGCGCTATGAGGATGGTTTTCTGGCCTTAAAACACATTTCAAAAATGGGGTAGCATTATGCTTTTGTCGTGGCACGACAATCTTCTCTCGTGGCATGATGGTGCCCTGATCTGCATGATCATGGCACGATGGGTGCCATCGTGGCACGACAAAACCAGTGTTGCCAGGCCCTGTACATTCCCAGAAAATTCCAAAACGAGTTTTAACATAATCCCACAACCAGCAAGTCTATATACATTAATTGATAGGGTTTTAAACTAGGAAGATCATAGTATATCAAGTATTAACAAAAGGGAAACTAACATGCAAGAATTTAGACTTAATCATCAAGATTTTCCTTTCCTCTCTATACCTCAAAACTACCCCTAAAAGGGTAAGAATTCTATGGGAGCTCACCTTGAATTATCTTATCACTGCTTGCCATGCTTCCTAGTCCAGAATCCCAGCTTGATTCCTCTTCTTTCTTGATTCCTTGCCAAGCTTTCTCTAACCCTAGCTTCCAATCCTTTTTCTTTTCTTGTTTTCTTGGCTCTAAATCACAAACCTTGCTTGCTTGCTTAAGGATTGAGTGATTGAAGATGAAGTAAGATGAATTTGGAGGTAGGGAAGAGGATGGCGCAAGAGGGAAGAAGAGAGAAGGGAGAGGATTGGTCCTAGAGAGAAGAAGTGGAAAGATTATGAGAGAATTTTGGGGTAAATGGCTTTTATAGCCTAACCCTCAAAATTATAAAAATGTCATTCCTTATAAAATATCTCTGATACATCGTCTCAATACTGATAAATACTTGAGTCTGAAGTGGGATATTACAATCTACCCCCCTTAAAGAAATTTCGTCCTCGAAATTTAGAATCCTCTTGAAATCATATATATATATATATATATATATACACACACACACACCTTTCACATTTCTTTCTCTACTAGCCAATTCTCCACTCAAATTGCTTACCGGAATTCCCTGGTTATCCGAGGGTGTGACATGTAGATTTCTCATGAACCTAGATTAAACTTGGATGGTTAGAACTGTCCCATCTCTGTAAGTCAAAATATTTGACAATCCCTTACGCGACTGAAAGGCTTGGTGCACATTACACAATTTTTACATAGTAGGGTGAGCGGTTGTCTGAACCAATCTACCCGACTCACTTGACTATGCCTCTTGTTCATACGCTTCTTGCAAATCCAATTTAAGGTTACCAAACCTCAGATACTTTTAATGGATAATCTTATCCTCCTTAAATATTCCCACTCTTCAATGGGTTTGTTGCACTGCAACTAATTCCAATGAATTCTTATCTTTATCCTTCGTCTCATACGGCGACATCTTACTTATAGACTTATATCATACAATTCCATATATAATCATCCTTACACTGAAAAACATCTGATATTGTGTATGCACATGCAAATGCAAGGATTATTCCAACTTCATTTAATATTCCAAGTATAAGCAGTAGGTTTCACCTCTAGCACCTACTCCTTTCTTTTCGACATCTCGATGTGTTACTTATCACTATCATTACTTCCACTATGGAATTCTCAAGAGCTCGCGGAATTTTACAGATTACTCGTGTTCCGCTTCAATTAGTCTACGACATCACTTATCTTAATAACTTAGAAATCATTCTTCATTACTAGGAGTTTGACGATCTTCCATCATTTATGTCACAACTTATTCTTGTGTTATAGCCGTAGCGTAAATATTTTCTATATCGATAAATCCAAAACTCATAAGAGTTTAGTCCAAGTGATGAGCGGTATAAGCCGTCTCACATCTCATCATATAGTACAATTCATAGCACATAATTTCACATACATGTTCGAGTACGTGTACACTACTAACGGGTACACAGTACGTCGCATTTCCCTTGTCCGACTAACGGGACTTCATACTTAAACATAATACATTTGAGACACTACCACATCAACTGGAGATCTTTTCCTTACTCTTAACTCATGTTTATTTCTTGAGTATACATCAACCGATAACATAAATTATGGTTACATTCTATCGGCATCATACACTTATTTCTCATTTCTGAACATCGAGTTCAAGATCCTTGAATATTCTTAACTAAAACGCGTTCGGTATCAACATACCTGTTCTGATTAGCATCTTCTCACTTTAAAACATTACTAGTTGCGTACCTTAGTTACTTATACATGTCACATAACTGAAAAAGAATGTATTACACTACTGTCTGAGTAGCATAAACACTGCCTGATAAGTATACATTACTAATCACAACCTGGTACATGCGTCATGTTATCATAACGTGGGTACAATGTGGAATAAACTTACAAGCCATTGCATTGTCATTTCTGATCAATGCTTCAAATTCAAAAATTTCATCTTGCAAGTGCAACCTGTACTGATGTTGTCTCATGCTTAATTCTCTTTAAACTAAACTTACCCTTCAAGTATACTTGATGTTACTGAGCTAAAATAGCTAAACTACCGTTTTAGCGGTGACTTCCATTAATTTAGGCTTAATGTGCTAGAAACACATCCTTCTTGCTTCTGACCATATATTCTTAAACTATTTCAATATTCCATTTCTCATGGGTTTCGAGGTTTGAAGTATTCCTCAACTTAACTTCTAAAATTTTTCCGTTAGAACTTGTGATATGTTCAAGTCGTCTCTACTTACTACTATTCTGTGTTATAAGAATTAAGCACTTAACACCTTCCCTGCCATTTCTGGCAAGAACTTAACAAGCCTTCCTGTTCCCTAAGCTTCAGCTTAGCATTGTTCGTTAATTCATTCTGAGATTTCTTCTCCGCTGCGCAACTCTGATTCTTAACGACTCGAGATAGAATTAGAGTAATACACCACTATTGCCATATAAAATCTCAGTGACCAATCTTTTTACTTTATCACTTTGAAGTTACCATAACAAAACCATCTTACGTTATTGTTTCTCTTATGGCTTAAACCACCTGCTTAACTTACTGATTGGTCATCACCTGACTTTGTGTTTCCTTTCGGACATAAACAATATACTTGTTTTCGCGGAACTATGCCAAAACCTGTAAACAGCTTATACACTGATTCTAGCTTATTCTCCATGTTCCGATTTTCGTAACCATCTCATGGTCAGTTCAACATGTATAATCATTTAAACATTGCAGAAACTCTACTAAAAGTATACCTGGAGCAACTTAAGTTCACACTTTATTCACTGATGGTTCGAGTCTCGTTACTATTTGTTCTATTTGTATCAATAAGGATTTCATATCCATAATCTTTTCCGAGACAACTTAGGTCCCCATAACTTTACCATATCTCTTAGGTTAGCCTTTGAGTTTCTCCGAAAACAATCCGTCTTGAAATAGATTCAAACTCTTATCGGCTCTCCTGTACGCCCAAACATAGGTTACGTCTCTTCGAGTACCCGATTAATGGATCTTAAACTCCTTAACATTAACCACAATCTTAACCTTTCGTATTAAAGACGATCTTCCATATAATAAAGTCTCAACATAATTTCTTGGCTAAAAAAATTCCGATTATCCTTCAACACTGATCTACTATAATCATGTGTTATCTTAAACTTGTCTTCTTCATCCAATCAAGGAATTTCGACTTTGTTCATCCATCAGTTCGTTAAAATCTAACAACTTATTATTCAACATCCTTTTCTGGGGGCTCATTACTTGTTGATGAGCTTGCGTTTCTCATACGAAACATCCCGATGACTCATCATAATGGAAGGTAATCTGATTCAATTTTCTTCATGTAAAGTTCTCGTTGGGTTAAGCTCATTTTCCAATCTTCTTACCAAATAGGACATATCCAAAAACACGTTTCGATACGCAACAAGTCTTATCGCTACTACTTACACGTCCATCCTGGCTCCTAGGTTGCATATCATATTTTTCTTAAGGAGTACTCCACTGTCATTCTCGTGGCACGAGAAGCATGGGTCGTGGCACGATGGATGCCCTGATCCATATGATCGTGGCACGATAATTCCAGCGAGTTCAGACTTTGTAGTTTCATCTGTTCCAAAAAATTCGCTTAATCCATAATTAAGTCTCTTAGTTGTTTGGACATTAAAATCTCATCCGGTTCGAGTGTGTGAGTCCTTTGATTCTTACACACTCCATCCTTGCAGGGAGTCCAGAGCTTCCCATAATCAACTGATAATTTCTTATGTCTTCCACAGACGAGGCATCGCTCAACGATGCGTCCAACTGGGTTAAGGTACTTCACCTTACTCTTAAATATCTCTTATGTTCTTGAAACTTCGCCATTAACAGACTTAGTTACCTTACGGTTTGATGGCCACCATTTGGCATTGAATACATCTTTGCCAATTCCGTCTAAAAAATCTAACGCTCCTCGGTCACATTCAGCGCTCAGACATTTATCCTAACTGTCATATACTAGATTGAGTTGATCAGGCTCAACTAGATGTGACCTTTAGAACAATATCCGGAACCCAATGGTCCCACTACTTTTGTTGAACTTTTTAATGACCCAAGGCACGGTCTGAATCGACCAGCTCTTATACCAATTGTAACACCCATACTAAATTTGTCAAGAATATTTAGCATGTGTATTAATCTGATACTGGATACATTAAAATTTTCAATATTAATACAAATACAACTGAATGAATACAAACATGCTCGTTTATACAACCAATCAAGTACCTGTTATTGCTTCAGATGCAAGTATTAGTTTTTATATCGTTCCACAGGGATTAATGTGATATCATATTCCGTTCAACTTCGATTATCGTCTTAAGTTAGGGTTTAATCGTTTGTTTTACTACACTACTCAATTTTAAAACATAATAAATAAATGGTAGAGTAATAGAACATAGAAGGTGTTTAGGATTGACTTTCATCAATCAAACATTGGTTATATCCGATTGATTACAAATACGAATTCTAGCGTTTTCTTATATATTGCATTATTACGTATTGCTCATCAACATCATTGATTGCCCAAATGACATCGTGAGATCGATTGTATCGTTTAATCGATGATTTCTCAATCTATTAAACGATCCAAAAGCATTATGATCCAATACTATAATGTAATTATCAAAACCAAATCCCATTTCTAGAATTTCTTATCTTGATAGAAAATCATTCTAAACTTAGATTCAAAAGCCTTTTTCAACAACATTTAAATCAAACATAAGATTGAAAAGCAAGAAGAAATTCAATGGTATATAAAAATTGCTAGAATCATATATTGAATAATCAAAAGTTTACAACATGAGTGATTGTTTACCTATCAATCCCAACAAAGGAGATTGGTTGATCATTTTCATGACAACTCTTGCAAAATAGGAAAGAAAGATGAAGATATGTGAGAGCTTGATGTCTCAAAGCTTCTTAAGATCTTCTTCAATCCAAATCTAATTGCTATTTGATGTTTTCCTCCTTCTATGACTATTCTCTCTCAAAGATAACAGGTTTTCTAAGCTCTGGAAATTAAGTATTCTGATAAAAAACTATATATCAAGAAATGAGCTTAAAAATCTATTTATATGCTGAGAAAATGTTCGCTCGCTACAAGCGACCAGCCTGTCGCTTGTAGCGAGGACTTCAGTTGGCCAATCATAGAGCTCCACGTCACCATCAGCATTAAACCGCCCCTTTGGTCGCTACAGCGACCAGGTCTGTCGCTACTAGCGACCAGCCTTTGAAATTCCCTGCCTAGGCTCGCTTCAAGCGTCCAGTTCATCGCTACAAGCGATGAACTCCTGATAATCCCTGCCTAAGCTCGCTACTAGCGATGGATGCTGCGCTTCAAGCGATGGATCACTGAAAATCTCTGCCTATCCTCGCTACTAGCGATGAGTCTTGCGCTTGTAGCGATGGCATCAAGAAAACCTTCAATCTTTTGCATCAATCAGGTTCAAGCATGTATTTCCTGTATAATCATATGGGGTAAGGCTTAGGATCACATTCATTGCATTTTTAACACATTTATGCCCTAATCCTAAGGTAACTTGTACAATAAGTAAACATAAGTGCCTAAATTTGTACCAAAATATAGCAACATTTAAGCACTTATCAAACTCTCCCCAACTTACATTTTGGTTTGTCCTCAAACCAAAGAACAAAAGGAAATTTTTCATAGCTTTGAAAACCACAGTATTGAGCAATTTAGCAAAGGATTCAAAAGTGCGAAGAAATAAATATCAAGTGAGTGATTCAAATGTGATTGCGCAAGCTTAAGTCTAGTTTCTCATTAAACAAGATACATTCTACAAATGTGAACTAGTTCTAAACACAAGGCATTAAATCATACAATCCTAAACAAGCAACATGTTTAAATTTGAACCAAACCTAACACACTTCTATATAAAGTATATGAACAATTGAAATCATTTGTGAGGGTTATGAACACTCATCCAATAAACATGATAACATACAATCAAATTATGTGTCTATCTAATTATCATTTCCAAAAGCATAAAAGGCATTGATCAAAAGGACTTTAAGGGTTGTAATTGGGCTAGGCTACAAAAGAATTGTCATATGTGGGATATTTGAATTCAAATGGCCAAGCAAAAGGAAACATTCAATCTAACTACAACTTCCTTCTTTCTCCAATTCAACACTTGGTGAATTTCTTTCTCTTCTATTCTTGATTGATTCTTGACAACTTTTCTTTTTCTTTGAAATCTTGCAAACCTTTTCATTTTTCTCTTTTCTTTTTCTTGGTTTGCTTTTCTTTCTTTTTTCATTTCTTTTCTTGTTGTCAAGATCAATTAACATCATTCACCATACATTGACTTAAATAAAACCTTCCTTTCTCCCCAACTTATTCCAATGATACCCTAATCGAATGTTCCTTTGTTATTATGGCAAAGGTCAATAAAAACGACGGATAAGGGTTCAAAAGAAAACAACTATCAGAATTTAATAAAGAGTTAACTGTGACTGAATTTTTTTTACAAACTCCGGCAATTTAAATAAGCAGATGAGCTTATTAAATTGACAGTCCACAGTTAACAATTCTGATTCCATTAGGCTCAGCTGGGTTATCAGATACTCACACATCTCACAGGGTGGGTTCATTTGGTCAAGTATTTCTCTCAATATCAAAAAATTGCCTTGATCATTTCAATGCTCTTATACAAATTAAAACAACAACAGATTTAACATAATCTAACTGAGTTAAACATGGTATTGGTCTCCTGCATATATATACATTGGTTGAGGATTCCTCACATTTTTGGCTAGTTCTACATTGGTTCAAAACTAAACACATGCTTGCTTAAAAACTGAATAAATTAACTTGTGCGTGTAAAGAACTTATTCACATTAAAGAATATACCTAGAAAAACGAGAAAACGAGTACCTTAGCTGCGCGCTTTAACACTCATTCTTATCATTATCACTCAGATGATTCACAGTTCAAGCATTGCTTTTGAATCATTCATCTTTCTTTCAAAATTTGTTGGGATTTTCAAAAAATTTTAACATAAATACTAAAGCATAAATAAAATATAACTATACTAACATGCTATAACAAAAATTAAATAACATAAACATAATTAACTTAAACCAAAAAGAGTACATCATCCAAAGTACAAAAGAAATACTCAAAGTACATAGCATAAATCAAAATGTTAAAGTACAAAGCTGAATAAATAAAATGAAAGAAAACAAATCAAGATCTGCAGCTCTGCATCAATCTGAATCTGTGGCCATGTCGTCCTCAGAGTCAGTCAAGTCAGCTGCCATGCGATCAATAGAGTTTGTAGCAAATGAAGAATCATCACCCAGATCAGCATCGACATCTGCGTCATCATCACCATCGTCACCAGCATCCTGATCATCACCAGCACCAGCTGCATCTGCCCCTCCTGGAAAGAATGGCCTGTCCCCAGGCCAAGCAATGTGCTCGGAGAAGAACGCAGGTGTCCACGGGCTCTGGCCACTGTCGTGCAAATGGCTCTGAAGCGTAGTAAGTGCCCGATGATTTGACGCATTCTGCGCCAACAGAAGAGAGCCCACAGTAGCAGAATCCCAACCGGAAAAGTCCAAAGGTGGAATGGTCGGCTGGCTAGGGTGGCTAGTAGTCTGAGGTGGTGGTGGTGGCATATGAGAAGGTCCTGCTGAGGATGAAGGTCCGGCTGAGGTGTGAGGAGGTGGTGGTGGGGCAACAGGTGCAGGTGTAGAGCAATACCTATTGATGTATCTATCATCAATAGGATTTTTAATTTCCTCATCAACTTGTGATGGCATATGAACTCTAGCTCTCCTACATAAACCCATGATCAACCCGGGAAAAGTCAAAGGGCATTTAGGTTTGCCCGGGGGTAATAGTCCACTCTCAGCAACTATCCTCATCTCATTAGCAATCAGCCTAGCTACGTCCACTTGACGCTGAGTGAGGATGTAGTGAACAAGGGGGGTCACATCTAAAGTGGTGGAAGAGGTGTGAGATTTGGGGCGGATGTTATAAAGAATAAGGGTAAGGATTACCTGAGCCTCAGTGGTCATGTCCTCACGGAGTGCTCGGAAAGGCTTACCCGAAGCCCTACTCAAGTCATAACTCTTCCCCTGCTGGAAGATGTCCTGTGCTATGCTGTCGTGGTCCCAGTCACCACTCCTCTGACGTTCACCGAAATCACACAGTGCAGTGGGTGCAAGCAGATTATCTTCTTCATCATCAACCAGCTCCAAAGGCTTGCCCAGATATGCGTTGATGGACATGCGGTCGAATGTGACGGTGCGCCCACGCACGTAGGTCGTGAAGGTAAACTCATCAGACGGATCGGCGGGGATCGCGTTCGCGTAAAACTCGCGCACGATCTCATAGTTGATCCTCCTCGGTGGTGTGCAAAGAATACCCCACTTCCTCTCTTTTATCACAGCTGCTATATGTCCATATTCACCCTCTTCAGAAATTTCAAATCTCTTCTCGGACCAGATTCTTCTCGTCCTCAGTTCCTCGTATCTCTCCTGGTTCCTCCAGCTGAGGAAACGAGCTGCATCGTGTTGTGGCAGGTTGACCCTTGGTCGTGACGAGGAACTTTCAACGTTCCTTTGACGTTTTGAAGATGTTTTAGGTGCCATTCCTACACAATGAGTTAAAACAGATAAAAGTCAGGTAGGACACAAGTCATATATCAATCAAAACAAAAATAAAACAAATTCTGGGTTCGCTCGCTACAAGCGACAGCTTGGTCGCTGTAGCGACGAAACCCAGAAAATGCCAGGTTCGTGCGCTACAAGCGCTGTTCTAGCGACAAGACCCTTTTTCAAATTTCATGTTTTTCTTGATTTAAACTTGGTTGTAGCATGCGAAATCAACATCAAAGCTAAAATAAATGAGAAACAATCACTTAAACTTCCTAAATCCTCAAAAACCCTAATTTATTTAAAAATTTTACAAAAGGGTTTTTCAAAATAGAAATCCTATGAACAAAAGGATTACAGGGAAGTCTTACAAGTGATTATCGTTCATTTATAGCAACTAAAACTATGTATAACAATGGGTAAACAAAAGGGCATGATTAATTTCAAAATTTTCGCAAAAACCCTAAACCCTAATTTATGAAATCAACATGCAAGCACCAAAACACAGTATAAAGCTTCTAATCAGTGACAGAAAAGGACGATAAACATACCTGGTTAGTTGTTGAGTGAGATTAGTGCAGGAACAGAGTGAAGTTTTTCAGATTTGTGCAGAATGTGAAGAACAGAAATGCAGAAATTGATAGAGTGTTTACAGAAGTTTAAAAGTTGCGAAAATATGAGTTAAAAAGGATAAGACAATAAATGAAAGTGGTTGGGGGGGTGGCTGAAGCGACAGGTCTGGCCTGGGTAATATAAAACTGTTTTCTGATACGCTCGCTACAAGCGCGCGATTCGTCGCTACAGCGACAGGCAAAAAGCCCATCGCTTCAAGCGAACAGTGGCGCTACAAGCGCAAGTGCAAAAACTGTCGCTACAAGCGACAAGTGCGTCGCTACAGCGACGTAGTGTAAAATCCGTCGCTACAGCGATGAGTTGGTCGCTGTAGCGACCATGACAGAAAACAGAAAAATAAATTTTTGAGTTCTAGCCACTATCCCAACATGCATAAATACTTGTACAGAAATAAACTAACACTAAAAACACAACATACTTACAAAATTGGGGTGCCTCCCAACAAGCTCTTGTTTAACGTCATTAGATCGACGCCTGATTCGCTTACGCATGTGAATCGATGAGTGAAATAGTCGTCGTGTGCCGAACGACTTCACCTCCAAAATATGGCTTAAGCCTTTGTCCATTCACTGTCCAAGTCGACTTGGTGATAGGATCTTCAAGTTCCACAGCTCCATAAGGTTTAACTTCCTTTATCATGAACGGACCGGACCACTTGGACTTCAATTTACCCGGAAATAATCGCAGCCTTGCATTGAACAGCAGGACCATCTGACCAGGCTTGAATTCCCTCTTCATGATCTTCTTGTCATGATACCGTTTAACCTTTTCCTTATAGAGCTTGCTTGACTGATAGGCTTGGTCACGCATCTCCTCTAACTCATGCATTTGAAGTTTCCTCTTCTCCCCAGCTTGCTCTTGATCAAAGTTCAAAAACTTGAGCGCCCAAAACGCTTTGTGCTCCAACTCGACCGGCAAGTGACACGCTTTCCCATACACCAACTGGAATGGGGTGAAACCCGTAGGAGCTTTGTATGCGGTCCTATAGGCCCACAACGCTTCGTCCAGTTTCATCGCCCAATCTTTCCTTGAAGATGACACGGTCTTCTCAAGAATCCGCTTGATTTCACGGTTGGATACCTCGGCTTGACCGTTCGTCTGTGGATGGTATGGTGAAGCTACCTTGTGCTTTACTCCATAGTGCTCAAGTGCTTTTGCTAACTGCTGATTGCAGAAGTGTGAACCTCCATCACTTATTAGCACTCTTGGAGTTCCAAATCGGGAGAAGATGTTCCTTTTCAGAAACTTGACCACTGTTTTGCTGTCGGCTTTCTGAGATGCTATTGCTTCAACCCACTTTGATACATAGTCGACAGCCACCAGAATATACTCGTTGTTCAAAGAAGATGGAAATGGCCCTACAAAGTCAATACCCCAACAATCGAAGACTTCGACTTCAAGGATACTTTGTAGAGGCATTTCATTCCTCTTTGAAATCCCTCCGGTCTTCTGGCAACTCTCGCATTCTTTCACATGTTCATAACAATCTTTGAACAACGAGGGCCAATAAAAGCCAGCTTGAAGAACTTTAGCTCCAGTTCTTTCTCCACTGTAGTGACCACCATATGGCGAGTTGTGACAATGCCACATGATGTCTTTGGCTTCTTCTCGAGCAACACATCTTCTGATTAAGTGGTCTACTCCAATCTTGAATAAGTATGGGTCATCCCAAATGAATTGAGTGGCGTCTCTCAACAACCTCTTCTTCATTTGCCATGTGTAATCCTCTGGAATGAACCTCGTTGCTTTGTAATTGGCCATGTCCGCGAACCATGGTCTTTCTTGCACCAAAAGCAATTGTTCATCCGGGAACTCTTCAAGGATGTCCCTTTCATTCTTCGTTATCTCTTTGTTCACCAATCTGGACAGATGATCAGCTACTAGGTTCTCAGTCCCCTTCTTGTCCTTAATCTCCAAATCAAACTCTTGGAGTAGCAACATCCAACGGATGAGTCTCGGCTTTGAGTCGGGTTTGGTAATCAAGTACTTGATAGCTGCATGGTCAGTCCAAATAACAATTTTCGAACCTATGAGATACGAACGAAATTTTTCTAATGCGAACACTATGGCAAGTAATTCTTTTTCTGTGGTAGCATAATTGACTTGTGCGTCATTTAAAACTTTACTTGCGTAGTGTATAGCATGAAAAATTTTGTTTTTGCGTTGACCTAACACCGCGCCTACCGCATAATCACTAGCATCGCACATAAGTTCAAAATCGTATATCCAGTTTGGTGCGGTTATTATGGGTGCGGATGTTAAGCTATCCTTTAAACTATTAAATGCATTTAAACAGTCGATATCAAAATCAAAAGACTTATCTTTGTTGAGCAAGTTGCTCAATGGCTTTGCGATTTTTGAGAAGTCTTTGATGAATCTCCGATAGAACCCGGCATGGCCTAGGAAGCTTCGGATTCCTTTGACATTGACTGGCGGTGGAAGTTTCCCTATCACGTCGACCTTAGCTTTATCAACTTCGATACCCTTGGAGGAGATTTTGTGACCAAGGACGATACCCTCGGTTACCATGAAGTGACACTTCTCCCAATTGAGCACCAAGTTGGTTTCCTTGCACCTTTTCAGTACCGTATCCAGATTTTCCAAGCATAAATCAAATGATGACCCGAAAACTGAGAAGTCGTCCATGAACACTTCAATGCTTTTCTCTATCAAGTCGGCAAATATAGCTTGCATGCATCTTTGAAATGTTGCTGGAGCGTTACATAAACCGAACGGCATGCGTCGATATGCGAATACCCCAAAAGGACATGTGAAAGCAGTCTTCTTATGATCGTCTGGATTCACTGATATCTGATTGTAACCTGAATACCCGTCAAGGAAACAGTAAAAAGCTTGTCCTGACAGCCTCTCTAGCATTTGATCCATAAATGGTAGAGGAAAATGATCTTTTCTCGTTGCTTTGTTCAACCTCCGGTAGTCAATACACATCCTCCAACCGGTCACGGTTCTTGTCGGTATGAGCTCATTCTTCTCATTTGTGATAACCGTCATACCTCCCTTCTTAGGGACAACTTGAACCGGACTAACCCAAGAGCTATCCGAGATCGGATATATCATGCCGGCTTCAAGTAGCTTCACTACTTCTTTCCGGACTACTTCTTTCATGTTTGGGTTTAATCGTCTTTGAGGTTGTGCCACCGGCTTATAATCCTCTTCCATCATGATCTTGTGCATACAATAGGAAGGACTTATCCCTTTTAAGTCGGATAGTGTCCAGCCTATTGCTTCCTTGTTGGACTTCAAAACTTCGACCAATCTTGTTTCTTCTTGGTTTGTTAAGGAGCTACTAATTGTTGAGTCTTTTGGTGTTGGCTGCATGTTTTGGCAAAACCAAAGTATTGAGTAGAAGCATCTCCATATTTGAAACATTTCTTCAGTTGCAAGTTTTGTGTTTTGAAGCCATTCAGAAGCAGAAATTTACATCAGAAGCTGAATGCTCATCAGAAGCACTGTAGCACTTCAGAAGTTGATTCAGGTTCTGATGCTCATGTTGACTTTTGTTGACTTAATCAGAAGCTGCATATTTTCAAGTTATTCTTGTGCGAATCTTTGCAAGATATGCTAAGGTTTTATTATGAATTAAAGCTTCTAGATTGCTGGTTGATTTGAAGAAGATTTTATTAAAGATTTGGTTCAAAGATATGAAATTCATATTTTCCTGTTATAATCTTTAAAAGATTCAGAACAGTTTTATTTGTTACATTATTGGACCAATCTTATTTCTGTAACAAATCAAATCAGAAGATTAGTTTTATTGTGCAAGACTGAAGGCTATATAAGGAGGAGGGCTGCTGCTATTCAACATACGAATTTAGAGTTTAAGATCAGAGAATTGAGTCTTAGAGTTTTTAAGCTTTTAGCTTTATTTGTGCACCACTCTTTTGAGTTGGTTTAGGTGTTTTGATTGAGTTGTAATCACTCTAAGCCTGTAGGTACGAGTGAAGTCAGATGTATTGAAGTTGTTCTTCAAAACAGAGTAGTTTTTGTTAAGGGTTTCAGTAACAGGTTTGTTACTTGAATAGGAAGTTAGTGGTCTCTAATACTCAACGTGTTGGGTAGAATTCAAGACTAGGTGGAGATTAATTGCTTGGGATAGGAACTGGGAGTCAGTGTCTGAGTCTTAAGGGTTAATTCCAATAGTGGAATTCCTTCCTGGATTGGTATCCCCCAGAGTAGGAGGTGTTTACTCCGAACTGGGTTAACAAACCTTGTGTGTTTTTAGCTTTCCTGCACATTTTTTTCTGCCTGTTAATTGCTTTTATAATTGTGCTAAGTTCTGATCAGAACCTGCTATGTTTTAATCAGAACCTGAACCTGTTAAGTACCTCATTGCCTGGCCAGAATTTCAATTGGCATCAGAGCAGGCACCCTGCCTGTAATTTGGGTGAGATCCAGAGGATTAGTTTCTGGCAAGCATGGATAGAGAAGGAGGATATGTCAATAGACCACCCCTACTAGATGGCACAAACTATGAATATTGGAAGTCAAGGATGTGTGCTTTTCTAAAGTCTATTGACAGCAGGACTTGGAAAGCTGTGATTAAAGGCTGGGATCATCCTGTGTATACAGACAAAGATGGTAACAAGACTGAGGTTCTGAAGCCTGAGGAGGAATGGTCCAAAGCTGAAGATGATCTGTCACTGGGAAATTCAAAAGCTTTGAATGCTATCTTCAATGGTGTAGATCAGAACATGTTCAGACTCATCAAACAATGTACTGTGGCTAAGGATGCTTGGGAAATTCTGAAGACCACTCATGAAGGAACTTCTAAGGTGAAGATGTCCAGATTGCAGCTGCTGACCACCAAGTTTGAGAACCTGAAGATGAAGGAGGATGAAAATATCCAAGATTTCTATATGAATGTGCTTGATATGGCAAATTCTTTTGACTCTCTTGGTGAAAAGATGTCTGATGAGAAGTTAGTAAGAAAAATCCTCAGGTCCCTGCCCAGAAGGTTTGACATGAAGGTTACAGCAATTGAAGAGGCTCATGATATCACCACTATGAAGCTTGAGGAGCTGATTGGGTCTTTGCTTAATTTTGAGACTGCATTCTGCAAACAGCCTGATAAGAAAGGGAAAGGAATAGCATTTGCAGTTAATTCAGGAGCTGATGATCAACATGAGTCTGATGAGGAGGATAATGACTTATCAGAAGCTCTAGTATTGCTGGGAAAACAATTCAACAAGATTCTGAAGAATGTTAACAGAAAAGCCAAAGCCAAAGGTC
The DNA here is from genome assembly GCA_018208015.1 of Medicago ruthenica. NCBI lineage: Eukaryota > Viridiplantae > Streptophyta > Magnoliopsida > Fabales > Fabaceae > Medicago > Medicago ruthenica. Next base: position 4,389,601 of record CM031372.1, read on the forward strand.
AGAATTTCAGAGTCAATAACAAAAAGCAACAAACTGATGAGAAGAAGACCAAGTCTGAGGAGAAAAGTAACCAAGCAAAAGGTGTGCAGTGCTATGAGTGTGAAGGGTATGGACACATCAAGTCTGAATGTCCCACTTTTCTCAAGAAGCAGAAAAAGAGCCTAGCTATTTCATGGTCTGATGATGGTTCTGAAGATGATGATGTCAGTGAATCTGATATGTGTGATACTGGTCTGGTTGTAAGGTCAGGAGCTATCTTGAAGAAGGAACCTGGTTTAGAGTCTGAGACCTTTTCAGAGTCTGACTCAGAGTCTGAAGCCTCATATGTGTCTGAAGCTGCTAAAACCTCATATGATGAACTAGCTGATAACTACAAGAAGCTGTATACCAGAAGTGCTGAGGTTTGCAAACAAGTGTTGGATCAGAAGGAGACTATTCTACAACTGGAGGCTGAAAAAGGTGAACTGTTAGTACAGAATTCAGATTTAAAAGAAGAAGTGAACCAACTGAACTCCCAACTTGATCAAATGAAGAAGCAAGTGAAGATGTTGAACTCTGCTACTGATAAGTTGGAGGACATTTTGGGGAATCAGCAACAAGGAAAAACTGGTTTAGGTTTTGTTGATCAGACTCAGATTCCTATACAGATGAATTTTGTTCCTGCTGCTCAAACTCATGATTCTATGGTTGGAACATCAAAGAGGAGACCTCAAAAGCAAGCTCAGAAGAAGCCTCAGATGCTACCCCAGAAGCATGTTCAGATACTACCTCAGAAGCAACCCCAGAAGTACAACAGAAGAAGGAGGAATCATACCTGGACCTGTCATCATTGTGGTAAGAAGGGACATATCAAACCTTTTTGCTTTAAACTGTATGGCTATCCTGAACACTTTCAATATAGAAGAGTGCAACCAGCTGCACCCAGACACAGTGTTCAGAAGGTGTGGAAACCTAAGGTTCAGAATGTTGGCCTGATTGCTCATACCTCCTTGAGAGCCACCTCAAAAGAAGACTGGTACTTTGATAGTGGATGTTCAAGGCATATGACTGGTGTGAAGAAGCTGCTAAGCAATATCAGATCATACTCCAGAAGTTATGTGACATTTGGAGATGGTGTAAAAGGTCAGATTCTGGGTATTGGTGATTTGATAAGAGAAGGGTTGCCCAGGCTTAATGATGTGCTACTGGTGGAAGGATTAACTTCAAATCTGATCAGTATTAGCCAACTTTGTGATCAGGACTTGAAGGTTAATTTTAACAAACTAGAGTGTATTGTTACTGATCAGAATGGAAAAACTCAGATGAGGGGCTGCAGATCCAAAGACAATTGTTACTTGTGGGTTTCTGAAGAAGAAAGAAGTTTGACTTCTTGTCTTATGAGCTCAGAAGAGGAAGTTAAGCTCTGGCACCAGAAGTTAGGTCATCTGCATCTAAAAGGCATGAAGAAAATCCTAAGTACTGAAGCTATCAGAGGTGTACCAAATCTGAAGATCAATGAGGACAATGTTTGTGGTGATTGTCAAATTGGGAAACAAACAAGAAAGTCTCATCCCAGATTAGTTCACCAGGTAACTACTAAAGTACTAGAACTTGTTCATATGGATTTAATGGGGCCTATGCAAGTAGAAAGTATTGGAGGGAAGAGGTATGCATTTGTAATGGTAGATGACTACTCAAGATTCACATGGATAAACTTTGTTAGAGAAAAGTCTGATACATTTGAAGTATTTAAAGACCTGTGCGTTCAATTACAAAGAGAAAAAGATTGTGGCATAGTCAGAATCAGAAGTGACCATGGAAAAGAATTTGAAAACAAGAGTTTCTCAGAATTCTGTGCATCTGAAGGTATAAAGCATGAGTTTTCTGCACCTATCACACCTCAGCAAAATGGTGTAGTTGAGAGGAAGAATAGGACTTTGGCAGAATGTGCAAGAGTGATGCTGCATGCTAAGAAACTTCCATATATGTTCTGGGCTGAAGCCATGAACACTGCATGTTATATCCATAATAGAGTCACTCTGAAGAAAGGAACAACATCTACATTGTATGAACTATGGAAAGGAAGGAAGCCTACAGTCAAATATTTTCATGTGTTTGGCAGTAAATGTTACATTTTGGCTGACAGAGAAAATAGGAGAAAACTAGATCCTAAGTCTGATGAGGGTATATTTTTGGGATATTCAGTAAACAGCAGAGCTTATAGGGTGTTTAATTCAAGAACTAAAGTTGTGATGGAGTCCATTAATGTGGTAATTGATGATCTGACTGCTGAGAAAGATAGAAGTGAGTCTGAAGTTGTTCCAGAGTCTGAAGCATCAGAAGAACAAACTTCAGAAGCAGAAATTCATCCAGAGTCTGAAGAAGCAGATGTGCATCCAGAACATGATCCTACCAATAAAGGGCCATCCATTAGAATTCAGAAGGATCATCCTAAGGAGCTTATCATTGGGAGTTTGGATCAAGGGGTCAGAACCAGGAGATCAGAACCAGCTGCTACTGATTCATGTTTTGTGTCTAAGTTTGAACCCAAAAATGTGAAAGAAGCCCTGACTGATGAATTTTGGATTGAAGCAATGCAAGATGAGTTGAATCAATTCAAAAGGAGTGAAGTGTGGGATCTTGTTCCAAGACCAGAAGGGCTGAATGTGATTGGCACTAAGTGGATATTCAAGAATAAAACAGATGAAAGTGGTACTGTGGTCAGAAACAAAGCAAGGTTGGTTGCTCAAGGCTATACTCAAGTTGAGGGACTTGATTTTGATGAGACATTTGCACCTGTGGCCAGACTAGAATCCATAAGATTGCTGTTGGGTGTATCCTGTATTCTCAAGTTCAAACTATTCCAGATGGATGTGAAGAGTGCATTTCTGAATGGATATTTGCAAGAAGAGGTATATGTTGAACAGCCTAAGGGTTTTGTGGATCCAAAGTTTCCAGAACATGTGTACAAGTTAAAGAAGGCCTTATATGGATTGAAGCAAGCACCAAGAGCATGGTATGAAAGGCTTACTCAATTTCTTGTGGCTCAAGGTTACAGAAAAGGAGGTTCTGATAAGACTTTGTTTGTGAAAGATGAAAATGGGAGTCTGATGATTGCTCAGATTTATGTGGATGATATAGTGTTTGGAGGGATGTCTCAGAAGATGGTCAAACTGTTTGTTCAGCAGATGCAGTCAGAATTTGAAATGAGCTTAGTTGGTGAACTGACTTATTTTCTTGGTTTACAAGTCAAGCAAATGGAAGATACAATCTTCATCTCTCAGAGTAAATATGCCAAGAACATAGTAAAGAAGTTTGGAATGGAATCAGCTGCACATAAGAAGACACCAGCTGCTACTCATCTGAAGCTAACCAAAGATGAACAAGGAGTATCAGTTGATCAGAGTCAGTACAGAAGCATGATAGGGAGCCTATTGTATTTAACTGCAAGCAGACCTGATATCACTTATGCTGTTGGAGTTTGTGCAAGATATCAAGCTGATCCTAAGATGAGTCATCTGACACAAGTTAAAAGGATCCTGAAGTATGTTAGTAGCACAAGTGACTATGGAATCATGTACTCACACAGTTCAAATTCTGAACTGATGGGATATTGTGATGCTGACTGGGCTGGAAGTGCTGATGACAGGAAGAGCACCTCAGGAGGTTGTTTCTTTTTGGGAAATAACTTAATTTCATGGTTTAGCAAGAAGCAAAACTGTGTGTCATTGTCAACTGCTGAGGCTGAGTATATTGCTGCTGGAAGTAGTTGCTCACAATTGGTTTGGATGAAACAGATGCTGGAGGAGTACAACATGAAACAAGGAACCATGACCTTATTTTGTGACAATTTGAGTGCCATCAACATCTCTAAGAATCCAATTCAGCACAGTAGAACCAAACACATAGACATCAGGCACCATTTTATCAGAAACCTTGTGGAGGATAAAGTTGTTCAGCTGGAACATGTAGCTACTGAAGAACAAGTTGCTGACATTTTCACAAAGGCCTTGGATGCTAAGCAGTTTGAAAACTTAAGGAGCAAGTTAGGTGTGTGCTTATATGAAGAATTCTAGCAATTAAAGCAAACTGGATGTGAGGAAGGTAGAGTACCTGCCAGCTTTGTTAGTGCTAAGTGTGATGCTGTCTCTGATACTAAGTCTGAAGTTCAAACTGGGACAGTAGTTGAAGATGTTTGTGCAGTTTCCCTTTCCTATTTGAAGACTATGATTTGTCAGAATTTTATGGCTAAAAAGGGGGAGAAAATCTTATGCAATGTGTTGGCCTTGTTGGCTCTGATACCACGAATTAGAAGATGTATTGCTCTGATATGTGTGCCATTAATTCAAAAGGTGACTAGTTTTGCTCTGATACCAAGCAAGATATGTCCAGATATGATCAAGGGGGAATATGTGTCTCAGGGGGAGTACAAGATTGTTATGATCCTGAGTGTCTCTGTGATCCTGAAGTGTGCTTCTGATATGCTCTGATACCTTGTTTCTCTGTAGTTCAGTAGTAAGGGGGAGTTGCAGGGGGAGTGTTGTGGAGATTCAGAAGTAAGGGGGAGTGTTTGTGATGATCAAGAGTTGATCAGTAGCTCTGATACCTTGGAGTAGCTCTGATACCATGGTTGTGATCAGAAGTTGATCAGTACTTGGTTATGTGTGCTTCAGTAGCTGTTATGTTTTGTAGAACTGAAGCTGGTTTGTGTTTTTCATAGCTGTGTCCGCTGCTTATGTTTATGCTATGATATATTATTGTGGAGTTCTTCATTGCTGAGTTGATTATAAGGGAGATTGAAGAACTTGGATGGTTTTAGCCAAAAATTTGCCAAAGGGGGAGATTGTTGAGTCTTTTGGTGTTGGCTGCATGTTTTGGCAAAACCAAAGTATTGAGTAGAAGCATCTCCATATTTGAAACATTTCTTCAGTTGCAAGTTTTGTGTTTTGAAGCCATTCAGAAGCAGAAATTTACATCAGAAGCTGAATGCTCATCAGAAGCACTGTAGCACTTCAGAAGTTGATTCAGGTTCTGATGCTCATGTTGACTTTTGTTGACTTAATCAGAAGCTGCATATTTTCAAGTTATTCTTGTGCGAATCTTTGCAAGATATGCTAAGGTTTTATTATGAATTAAAGCTTCTAGATTGCTGGTTGATTTGAAGAAGATTTTATTAAAGATTTGGTTCAAAGATATGAAATTCATATTTTCCTGTTATAATCTTTAAAAGATTCAGAACAGTTTTATTTGTTACATTATTGGACCAATCTTATTTCTGTAACAAATCAAATCAGAAGATTAGTTTTATTGTGCAAGACTGAAGGCTATATAAGGAGGAGGGCTGCTGCTATTCAACATACGAATTTAGAGTTTAAGATCAGAGAATTGAGTCTTAGAGTTTTTAAGCTTTTAGCTTTATTTGTGCACCACTCTTTTGAGTTGGTTTAGGTGTTTTGATTGAGTTGTAATCACTCTAAGCCTGTAGGTACGAGTGAAGTCAGATGTATTGAAGTTGTTCTTCAAAACAGAGTAGTTTTTGTTAAGGGTTTCAGTAACAGGTTTGTTACTTGAATAGGAAGTTAGTGGTCTCTAATACTCAACGTGTTGGGTAGAATTCAAGACTAGGTGGAGATTAATTGCTTGGGATAGGAACTGGGAGTCAGTGTCTGAGTCTTAAGGGTTAATTCCAATAGTGGAATTCCTTCCTGGATTGGTATCCCCCAGAGTAGGAGGTGTTTACTCCGAACTGGGTTAACAAACCTTGTGTGTTTTTAGCTTTCCTGCACATTTTTTTCTGCCTGTTAATTGCTTTTATAATTGTGCTAAGTTCTGATCAGAACCTGCTATGTTTTAATCAGAACCTGAACCTGTTAAGTACCTCATTGCCTGGCCAGAATTTCACTAATGATCACCGGTTTGGTACCCTCTTTGTCAAGAAACACATACTTCAAATGTGAGGGTAATATCTTCATCTCCGGTTTCACTTCTTCTACTATAGCATCATTCGTCAATTCCTCTAATTTGGCTTTGTGAGGAGGAATTTCCTTCAACGAATCGAGCTCCTTTAAACACTCTTCAAGCTCTAGCTCATCTTCTTCTCCTAAGATACTTAGTGCGTTTGTCAAAACTCTCTCAAGATGCGTCAAATCATGCAACTGGTTTCTCGTATCAACTATCAATTCTTCCGTTGCATCCATCTTGAGACACGCAGCTTTATCACTAGGGAATCTCATGGCTTCATGGATGTTGAAATTGACTTCTTCATCGTCCACACGGACCTTCATTAAGCCTCCGTCAAGATCAATCATCATCCGTGCCGTTTGCATGAAAGTTCTTCCAAGAAGTAGTGGCACGTCATCATCCTCCGGAATATCCATCACTACAAAGTCGACGGGGAACAAGAACTTGTCGACTTTCACCAACACGTCTTCAGCAATTCCCAATGGACGAGTGTAGGATTTGTCGGCCAATTGCAAGGTTAAGTTGGTTCTCTTCACAACTATATGACCTATCCTTTGACAACGGATAGTGGTATTAGGTTGATGCTTGAACCCAAATCAATAAGTGCCTTGCCGACATCAACATTGCCAATGGACACGAGCAATGTAACTTTGCCCGGATCTCTCTTCTTTCTTGCCAATGTGTTTTGGATGATCTCACTACAATTTGCATCTAGCAAAATTGTTTCTTCTTCATTGAACCTCCTCTTCTTGGAAAGGATTTCCTTCATGAACTTGGCATAGGTAGGCATTTGCTCTAGGGCTTCCGAGAATGGTATGTTGATTTGTAATCTCTTGAAAACTTCAAGGAACCTAGCAAACTGCCTCTCCTTCTCTTTTTTGGCTGGTGTAGTTGGGTAAGGTAGGTGTGGTGTTGGTGCATTCTTCACTATATCTTGCTTCTTGCTCTTTTCCTTCACCACATCCTTCTTCCATACAATGTTTTCATTTTCAACTACATCCTTATTATTTTTTTCTACTTCTACATCCTCTATATGTACATCTTCTATTTCTTCCTCATGCCCTTCATCTTCATCCTTCTCTTTCACCTCATTCTCAACCACCTTTCTCTCTACTTCTAAATTGTCCCCGATACCTTGGCCAATTACCTTCCCGCTCCTTGTAGCTATTGCCTTGCAATTTTCGTTGTCTCTTGTTGCAAGGACTTCCTCATCAAAATGACTTAATTGTCATTTCGATGATGATGCATGATCCTTCGGGTTGGTTTGTGTGTTGGCGGTAAAGGTTCCGCCTTGTTGAGTAGCTTGAGAAAGTTGTTGTGCCAATTGACCCACTTGCGTCTCCAGATTTTTGATGGACGCATCGGTGTTTTTCTGGTTGGCCATTGACTGCTGCATAAATAGATTGAGGGTCTCATCAGTGGATTGGTTGCGGTTTTGTTGTGGAGGTTGATATTGGTTGTAATTCTGGTAAGGTTGTCGGTTGTATTGGCCAGCTTCTCCTCTCCACCCTTGACCATAATTTGGGTTATTCCCTCTTGGGAAGTTGTTTGGATGGTTTTGGAATTGGTTAGGAAACTGTTGAGGCCTTGGTTGATTACCAACATAGCTTACCTCTTCTGTGGGGGGTGGACAGAATCCCGTTGGGTGATCTCCCGAACAAAGCTCGCAAGATGCGACTTGGTGTTGTCTTCTTTGTTCGTTGTGGATGTCCTTCATCTGTTGGGGAAGGTTGGTCATTTTCTTTGTCAACTCTTCCACTTGTTGCGTGAGCAACTTGTTTTGTGCAAGGATCGCATCATTAGTTCCCAACTCTAAGATTCCCGTCTTCCTTTGGCTTTGGCTCCGGTTGTGATGAGCTTGGTGATCGTTCAATGCCATTCTGTCAATAATAGCAACAGCATCCTCCGCGCTCTTGGCCATTAAAGAACCACCAGCTGCAGCGTCAAGCAAAAGCTTTGATTGTTGTTGCATTCCGTTCCGGAAGAGATGAATTTGTGTTAACTCATCAAATCCATGGTTCGGACATCGTCTGAGCATTGACTTAAAACGCTCCCAGGCTTCACATAGTGTTTCACTTGTACCTTGTGAAAACACCGCAATGGTTGTCTTCGCCTCCATAAACCGGTTTTGAGGGAAGAACCTCTCAAGGAATTTCTCCTCTAGTGTATTCCAGTTCGTCATCACCGTAGGAGGTTGGTCCAAGTACCACTCCTTAGCTTTGCCTATCAATGAATGTGGAAACATTCTCATCCACATTGCTTCCTCATTATTTTCCGTCTCACCAAGAGTTCCCGCAATCTCATAGAATTTAGTGAGATGTTGGAACGGGTCTTCATGATCTAATCCTGAGAATGGATTAGCATATAGAATTTGCAAGATCCCCGTCTTCATTTCCGTTTGTTTGGTAGTCCGCGTTGCTTTCCCCAATTGTGCAAAACGACGTGGACTATTAATACATGGAACTCCAGAACCTCCTGAACCATCTCCAGCTGCAGCCATTTGTAAATCTTGGCTTGGATTAGGACTTGATGAATGACTAGAAACAGAACTCTCCTCTTGTTGCCTCCTCTTAGCTTGTTGTTTCTTTCTCCGATTCTTGCTATTGGCTCTACGAGCTGTTCTTTCAATCTCGGAATCAAAAAGAAGTTGGTCCTCGGAAACTTGACCTCGCATAAACGATTTCAATAATCTGACCACAAAGAATTAGCAAACAAGATGGATAAGAGTATTAGTTATATACATAAAAGAATTTTGTGCAAAATTGCTTAAAACTATAATTAAAGTTGCAATGATTATAACATCAAAACTTTAATCCCCGGCAACGGCGCCATTTTGTTATTGCTTCAGATGCAAGTATTAGTTTTTATATCGTTCCACAGGGATTAATGTGATATCATATTCCGTTCAACTTCGATTATCGTCTTAAGTTAGGGTTTAATCGTTTGTTTTACTACACTACTCAATTTTAAAACATAATAAATAAATGGTAGAGTAATAGAACATAGAAGGTGTTTAGGATTGACTTTCATCAATCAAACATTGGTTATATCCGATTGATTACAAATACGAATTCTAGCGTTTTCTTATATATTGCATTATTACGTATTGCTCATCAACATCATTGATTGCCCAAATGACATCGTGAGATCGATTGTATCGTTTAATCGATGATTTCTCAATCTATTAAACGATCCAAAAGCATTATGATCCAATACTATAATGTAATTATCAAAACCAAATCCCATTTCTAGAATTTCTTATCTTGATAGAAAATCATTCTAAACTTAGATTCAAAAGCCTTTTTCAACAACATTTAAATCAAACATAAGATTGAAAAGCAAGAAGAAATTCAATGGTGTAGTACCCTAATTTTGTCCTACGCATTTTAAAACAAAAATAAAAAAAAAATCAAAGAGGGGAAAAAGTCAAAAGTCAACAAAAGTCAACAGAAAAGTCAACTTTTCAAAATTGAGGACTTCGCAATGCGAAGCTCACTTCGCACTGCGAAGTCTGCGATTTTTCTGCAGATTTTTGGTTTCTTGGATTTAATTCCAGATTTTGTTGCACATCATTTCCATAATTATTTTAGGTAGCATTCATGGCTAATTGGGCCAAGCAAAGCCAGAGTTGAAGGACTTGCCATTAATGCCAAGGTTGGAAGCTTTTTCTTCCAACCTAGCATGTGACAAGCAAGTGGGCTTGCCCTTGGGCAGCTCTAGTCCCTCCCAGGTGACCAGCTAACCACCACAAGGTTGCCAGCCACCTGCTTGAGGACTTTCCTCCTGCTTGCTGCCCCTAAAACCAGTCAAACCAGCTGGGTTTTTTCACTTGAAAAACCATGATTGCTACTCTGTTTTTGCAGCAGCTTTTCACCCCCTCACACCAGCCATAAGTAGCCTTTTCACCCCTCAATCTCTGCACAATACAGTGCACGTTTTCCTTTATCAACCATTGAGATTGCAAGGATTGATCCCCAAGCATTAGCCAATTGCAAATCAGCTTTGTTCTTCATCATTACCTTCTAGAATAAGTTGAATTTGTGGCTGAAATCAAGCTGGATCTTGCCCCTTGGTACAAGGCAGGGTTGCCTCTATCCATTAGCATTTAATGCAAAGGGATTCAGCTTAATCTTGGCCACAAAACAGCTGAATCAAGGGATTGTGTAATGATGACAAAGATTTGATCTTGGCCTATAAATAGGAGGCAATGCCCAAGGTTACAAAGACTGGTTAAAAGACAAAAAACACAGCATTTTAAAGAGCAGAAACTCTACTCATTTTAGCTCACAAACCTCCACAAATAACCAGAAACAATCCAATCCACACAAAGCTTACAAAAGTTCAAGTTCATCACAAATCCTCAAAACCTTTGTGAAAGCCTTCAACCAAATCAAGTCAAGTGCAGCTGGAGCTTTGCTAAGGAGTTCTGTAAGTTTCTAAGCTCTTCATCTTGCATTTTTAATTGTGTTTGCATAGCCATTTTGGCTCAAAACTCTTTGTCCTAAAAAACCCCTTTTGAATTCCAAAGAAATCCCAAGGTTTTCAAAACATCAAATTTGGTTTGTACAACCTTTTTCACCCCAAAAACTCAAAGCTTTTCACCCATCTATAAGGTCTTGAGTGTGTTCAGAAGTTGTTTCTGAACAAATGTTCAGAAACAGCTTCTGAACCCAAAATTTCGCATGCTTCGCAGTGCGAAGTCATGGTCGCAGTGCGACCATGACAGAACTCAGAACCTGAGTTTTTGTATCAAAACAACCAATTTTTGAGGTTCTAGCCCCAGAGCTCAGAGCCTAAGAGTTTTTAAACCCATGTTCTTCAAGTCATAACAAGGTTTTTGCATAATTTTGGCAAAATCACAAGTTCGTATAACCATTTTGTGGGTAACTTACAAAGCAAGTTATGTTCCCAAATTCTCAAAACCACATGAACAAACAAGCTATGTTCATCTTTTCAATCCAAACTTGAACAATAAATATTGTTCATGATGTTCAAAACTCAAAGATGAACATACACCGTTTACGTGCGCATTTTCGCAAAATGAGACGAACTTGCGCGTTTTTAGCAAATTTGCTAAACCTTCCCATTTTTGGATTTTCAAACCATATGTTTTGACATACCTTGGGATTTCTAAAGAATTCAATCCAAAAACATGGATGAAAAAGGGATGGTGTGACGTATGTCTCTCCATCGCCCCGATTGTACGAATGCGTGACGTATGTCTCGTCGCTCGGACAATCGTCATTCCTTTTTTAATTTGTACAACCCAAACCAAACCAAATTTTGGCCCCTTGTGGTCAATCCAAGCCTTTTGGTCCCCCGTTGGCCATTAGACTCAACCCCCCGACTCTTCGGAGTCCACTCGGTCAATGTTCGACTCATCCGAGTCCATTGTACCCATTCTTGATCTCAGTGGATCAATCGAACAATCGCCCGACTCTTCGGAGTCCACTCGGTCAATGTTTGACTTATATGAGTCCATTGTACCTCTCTTGGTCCCATAGCGACCAATTCAACCCTCTACCTTAACGGACGTACCTTTTAACAATTCTAATGTGATTCGCGAACGAACGCTTAATAAGTCTCCAAGTGCGAGCATACAAGCTACGTTTAATCGCAAGAATTCGGTTAAAACATCGTCCAATTAAAATCAACCAACACATATACGTTTTTCTACCAAAGAACTACGTATGCTTTGAATTCTCCGACTACCGGGAGATACGTAGGAGCAAGATCGACATCTTGTCAAGCACAATAATAATAAAAACTTTTTCTTCGTTTGTTTTTATCTCTTTCCCCCCCTTATTATGTTTTAGCATAAATGAACACGCACGCAAAGTATTAAAAAGCAATTCAAGCTTTAACCAAATAGAAGGTTCCCGTTGAGTACAACGGACGTGAGGGGTGCTAATACCTTCCCCTTGCGTAACCGACTCCCGAACCCGACAATGGTTGCGATGACCTAATCCTTATCCTCATCGTCAAAGGGTTTTATTATCGTTTCCCTTTACAACAAAAAAAACTTAAGGGTTTATCAACGTTCCCTTTACACAAAAACTTTGGTGGCGGCTTCACAAAGGCACCTCCGAGCGTTCGAGGACGACCTCGGAGGATCTGCGCGTCTTTTTCCCGAGGAAAAAAACGAGGTGCGCACAGCTGGCGACTCCACTGGGGATCCGTCTTCCCACTAGCGAGTCAAGCCTAACCTATTTGGGTTAAAGACAATTGCTTTATTTTCTTTGCGTGCCATGTTTATTTATTTTATTCATGCATGTTATATTTATGCTTTATGTTTATATTTGCTTTATTTGCTTTATATTCATATTATATCTCAAATGTGGGGGTTACTTGAGTGATGTTACTCCACATTGTTCGGGTTAATGCCGGACGTGTGAGGCTCTCTACCCGAGCTTGAGAAAAACACTAAGTTAGAAGGAGGTTGTGTGCGGAAGCCCGCGTTGACGTATGTCCGTGAGGTTGGATGTCCAACCCCGCTTAGATGAGATTTTCACGTGGAATTAATTGAAGTCATGTCGACGTATGTCCATAGACAACCCTAATTCCATGTGAGGTCTATGACTCTAAGGACCTCTTCTTAGGATATTTCACAATTTAGAGCCTACATGTGAGAATGGGGGGGAATTCCGAGCCTCCATACATTATCCGTTCACATTCACTCGTGTTTGCTACATTATGTTTTATTTTATCAAGGGCAATCAGCTTTTATTTGTTTATTATTTGTTTTTTATGCATAACTATAGTTGGGGATATGAATGACCAATGGTTGAGGGGTAGCAAGATTTTCAAAAAAAATTCAAGTACTTCGCAGTGCGAAGGTATTTCGCAGTGCGAAGTACGCGAATTTTGTCAGCCCAGCTGACCTTTCATTTACTCCCTCTCAACCACTTTTTTCCACTATCTTTCCTTTTATTCCAGACATTTCTCTTTCCTTTAACTCTAAAAAAAAGGGGGCTTTTTCCCATAACTTCAAAAAAAAACTCCCAAATCTAAGAGAAAAGTATACCCATTTTTTGAATCTTCCCTCCATTAATTTCGTATCTTTCTCAGAACCAACAACCAGGTATGAACTCTTTTCTTCTTTCCCTCTGTTCATCTTTGATTCGTACTGCAACTGTTTAGGGGTTTTAGGGTTTATGATCTTAAAGTTCCCATATTAGAATTTAAGTTCATAATAAGCTGCATTTAGGCCTTAGTTTACTATATTAAGTTGGATTTTAGCAAGCATGCATCATGGGTATCTGCAACTGGCCTTTTTTCTTTCAAATTCCAAACTGTTTTATTGAAAACCCATTTACGAAAATTTAAAGAAAAAGAGCTGTTAAAGGGTTCTTTTTGATACCCATTCGTTGATTCTGAGGTCGTTTAGTAGCATGCACTGTATGTTAGAAGCTTAAGCCAAGAGGTGCAGGTTCAGATTTCTGGGTTTTTGCTGTCACGGTCGCAGAGCAAAGTTCAACTTCGCACTGCGACCTTTTTCTGGGCAGCCCAGAAATCTTCGAGTACTTTCGCACTGCGAACCTACCTTCGCAGTGCGACTATAGCAGAAACAGAACCTCTGGTTCCCACTGTTTCTTCTCCAATTCCCTCAATTCCACCCCATATCACTTACAATCATGAACCTTGTATACTGACTTTATCTTTTTCTTTGCAGATGGCACCAAGACCAGTAGGAAAACGCTCAAGGGGTGAGGCATCCGGATCGAGACCACAAGGGGATTTTGATGCCTCACGATTCCTAAGTCTTCGAAACCAGGAGAGATATGAAGAGCTTCTTGGCAGGACTTTCTGGCCGGAGAGGCAGTTCATCATAAGCGACAGGGGCACTTGGAGGGAGTTGGCCCGATTAATAAACCATCGCCAGTGGGGAGTTTTAGTAAACCCTCCCCTTAACCTCAACTACGACATAATCCGGGAATTCTATGCAAACGCCATTCCCGTGGATCCAGAGGGGGAGTTTACATACCAGACCATGGTGCGTGGTCGGATCATTCGATTCGATCGCGACGCCATCAATACCTATCTCCGAAACCCTTTCCAATTGGAAGATGATGAGCTGTGTGCTTTCCATAAGCACCAGAATCGTGGTAATTGGAACCACGATCTCTATGCTCAAACCATTTTCCAATCCGGAAAGAGTTATGAGCTTAATGCAGCAGGGCAGCCCACAAAGGCCCTCAGGGGCAACCTCACCACCTATGCCCAGGTCATTTTCCACCTTATCGTCCACAACATAAAACCCAAAAGCCATACCTCCTCCACCACCATGGATGTCACCCCCCTTATCTACTATATCCTCACCGGAAAACAAGTAGATGTGGCCAGGGCCATTTGCCAGGAGATTAAGATAGTGGTCGAGAGTGGCATCAAGCCACCGGCCAAGAAGATGTGCCCACTTGCTTTCCCGGGTCTTATCATGGGACTCTGCCGGGACGCCCGCGTAGTTATCCCTCCCCAGGTGTCCGAAACCATTAAGAACCCCATTACGGACGAGTACATCTCCAGACACTGCACGGGGAGGAGAGCGAGGGCACAGCAGCCAAGGCCTAGGCCTCCACCAGCATCAGGAGATTGTCGCACTTGCACTTTCATATTGGAGCAGAATGCCTCCTCCCATCGATACATGACTATGATGCATGATTCCATGTATCGTCTTCAGAGGCAGCTAGGGAGGCCGACGGATCCTGATGATCAGATACCGACACCCCAGATGTTCGCAGCTCATGGTCGTTGGCCCGGGGATAGGCCAGGACATTCAGAGGCTGGAGGCAGTGGTACAGCGGCCGGAGGCCAGGGAGGAGATGATGAGGAGGATGAGGACGAGGAGGACGAGGATGAGGAGACCGAGGATGATGAGGCTTTCACTCCTTGAGTGACCTTTTTTTTATGACTTCTCATATTTTGTTGTTCATGTTTATGTCATCTTTCTCGTACACTTTTAGAGTTTCCTTTTGTTTGGTACTTTGTAGCTATATTGATACTCTCGCTTTATTATTCGAGTACTTTTGTTTTTATTACCTAGCGTTTGCATCATAATCATGCCTATTTATTTTTAATATGTGTGAATGTTGAAATTTTTTGTTATCTATCATTGGTAATGCAAATTCGACAAAACTTTCCGCAGCGGATTTAAGCCAAAGTTTTAACCATAGACAAATGGTAGTGATGAATATGATTAATTTTCGCAAAGCTAAAATGCATGTTTCTTATTTCTTTCCCTGATTAAAATTTGAAAGGGAAATGTATATTCCATACCAAATTATACCATACAATTCACGTTATTTAATATGCTTGTTCTATGAACCATTTTAGAACTAGCCAGATGTGAGGAATCCCCAAAGTTATCATAATACATACGCAGGAGATCGACATTTTTGTTTAGCTCGATTTTTTTATGTTAAATCTGAATTTTGTTTTTAATTACATAAAAGTGTTGACATGATCAAGGCATTTTGTTTGAAAACGAGAGAAAACAATCAACCACAAACAGCCCACCCTGTGAGAAGTGAGTATTTGTTAAACCCCTTCGAGCCTAACAAATCAGAATTTTTGACTATGAACTGCCAACTTTCATAAGCTCAACTGCTTAATGAGATTGCCGGAGTTTGTAAAAAAATATATATTTTCAGTTCATAGTCAAAATATCACTAAATTCTGATAATTTCCTTTCGATTTTTGAACCCTTAAAAACATCATGATTAGTGTCCCTTGCCAAAAGAGAAGGGAACATTCAATTAGGGTATCATACCAAAGCAAAGGGGGAAAAAGGGGAGGAGTTGTGAAAGTCAAACAAGGTTGAATTTCTTAAATGATCTTGACGACCAAAAAAAAAAAGAGAAGGAAAGAAAAGCAAAGCAAACCAAGAAAAAAAAAAAGAAGGAAAAGAGAAAAGAAAAAGAAGATCGATAAAACCCAAGAGTTGTCAAAGATCAAAAGGAAAGCATTTGTGAATCACCAAAATGGTGATTTGAACAAAGAAAGGGGTAAGTTAGAAAGAATGTTCCCTCTTGCTTGGCCATTTGAATTCAATTTCCCCACATATGACATTTCTTTTGTAGCCCAGCCAAATTACAACCCTTAAAGACCTTTTGATCAATGCTTTCATGTTTTTAAGAAACAATAATGGGATGGACATATAACTCGATCGGAATGTTAGCAAAATTGCCGGATGAGTGTTCATAACCCCTCACCATTATTATTCAATTTGTTTTACTTAAATGAGTGATAGGTTGGTTCATTAATAAGCATGTTATTAATTTGAACTGTACAATATGATTTTGTGTGGTATTTATTTCGACTTTTTCAGTACAATCTCGGAATAATAGAGGGCATAAAAATTGCGTGCGCAAATTTCATATGAATCCTCCAAAATCAAAAAGCCCGACCTCGCTCGGCAACCAAAATCAAAAAGCCCGACCTCGCTCGGCAACCAAAATCAAAAAGCCCGACCTCGCTCGGCCCCCAATAAAACCCAATATTCATTGGTATCCCCAGTGATAAAGCCCAATTTCCATTGGCGCTCACCTTTTAACCAAAACTTGATTGCACCCGGTGCACAAATCATTCAGAGTCCAACCATATTTGGTACTCTCCCCGCAGCTCACAAAAAGCCCAATTGCCTTTTACGCTCCTCAAACACCCAACAAAGGGCCCAATTGGCACCAGCAATCCCAGAAACATTTAAAGGAACTACACCTTTGGGGCAGGTTACTTCCCCCATTGACGAAATGCTTCCCAAGCGAAGTTTTGTATTTTTGTCAAAAATTTCCATCTAGGATAGTGTATATGTTTCCAAAACAAAAATTACATGAATTTTTTATGTTTTTGAATAAGTAATACCAAGCACATTTTCTCTGAATTGTGAATACTTAAAAAAGGAAACGTGCATCAAAGTCTATCCATAGAGCAGATAAGGCTCGCAGGCCAAGCATGTTTAATTGCTAAAGGGATTTCTGGAAATATCCCCATCGAATCAAGAGCCTGAAGGGACGATTCAAGCGAGGATGACCGACCAGAGCACAAGCGTCTCCCAACGGAACCATCAATCATGCTCCTCAGCAGTTTAACACGATTTACACAGCGGGTCAACAATCCCCACGAGGTATTTATTCCTTATCAATTATGGCGGTATTACCCTGTCCGTATTTAAATGTATCCCCTGAGAGTTTATCCCTGTGAGGATTACCGAATGTTAATACCGGTCCACTTTTTACCTTGCCAACCTAATCTTGTTTCATCAACCCCGAGGGTCAAGAGGAGCGAAATTCCCCAACAAACACCCTGAACATCCAAACACCAAACAAGGCTGGATATCGATCATGCTTCCAAAATGATCCTATATCCCCATAAGCCAAACCTCATTGATACTCCCCAAGGAGTCTCAACCCCAAACAAAAGTCCAATCATTATTGGCAAAAAACACAAATTTTCGGGCTTAGGCTCGAACTACACCGGTTTTGATCCCATTTGGGTATGTAGGCAAAGGACCTCGTCCTTCCAAACCGACCAACCAAAAAACAAACAAAACACAAAAAGAGAGCCCAACTGTCATGAACACAACCACAAACAAAGACCGACTCTGCTCGGCACCCAACCAACATTATTTTATTTCATGCATGCATATTTAAAACCATTCATACATATGCATTTCACTTCATAAAGCATGCATCCTCAACAAGGATCCTCCAGTGAGTATCACATATTTACCAGCATCCATCAACATTCAACCAGGGGCACCTATTTAGGGTAAGACCGCAGCTCGTTAGGAATCGATATTCAGAAGCAGTACCTGAATAAGATCACCTAGTTTAGGTATCGACCTCTAGAAGCAATACCTAGAGAAGATCACCTCCCCCAGTGTATCGACCTTCAGTGTTAGCGGCTGAATAAGATCACAGCTCGTTAGGAATCGACATTCAGAAGCAGTACCTGAATAAGATCACCTAGCTTAGGTATCGACCTCTAGTGACAGTGCCTAGAGTAGATCACCTCCATCAATGTTCCACCTCTAGTGACAGTGCCTAGAGTAAATCACCAGTTTAGGTATCGACCTCTAGTGACAGTGCCTAGAGTCGATCGCCGCCATCAATGTTCAACCTCTAGTGACAGTGCCTAGAGAAGATCACCTCCATCAATGTTCCACCTCTAGTGACAGTGCCTAGAGTAAACCACTACCCTCAGGAATCGACCTCTAGTGACAGTGCCTAGATAAGATTACCTTCATTCCCCAGTGGATCTACCTCCAGTGTTAGCGGCTGGATACGATCAACCCCTACCAACCCTTACATTTGCATTTCGCGAAGGACAAAATTCGGGTCCTTCTTTTGTACTTAATTGATCTTCGCAAAGAGTTCATGAGATGCCCTCGGCACTCACGCACTCTATGCGAAGACACAATTAAGTAGGGGCAGCTGTAGTACCCTAATTTTGTCCTACGCATTTTAAAACAAAAATTAAAAAAAAATCAAAGAGGGGAAAAAGTCAAAAGTCAACAAAAGTCAACAGAAAAGTCAACTTTTCAAAATTGAGGACTTCGCAATGCGAAGCTCACTTCGCACTGCGAAGTCTGCGATTTTTCTGCAGATTTTTGGTTTCTTGGATTTAATTCCAGATTTTGTTGCACATCATTTCCATAATTATTTTAGGTAGCATTCATGGCTAATTGGGCCAAGCAAAGCCAGAGTTGAAGGACTTGCCATTAATGCCAAGGTTGGAAGCTTTTTCTTCCAACCTAGCATGTGACAAGCAAGTGGGCTTGCCCTTGGGCAGCTCTAGTCCCTCCCAGGTGACCAGCTAACCACCACAAGGTTGCCAGCCACCTGCTTGAGGACTTTCCTCCTGCTTGCTGCCCCTAAAACCAGTCAAACCAGCTGGGTTTTTTCACTTGAAAAACCATGATTGCTACTCTGTTTTTGCAGCAGCTTTTCACCCCCTCACACCAGCCATAAGTAGCCTTTTCACCCCTCAATCTCTGCACAATACAGTGCACGTTTTCCTTTATCAACCATTGAGATTGCAAGGATTGATCCCCAAGCATTAGCCAATTGCAAATCAGCTTTGTTCTTCATCATTACCTTCTAGAATAAGTTGAATTTGTGGCTGAAATCAAGCTGGATCTTGCCCCTTGGTACAAGGCAGGGTTGCCTCTATCCATTAGCATTTAATGCAAAGGGATTCAGCTTAATCTTGGCCACAAAACAGCTGAATCAAGGGATTGTGTAATGATGACAAAGATTTGATCTTGGCCTATAAATAGGAGGCAATGCCCAAGGTTACAAAGACTGGTTAAAAGACAAAAAACACAGCATTTTAAAGAGCAGAAACTCTACTCATTTTAGCTCACAAACCTCCACAAATAACCAGAAACAATCCAATCCACACAAAGCTTACAAAAGTTCAAGTTCATCACAAATCCTCAAAACCTTTGTGAAAGCCTTCAACCAAATCAAGTCAAGTGCAGCTGGAGCTTTGCTAAGGAGTTCTGTAAGTTTCTAAGCTCTTCATCTTGCATTTTTAATTGTGTTTGCATAGCCATTTTGGCTCAAAACTCTTTGTCCTAAAAAACCCCTTTTGAATTCCAAAGAAATCCCAAGGTTTTCAAAACATCAAATTTGGTTTGTACAACCTTTTTCACCCCAAAAACTCAAAGCTTTTCACCCATCTATAAGGTCTTGAGTGTGTTCAGAAGTTGTTTCTGAACAAATGTTCAGAAACAGCTTCTGAACCCAAAATTTCGCATGCTTCGCAGTGCGAAGTCATGGTCGCAGTGCGACCATGACAGAACTCAGAACCTGAGTTTTTGTATCAAAACAACCAATTTTTGAGGTTCTAGCCCCAGAGCTCAGAGCCTAAGAGTTTTTAAACCCATGTTCTTCAAGTCATAACAAGGTTTTTGCATAATTTTGGCAAAATCACAAGTTCGTATAACCATTTTGTGGGTAACTTACAAAGCAAGTTATGTTCCCAAATTCTCAAAACCACATGAACAAACAAGCTATGTTCATCTTTTCAATCCAAACTTGAACAATAAATATTGTTCATGATGTTCAAAACTCAAAGATGAACATACACCGTTTACGTGCGCATTTTCGCAAAATGAGACGAACTTGCGCGTTTTTAGCAAATTTGCTAAACCTTCCCATTTTTGGATTTTCAAACCATATGTTTTGACATACCTTGGGATTTCTAAAGAATTCAATCCAAAAACATGGATGAAAAAGGGATGGTGTGACGTATGTCTCTCCATCGCCCCGATTGTACGAATGCGTGACGTATGTCTCGTCGCTCGGACAATCGTCATTCCTTTTTTAATTTGTACAACCCAAACCAAACCAAATTTTGGCCCCTTGTGGTCAATCCAAGCCTTTTGGTCCCCCGTTGGCCATTAGACTCAACCCCCCGACTCTTCGGAGTCCACTCGGTCAATGTTCGACTCATCCGAGTCCATTGTACCCATTCTTGATCTCAGTGGATCAATCGAACAATCGCCCGACTCTTCGGAGTCCACTCGGTCAATGTTTGACTTATATGAGTCCATTGTACCTCTCTTGGTCCCATAGCGACCAATTCAACCCTCTACCTTAACGGACGTACCTTTTAACAATTCTAATGTGATTCGCGAACGAACGCTTAATAAGTCTCCAAGTGCGAGCATACAAGCTACGTTTAATCGCAAGAATTCGGTTAAAACATCGTCCAATTAAAATCAACCAACACATATACGTTTTTCTACCAAAGAACTACGTATGCTTTGAATTCTCCGACTACCGGGAGATACGTAGGAGCAAGATCGACATCTTGTCAAGCACAATAATAATAAAAACTTTTTCTTCGTTTGTTTTTATCTCTTTCCCCCCCTTATTATGTTTTAGCATAAATGAACACGCACGCAAAGTATTAAAAAGCAATTCAAGCTTTAACCAAATAGAAGGTTCCCGTTGAGTACAACGGACGTGAGGGGTGCTAATACCTTCCCCTTGCGTAACCGACTCCCGAACCCGACAATGGTTGCGATGACCTAATCCTTATCCTCATCGTCAAAGGGTTTTATTATCGTTTCCCTTTACAACAAAAAAAAACTTAAGGGTTTATCAACGTTCCCTTTACACAAAAACTTTGGTGGCGGCTTCACAAAGGCACCTCCGAGCGTTCGAGGACGACCTCGGAGGATCTGCGCGTCTTTTTCCCGAGGAAAAAAACGAGGTGCGCACAAATGGTATATAAAAATTGCTAGAATCATATATTGAATAATCAAAAGTTTACAACATGAGTGATTGTTTACCTATCAATCCCAACAAAGGAGATTGGTTGATCATTTTCATGACAACTCTTGCAAAATAGGAAAGAAAGATGAAGATATGTGAGAGCTTGATGTCTCAAAGCTTCTTAAGATCTTCTTCAATCCAAATCTAATTGCTATTTGATGTTTTCCTCCTTCTATGACTATTCTCTCTCAAAGATAACAGGTTTTCTAAGCTCTGGAAATTAAGTATTCTGATAAAAAACTATATATCAAGAAATGAGCTTAAAAATCTATTTATATGCTGAGAAAATGTTCGCTCGCTACAAGCGACCAGCCTGTCGCTTGTAGCGAGGACTTCAGTTGGCCAATCATAGAGCTCCACGTCACCATCAGCATTAAACCGCCCCTTTGGTCGCTACAGCGACCAGGTCTGTCGCTACTAGCGACCAGCCTTTGAAATTCCCTGCCTAGGCTCGCTTCAAGCGTCCAGTTCATCGCTACAAGCGATGAACTCCTGATAATCCCTGCCTAAGCTCGCTACTAGCGATGGATGCTGCGCTTCAAGCGATGGATCACTGAAAATCTCTGCCTATCCTCGCTACTAGCGATGAGTCTTGCGCTTGTAGCGATGGCATCAAGAAAACCTTCAATCTTTTGCATCAATCAGGTTCAAGCATGTATTTCCTGCATAATCATATGGGGTAAGGCTTAGGATCACATTCATTGCATTTTTAACACATTTATGCCCTAATCCTAAGGTAACTTGTACAATAAGTAAACATAAGTGCCTAAATTTGTACCAAAATATAACAACATTTAAGCACTTATCAGTACCATAAAATATACTTATACAATTGTCTGACAACCTCTTGAGCTGGTACAAGCCGAGCATCTGCACTCCATTCAGCGTCTTCCTGAAGAACTTCATCACGAACCTCTTGCTTACCTGAAAACCTGCACTAGAAGGATTGGGATGAGACATAATGTCTCATTGAGCTCCAACCCAACCTACTGTTGGCAACCTCGGGGAAACCTAGGGTCGCCATGCACTAACTCTTGGCAATCTCGGGGATACCTACGATCGCCGTCAATCTTTACATATTCCGTGATCAAGGGGAAAAACTAGGATCGCTGTATGTCTTTATCTTATGCTGAGCATATACATAATCTCATATTTAGTGATCTGGGGACATCCTATGATCACGTTCTGCTATCTGATGACTACTTCGTCATAACTCTTAATATAATATATACACATATTCATCTTGCTCATAACATAAAGTTAGAAGTTAGGGTGTAACACACAATAATTATCTTGGTTCATTTTACGGAGTGCATCCGGGTGTAGTAACCCCGAAGTACATCTCCCATCATACCGGTGAAATTCCTATCATATCAGGCTAACACCGGACTCCTCTTATCGTCGTGCAGGACTTACATAGAAACAACGCCTGTCCACTACTAACGGGGAACCTCGACTCCACTACTAACGGGGAGCCTGAGAATCACGACTTAAATTATCTTTTTGCCGTGCAGGACTTACATCTGAAGAACGCCTAACCACTACTAACGGGGTACCTTAACTCCACTACTAGCGGGGAGTCATAGAGTCACGACTTAACATTTTAATTAAACTCTTATGTGTGGCTATCCTCGCGGATGGTAACTACACCTGTCGCGTCGAATTTCGGATGTCAAGCTATTGACTAGCATTGAATCACTAAATTTTCCTTTTTCCTTTTCGGGGAAAAAGGAAAAAAGTTCGAAATTACCTTGAAAGAGATTTTAGGTTCGAAAGTCGATTATGCGAGGGGAAGGTATTAGCACCCCTCGCATCCGTTGTATTCAACGGGAACCTCTTAGTTGGCTTAGGCTTAAAATGTTTTTTTGACGTTTTGCTTGCATGCTTAATCATATATATATAGATAAAGGAATAAGAAAATATAATGTGAGGTGAAGAAAGAGATAAAAACAAATGAAATAGAAAAAAGAAAAAAAAAATTTTATTAACGGGCTTGACAAGATGACAATCCTGCTCCTACGTATCTCCCGGTAGTCGGAGAATTCAAAGCTTACGTAGTTCTTGAAAAAGTTTGAAAACGCACAAAGGCGTAAAAGCTTTAAATGATGAAGGAGACAAGCGCACATTAAGGCGATAAACTCGCACAAGGCGTAAAAAGACGAACGCACATTAAGGCGATAAACTCGCACAAGGCGTAAAAAGACGAACGCACATTAAGGCGATAAACTCGCACAAGGCGTAAAAGTTGAAAATAAACGCGCAAAGGCGTAAAACATTTAAATGATAAAAGGACGGACTCGCAATAAGGCGATGGTATCCGTTGGAAAACGCACAAAGGCGTAAAATGTTTGAATTGACCACGGGGGCCAAGAAAAGTTTAAAATGGTCACGGGGGACCAAGAAAAGTTGGATTGGTCACGAGGGACCAAGAAAGGTTCAAATTGGTCGCGAGGGACCAAGAAAGGTTCAATTTGGTCGCGAGGGACCAAGAAAGGTTCAATTTGGTCGCGAGGGACCAAGAAAGGTTCAATTTGGTCGCGAGGGACCAAGAAAGGTTCAATTTGGTCGCGAGGGACCAAGAAAGGTTCAAATTGGTCGCGAGGGACCAAGAAAGGTTCAATTTGGTCGCGAGGGACCAAGAAAGGTTCAATTTGGTCGCGAGGGACCAAGAAAGGTTCAATTTGGTCGCGAGGGACCAAGAAAGGTTCAAATTGGTCGCGAGGGACCAAGAAAAGTTCAAATTGGTCGCGAGGGACCAAGAAAGGTTAAAGTGCGTTGGACGCGTTGAAAATAGAATGACGATTGTCCGAGCAACGAGACATACGTCAAGCATTCGTACAACCGGGGAAAGGAGAGACATACGTCAAACCACCCTTTTTCATTCATGTTTTGTTTGAACTTGAGAAAACGTATTTTTTGGGGAAGCTAGAAAAGAATGACGATCGTCTAAGCAACGAGACATACGTCAAGTGTTTATCCGATCGGGGAAAGGAGAGACATACGTCAAACCACCCTTTTTCATTCAAGTTTCGCTTGAATTTTGAGGAAAAAAGTATAAACTGTCAAAACGCTCGTTTTTTAGAACTCAAATGAAAAGAAATAAATGTTCAAATTAGTTGTTGCAACTAAATGAACAAGTTTGTCGCTTAATAAAAAAGGAAAATGTTTTTGTTGTTTTCATTGATTTTTGTTTGGTTGGTTTGGAAGGACAAGGTCCTTTGCCTACATACCCAAATGGGATCAAAACCGATGTAGTTCGGGCTAAAAAAGCCGAACTGATTAGTTATGCTAATTTTAAAGTTTGAAAATGTTTGTGAAAGATAAAATGAGCCAAAGTGGCGAGTGAATGAAGTTTGATTGATTTTAATTGCAAAAATAAAGTCTAATATGATTAAGATCGATTGAAGTTTGATTAAAATAAAATTGCTTGGTTTGAAATCCAAGGCTTTGTTAATGAAGAATATTTTTGATGAAGTTTTTGAATATCTGAAATGTTTTTGGTTTTTTATGATTTTTTCTTGGAGTTAAAAAAAGAAAATAAGCGCGATAAAATAAACTAAACGCGAGAGAATAATAAATAAGAAATGATTGTTGGATCAAAAATAAAAAGATTTTTTTTGTTTTGGATTATGGATTAAACTAAGAAAAATGAAAAATAATGCAATGCATATTTAAACATTTTGTTCCTAATGTATATGCTAATGCCATAAAAAAAATGCAAAATAAAATGAACAAATAGAAATAAAAACAAAACAAAAAAATAAAATGCATGTGTAATATGATAGGTAAATAAATGAGATGTTAAAAATAAAGGAACAAATAAAAAGGAAATAATAATAAACAGGAAAATAAATTGCAAAGAAAATAAATAAAAGAAATAAAATAAGGAGGTGTAAAAATAAAACCTGGGGTGCTGGAAGTGAAGAACTGATCAGATTGAAAGAAAAGGCCCAAAATGCATTGGGCCTGCGTAAATTAATCTGGGCCGTCTGATTAATCAGACGGCCCTGATCAGATCACAGGGTAAAGAAAGCCAGGCCGTATGATCTAAAATCAAAGGGCCTGGAGGGCGTGGGTGTACGCTAACACGTACACCCTGTCACACCGAATCAGGGAGGGGTATTTAAACCCCCTCCCTTCCTATTTTCCTCATTTCTCACAACTCTTCTCTCTCTTCTCTCATTTCTCCCAACCGAAACTTCACCTCCTCTCCCCTCTCTCTTGCTTTGTTCGGCCGGAAAGGGATTCCGGCGTGGTGGCCGCCGGCCAAGACGGCGGCACCACCGCGCCGGAAAAAAATTTTCGTTTTTTTCAAAAACAAACACCCTTTTCTAACATCCTTTTCCCTTCTCCTTCCAAATCCGAACTTGTTTTTCTCAAAATCTCCCCCAAATTCTCTAGATCTAAAGTTTTAAAACCACAAAAATTTTTTTATCTTCTCTTTCTTTCGTGTTCGGTTTCGTGCTTGCTTCGTGTCCTATGCGTGTGTGCTGGGTTTGTGTTAATGGGTCGTGTGTTGTTGTGGGTAAGCTTGCGGTTTGTGTGATTTGTGGTACTGTGTGTGCGTGAGTGTGTGTGTGAGTGTGTGTGAGTATGTGTTTGTGTGGGTGTGTGATTTGTGCTTGCTATGTTAGGGGAAAACGGGTTTGATGTGTTTTTGTATGGGGGTTCGTAAGTTTTTGGGCTGGGATGTGGCTGGTGCTGTTGTGTTAGTGTATGGAAGCTAGGAACTGTTTTGGTGTTAGGGGCGTGTGGTATTTGTGTGTATGTTAGGTTTAGGTGCTGGCCGAAAAAACTCAGGGGGGGGGGGGGGGGGAAGAGTTGGAAGTTTTTTGTGTTGTGTTTGTTTTTTGCTGGAAATGTTTATGTGTTAGGCTTTGTATGTTTGCTGTCAAAAAGATCCAGTTTTTGATAAAATTTCTTCCCCCTTTTTTTTTGTTAATTTTGTCCCTGTTTTATAGAGAGATTTTGAGCTGCTTAAGCTGCTTGCTGACCTTGAAGATTAAGTTGAAATCTGTATGCAGATCTTGGATAGGATTTGGAAGATTTGGATGAAAAGGAAATGATGAAAAATGATGATGAAAAAAACTTGGATTGGGGCGCCCCTGTAGTGTGGCTGTGTTTGTTGACTTGGACTTTGACCAAAAAATAAAAAATAAAACAATAATAATAATAGCAATAAATAATTATAATGACAATAAATAAAAGAAATAAATAAATGGTAAATATGGTAAATAAATAAAAACGAAATTAATGACAATAAAGGACAAAAACTGAAATTAAAAGTAAAAAATAAAATAAATAAACGAGACAAACAAAAAATTGACATGAGGTATTTTAAAATACCTCCCTGTCGAAATTTCGTCTGAAACGACGACAGTTCTCGGCTTTTAAAAAAAATGAATAAAACGAGACGAAAATGGGTCAAAAAATGGGGTATGACAACACCGTTCCAACTAGCGGGAACCCCCGTGCTCTAACTAGCGAGAACACTGGAGACACATAAGGTCTTTAAATAACTCTTGTTATTCTTCAATATACATAAATATAACGTGTAAACTTACGTGTGGACAACCCTTTCGGAGAGATCCCATCCGGCATAATCCGGAGCCTGCTGGACACGTTAACTTTATAATTAAATTCTTAACTTAAGGTATGCCTTAACTAATACGTGACCTTGTTGTTCCAACTAGCGGGAACTCCAAGTGGCACGTCTTAACTTAAACTTATAATCTTATTCTCATCTCTTGTATCCGCATGTATAACTGATACACCATTCTAATCATATGAATATCTAATGCATTCTCAAGTACTTAAACATGATTTCTTAACCTATATAAGGTTTAAGCTTATCGTTCTCATAAGCCATTCTCTTAAATGTTGGGCACTAAGCCCCTTAGCTTACTTAAAGCCTAAAGGTAAACTCTACCCATTGCCATAATTGACATTGATCCATATTGTGATTAAATCTTGATGATATATGAAATATCTATCCCCACTCTCATGCTAATACAGGATAAGTCTATGACCTTTTCTTCAATTACTAAATGTACAAAGACATTCTGGTGCTATGAGGATGGTTTTCTGGCCTTAAAACACATTTAAAAAATGGGGTAGCATTCTGCTTTTGTCGTGGCACGACAAGCTTCTCCCGTGGCACGATGGTGCCCTGATCTGCATGATCATGGCACGATGGGTGCCATCGTGGCACGACAAAACCAGTGTTGCCAGGCCCTGTACATTCCCAGAAAATTCCAAAACGAGTTTTAACATAATCCCACAACCAGCAAGTCTATATACATCAATTGATAGGGTTTTAAACTAGGAAGATCATAGTATATCAAGTATTAACAAAAGGGAAACTAACATACAAGAATTTAGACTTAATCATCAAGATTTTCCTTTCCTCTCTATACCTCAAAACTACCCCTAAAAGGGTAAGAATTCTATGGGAGCTCACCTTGAATTATCTTATCACTGCTTGCCATGCTTCCTAGTCCAGAATCCCAGCTTGATTCCTCTTCTTTCTTGATTCCTTGCCAAGCTTTCTCTAACCCTAGCTTCCAATCCTTTTTCTTTTCTTGTTTTCTTGGCTCTAAATCACAAACCTTGCTTGCTTGCTTGCTTAAGGATTGAGTGATTGAAGATGAAGTAAGATGAATTTGGAGGTAGGGAAGAGGATGGCGCAAGAGGGAAGAAGAGAGAAGGGAGAGGATTGGTCCTAGAGACAAGAAGTGGAAAGATTATGAGAGAATTTTGGGGTAAATGGCTTTTATAGCCTAACCCTCAAAATTATAAAAATGCCATTCCTTATAAAATATCTCTGATACATCGTCTCAATACTGATAAATACTTCAGTCTGAAGTGGGATATTACACTTACTGATCTTTTTTATGTGAAGATTTTTTTTATGTGAACT
Organism: Medicago ruthenica; assembly: GCA_018208015.1. NCBI lineage: Eukaryota > Viridiplantae > Streptophyta > Magnoliopsida > Fabales > Fabaceae > Medicago > Medicago ruthenica. Next base: position 4,417,741 of record CM031372.1, read on the forward strand.
ATATTATAAAATAGTTAAGGGGGTTGGACTCGTCATGACCCTTCATACATGAGACATTCCTTCTTATAGTTGATTTTGTTGGAACAAAATGTGTTTAACAAGTCTCTTATGAAGTAAAGGGGGAGATTGTTGAAACATTTATGTGTAAACATATCTCTCTTTATGGTTTTGATGATAACAAAGTATTAAAGAAAAAATTGGTTATTTGCTAATGCTTTGTTCAAGTGTTTTCAGAACCATGTGCTTTATGATTATTTATTAACAATGGTTATGGAAGAACAAGCTAAAGAGCAAGAAGGAAAGCTAAGAAGCAAGGTTGCAAAGCTAGGAGGAAACTGGTCCTGAAGAAGTACTCCTGAAGTAAGAGCTTCTGAAGAGGTTCTGAAGAAGTGCTCCTGAAGTGAAGCTTCTGAAGTGATCCTGAAGTGGTACTCCTGAAGTGCAGCTTCTGAGTCTGAAGGCAGCTTCTGAAGTCTGGGTGCCTCTGAAGAAGTCAATGCAACAGTCAACTCCTGAAGCCAGCTTCTGATCCGTACAACTGAAGCAGCTTCTGATCACTGTTCACTGAGAAGCTTCTGAAGCTGATGTGGCATGGATTTTGACCAGTACTGTGCGCATTTAATGCCTAGATGTGTCAAAACAACTCAATGGAACAGTTGTCTCCCTGACCCAAACATTCTCCAGCTTTTAAGGTAGGCCATTTCAAAAATGGCACCTGCTCTGTTCTGACTGATAAAGTGCAGCACACATTTGCAGTAACCTAGTCCAATTGCAACGGCTAAATTCCTTAATTCAAGCAAATCTTCAACAGCTCTATTTTCATCTATAAAAGGAAGAAGATTTGAAGAAGAAAATGTCTAAGACTCTTGAAACAAAGAACTGAACTCTTGCTCTGTTTTGCTGTCAAAAATACGCAAGTTACCCAACCTCTTAGAAATTCTTTCATCTTTGTAATTTAGAATTTCTTAAGGTTAAGAGTCTTAACCTGTGTTGTATTTTAGAGAACACCTCTGATATTTGATCAAGTGTTCATCCCAAACTCCTTTACTTGTAAACCAGTTTGGTCCCTCAAAGTCTCAGTCTGAATACTGAGCAATTGTAATCTCATTCCTTTGTGGTCTGAGTCAGAAGTCTCTTGTCTTAGTGACTTGAGCATTGGGAAGTCTCTTGTCTTAGTGACTTGAGCATTGGAAGCCTCTTCCTTGGTGGTTGAGCATAGAAGCCTCTTTCTTTGTGATTGAGCAACTGGAAGTCTCTTCCTTAGTGGTTGAGCAAAGTGTAATCTTCAGATTATAGTGAAACTCTCTTGTTGGATACAAGGGGACAGGACTACTTCTCACATTGAGAAGGAACCTGTATAAATTCTGTGTGTCTCTCTTTACCCTTCTCTTTTCAATTTTATAACCGCTGCATAACTCTTGATATTTGTTCAGAACTGATCATATCAGCTTCTGAACTGAATCTTAAGCTTTGAAAAGAAAAGATAACAAGTTTTTTGAGTCACACAATTCAACCCCCCCCTTCTTGTGTGTGTGTTTTTCTCACCTTCAGTTGGTATCAGAGCTACGGTTCTGATATTAACACTTAACAGTGTGTCAGTAGGATCCTGAGAAAAACATGACCTCAACTAGTGGTTCACCTCCACCCTCTCCCAGAAATCCACCATCTCCCAGAAATCAAAGAAATGTCCAATATGACTATAGTACTGAAGAAAAGAAGTCTAGGTCACACAATAAACCTCCTATGTTTACTGGTGACCCAGAAAAATTCTCTTGGTGGTAGAGCAAAATGTATAGTCACATTATTGGGATTGATGATACTCTATGGGATATTATTGAAGATGGAATCTCTATACCAGTAGATGAAGAAGGTGTTGCTGTCAACAGAAGAACTCTGAGTGATGCAGAAAGAAAGATCTATAGGAAGCATCATCATGTGAGAGGAATCATTGTAGATTCATTACCTCATACTGAGTATCAGAAGCTGAGTGACAAGTCCACTGCAAAGGCAATATTCACATCCCTCTGCTCTAACTATGAAGGTAATCAGAAAGTTAGAGAAGCTAAGGCAAATATTCTTGTTCAGCAATATGAACTGTTCAGAATGAAAGAGGATGAAAATATTGAGACTATGTTCTCAAGATTTCAGACTCTGGTTTCTGGACTTCAGATTCTGAAGAAGAGTTATACCACTGCTGACCATGTGAATAAAATCCTTAGAAGTCTGCCATCTAAATGGAGACCTAAAGTGACTGCCATTGAGGAAGCTAAGGATCTGAATACTTTAAGTATTGAGGATCTTATAAGCTCCCTCAAAGTGCATGAACTGGGACTCAATGAGGATGAGCCTGTTAGAGAACCAAAAACATTGGCTCTGAAGTCTAAAAGAAAACCTGCTAAAGCTTTGAAAGCTATTGAATCTGAAGAAGAGTTTCCTGAGGGAAATTCTGATGAAGATTCAGATGTTGATGAGCTTGCAATGATTTCTAAAAGACTTCAGTATCTGATGAATAGAAAGAAAAAGTTCTCTAACAGAAGCAGTAATTTTAGAGGATCTAGTTCTGGTTCTAAGAGGGATATCCAGAAAGAAAGCTGCTACAACTGCAAAAAGCCTGGCCACTTCATTGCTGATTGTCCTGATCTTCAGAAGGAAAAATCAAAGGAAAAAGCAAAGAAGTCCAGCTCAAAGTCCAGCAGTTTCAGAAATAAGCTTAAGAAGAGTCTCATGGCTACATGGGATGATCTGGACAATGAGTCAGAATCTGATGAGGAAGAAGCAAACCTGGCCCTGATGGCAATTGGATCTTCTGATGCAGAATCATGTTCAGATTCTGATGAAGAAGATGAGGTATATTCTGAACTCTCTAGATCTGATTTAATTGAAACAGTTAATGATCTTATGAGTCATCTTAAAAGCAAGTTAAAAGAAATTAAATCTCTGAAAAATCAAACAAACTTGCTGTCTGAGGAAAATCTTAAACTTCAGAATCAAATTTTTGAATATGATGAAGAAGTTGAAGAACTCAGAAAAGAGGCTCATAAGAAATCTGAAGAAGTTCCTAATGAACAGGAAATAGCTCTTCAGGATTTCATGTTAACTGGGTTCAATAGAACTAAAATTGCCTCCATGATGTATAATATGATCAGAAACAAAGGTGAAGGCATTGGCTATGATGCATTTAAACCCTCAAATGAATTAAACTCACCTTCATGTTCTGAAGATATTTTAAAAGGCAATGGTATATGCTTTGTGCCTACTTCTGATAATTCTGAGAAGTTGAAAGTATCAGAATCTGAGACTAAGTCAGAAGTTCTGAACAACTCAGACTCTGAAGCTTCTGAACCTAAGGAAAAGGTGAAGGCAAATGTTAAAACCTTGCCTAAATCTAAGCCAAAAGGTCCCAAGCCTAAGAGTAAGAGGAAATCAGACTCTGAACCTGAAAAAGTTCAGAATCTGAAGTGTTCAGAACCTGGAACTAGTAAGTCTCAGAATCTGATTAAACCTGATTCAAACTCTTCAAAGACTGAGTTTACTAAAACTTCAAAATCTGTTAAACCAGTCAATGTAAAACATTTTCAATCTCAGAATGTTAGGCAAAGCAAGCCAAAGCAAACCAATCAGTTTTCTGCTTCAAACTGTTTTAAGAAAGGCAAAACTGAAGCTTGTCTTGTGCCTGAAGTAAACAAAGTTAGAATTCTGAAGAGATCAGAACCAAAGTACTCAATGGTTCAGACTCTGAACAAATCAGAACCAAAGACCTTCAAGTCTAAGGTTCTGAAGAAGTCTAAGTCCAAACCTTTGAGAACTCAGGTTCTGAAGTATTCAGGTTCTGAAACTCAGACTAATTCAAGATACAAGGATCCATATCCTAAGTATCAGAACAAGTCTGAATATCATAACTTCAGACACAAGAAGTCAAAACCTTTCAGGACTAACCCCAAAGGACCCATGAAAATCTGGGTACCTAAGTCTGAGATTATTTCAATTGCAGATATGCTTTTCATCCAAAGAAAAGGAAAAGTCCTGGTACCTGGACAGTGGATGCTCGCATCATATGACAGGGGACAAGTCTATGTTCCAAACCCTGACTCTGAAAGAGGGAGGAACTGTGGGGTTTGGAGGAAGTCAGAAAGGAAAGATCATTGGTACTGGTAAGATAGGTAATTCTTCCCTGTACATTGATAATGTTTGGCTGGTAGATGGACTGAGACATAACTTACTTAGCATAAGTCAATTATGTGACAGTAATTATGAAGTCCTGTTTAATAAGAACACATGTACTGTAATCAGTAGCAAAGATAAGTCTGTAGTGTTCAGAGGCAGCAGGAAAAACAATGTTTACAAAATTAATTTTTCTGAATTGGTTCAGCAGAAGGTAGTTTGCCTTCTGTCTGTGAGTGATGAAAAATGGGTCTGGCACAAAAGGCTGGGACATGCTAACTGGAGACTCATCTCCAAGCTTAGCAAGTTACAGCTGGTCAGAGGCTTACCCAGTATTGATTATCACTCAGATGCTTTGTGCTCAGCATGCCAAATAGGAAAATTTTCTAAAACTTCTTTTAAATCAAAGAACATTGTTTCCACCTCAAAACCTCTAGAACTCCTTCACATTGATTTGTTTGGTCCTGTTGGAACTGCTTCAATCAATGGGAAGAAGTATGGACTTGTTATTGTTGATGATTATAGTAGGTGGACTTGGGTTAAATTCCTCAGAACCAAAAATGAAACATATGATGTGTTTTTCAAATTCTGCAAACAAGTACAAACTGAAACTGATTTGAAAATTTTGAAAATCAGAAGTGATCATGGTGGTGAATTTGAAAATGAACCTTTTGAAAACTTTTGTGAAGACCATGGAATTTTCCATGAGTTCTCATCTCCTAGAACTCCACAACAAAATGGAGTTGTAGAGAGAAAGAACAGGTCTTTACAAGAAATGGCCAGAACCATGATCCATGAATCTAAAATTGCTAAGTACTTCTGGGCAGAAGCTGTAAACACAGCATGTTATATTCAGAACAGGATTTATATCAGACCCATTCTGAATAAAACTTCATATGAATTATTTAAAGGAAGAAAACCAAGTATTTCTTATTTTCATCAGTTTGGTTGTTGATCAGTGCATTTTGATGCACATTTCCCTATGTTTTTACTTTTACATTTCCATGTTTTAGTTTGGTTATTTTTCACTTTTAATGTGTTTTTATAATTTAATTTATTTTTACACTTATTTAATTTTCGCACTTTATTTTCAGCTTTAAAAGTCTGCGCGAATAAATTCATAACTTTGGCTGCGGTTATCCGATTGAGGCGTGCAAATAAGCGTTGGAAAGCTAAGGAATAGAGATACAACTTCTATGTTTACTGCAAAGCCCAGTTCGGACGTCTTGATGGTCAAATATGTGAATATCTGAAGTACAAAAGCTGACTGCGGGTTTTTGGGACACTTAATCTTTTGTAATGGGTCGAATTGCTATCTCTAAACCCATCTCTTGCTAAGGCCCGATTTTGCTAATTTAGGTTAATGCTTAGACATATAAATAAGGGAAACAGCCAAACACAAGGTTTGGAGACACCAGCAGCCGTATCTTTTCCATTTTGTAATTTTGTGCAAACCTATTCTAATGGAAGCTTAATTCCTATATCAATCTATTGGTGAAGGGTGCTGCCTATAAGGATTTTGAGGTTCAGTGCTTAATGTTTATTTAATTTTTGTGGTTTTAATTCTTTCTCTATCAATTTTGTCTAGTAATGCTTGTTGCAAATTCAGTTTGTGTTTTGCTTAATTACTCAAATTTTGAATTTGCTTATGTGATTCGTTTTGTGATTCAGTTTTGCATCACTTAATCATGATTCTGTTTTGCAACTTTCATTATTCAAACTATTTTATCGCTTGTTTAATCTAGTTTGGATATGAATTGATAGAGTCTATGACGCTTGTTTATAGGATTGATAGAATTCAGTCATGATATTAATCGTGTTACTGACGCTTGTTCAATATCATGATTGATTGAACACACTGTTTTGACGCTTGCTTTAAAACTGTGAGAATTCGTATAAACTGAATGGCGCTTGTTCACTTAGTTTATGATCAATCAAGAATTATCAAACCTTGCAAGAATCTATATCTTAGAACCGATGAAAAATCCAAGAAACACACCTGAAACCAATGGATTGATTGCCTTTTATTAATTGAACTTCTCGTAATTTGAAACTGTTTTCAACAACACAAAACCCCCCAATTCGATTTTATTTGGTTAACACATACAAGAATCCCTGTGAGAACGATATCCGAGTCACAGTTGTCGCTAAACTACCGTTTTACAAAACACTCGTTTTTGATCCGTGCGCGACAACGGATCAAATTGGCGCCGTTGCCGGGGATCCTTGTTGAATTAGCCAATAGTTTAGTTTTAGGTATTGTTTGTTTTGTTTTTCTGCGTTTTTCTGCGGTTTCGCTGTTTTCGCGTCCGGACGTCCGACCTGGTCCGAAAAACCCGGTTTTTGAAAAATTTTGTCTGATTGCATATCTTTTTTTCCTATTGGGAGTAGAAAAATCCCAGGATCATTTGTCCCTTACTACGAAGTAGTTGCGGGACTTTGCTTTCAAATTCCCAAATTCCTCATTTTTCTATTTTTTACGAATTTTTTACTGTTTTCATAGAGTCGAAAAAAAATCGAAAAAATTCTCAAAATTCTAATTTCACTTCATTAGATTAATTTTGGTGTTTTTATATTTTTTTTAATTTATTTTAATCATCTTTCTGTTTGTTTTTGCATTTTAGGGACATTGTTGGCATTTAGAGAATTGTTGCTACATTGCTGCATTAGTCCTGGCCACTAGGTCTTCTTGTTCCGATCTTTTTGATTTTGATCCTGAGGTAGAAAGAACTTTGCACACACGACGTAGAGCAGTCCAGGCTAGCAATAGTTCACCGCCCGTAATTGATTCTGACACTGATTCTGATTACTTGCATAACTTGTTTGATTCAGACTCTGAAATTGTTTTTGATATGGCTGACCAAAGAACTTTAAGGCAGTTGGCTGCCCCTGACTTGAATTATAATGGTTTATGCATTGAGTACCCTCAAGCTGCTTTTGAATTAAAATCTGGTTTGATACACTTGTTGCCAAAGTTTAATGGTCTTGCAGGTGAGGATCCTCATAAGCATTTGAAAGAATTCCAGGTTGTGTGTTCTACACCATTGAGGCCTGAAGGAATCACTGAAGACCATATCAAGCTGAGAGCCTTTCCGTTTTCACTACAGGGTGCTGCCAAGGATTGGTTATACGATCTTGAACCGAATTCCATCACAACTTGGAATGATTTGAAAAAAGTCTTCCTAGAGAGATACTTCCCTGCCTCCAGAGCTGCATCAATCAGAAAGGATATATGTGGTATTAGACAAGGTAATGAGACATTGGCTGAGTATTGGGAAAGATTCAAACAGTTGGTATCCAGTTGTCCTCAGCATCAGATTACCGAGCAGTTACTCATCCAATACTTTTATGAAGGATTACTACCTATGGATAGGAACATCCTTGATGCTGCTAGTGGTGGGGCACTTGTTGATAAGACTCCAGCAGATACCAAAACCTTAATTCAGAATATGTCACTCAACTCCCAACAGTTCACAACCAGAAATAATTCTGCGGTCCAAACAAAGAGCGTGAACGAAATTCAGGTTTCCTCCTCCAACAAAGCCTTAGAAACCAGAATTGACGAGCTCACTTCCTTAGTGAAACAGTTGGCAGTTGTTAAAACTCAACCAGCAACTTTGTGTGGTATTTGTACTTCCGCCGAACACCCGACCGACACATGCCCCATTCTGCAGGATGAGTCGATTACTGAGCTACCTCAAGCTTATGCAGCAACCCTTTACGGAAACACTCAAAACAGGTTCAACAGCATTCCTGACCTGTCCACCAACAAATATCATCCCAATTGGAGGAACCACCCCAACCTTCGATATGGAAACCAGCAGGCCACACAGCAACAGCTAGTGTTACCCCTTCCGCAACCACAGAACACTCCACCAGCTACCATTCCTGCACCTTCTGGACCTTCATTAGAGGACCTGGTCAAGCAAATGGCTGTCAACAATCTCCAGTTCCAACAAAGGACCGATTCTAGCATCCAGACCTTGACCACACAGATGGGACAGCTTGCTACTCAAATAAATAACATGCAAGCCCAAGGGTTGAACCAACTTCCAGCCCAAACAGTTGTCAATCCAAAGGGTCCTAATGCTAATGTGAGTGCAATTTCTTTGAGATCCGGAAAAGTTACAGAGCCAGCCCCTGAAAAAAATAAAAAAATCATTGAGGTAACTTCTGAACTTTCTCCTTCTGAGCCTTCCCCATCTGAACTCTCTTCTCCTTCTTCTGTTGTGGTCGAAACTGAAAAAAATAAAGAAAAAGAGTATATACCACCCGTTCCCTTCCCACATAGAGTTCTGAAAAATAAAAGAATTGAGGAGGGAGACAAAGAAAGAGAGATATTAGATGTTTTCCGAAAAGTTGCGGTAAACATTCCGTTACTTGATGTGATTAAGCAGGTTCCTAAGTATGCTAAGTTTCTAAAGGATTTGTGTACTAATAAGAGGAGGATGAAGGGAAGTGAAAGGGTCAACTTGGGAAGAAATATTTCTGCTTTTATTCAGCCCAAGCCTTCATGTGAAAAAGTTACCGAAGAGCAAAATGTTTCAGCCCTCACTCAGGTTTTGCCGCAAAAGTGCAAGGACCCGGGAACTTTTGCTATTCCTTGTACCATCGGGGATAGTAAATTTGAGAATTGCATGCTTGATTTGGGAGCCGGCATTAATGTTATGCCTACTTCTGTTTATAATAACCTATGTCTTGGTCCTTTGCAGCATACAGGTTTAATCATTCAATTGGCGAACAGGAGCAACGCTCGACCCGCCGGGGTAGTCGAAGATGTCCTTGTTCAAGTTAACGATTTGATTTTTCCTGCAGATTTCTATATCCTAGACATGGAAGGAGAAACCAAGACAAGCAGAGCTCCCATCATTTTAGGCAGACCGTTCATGAAAACGGCGAAAACGAAAATTGATGTTGACGATGGAACCATGTCCATGGAATTTGGTGACATTGTCGCAAAATTTAACATTTTTGATGCCATGAAACATCCTGTGGAGGAGCATTCCGTTTTTTGTATTGAGCTGATTTCTGAATTAGTTGATGACACTTGTTCTGAATTATTTTCCCTTGATTTTCCATCTCTCTCAGATGTTTATTCATGTTCTGATTGTACTGACACTAACCTTTGTGTTGTGTGTGCTGAGAATGATGCTGCTTTGCAGGCTGATATATTTCCTACAGGCGAAGTTGTTACCAATGAAGCTGTTCTTGCAGCTGATGCCTTTGACATCCCGGCTGCCCCGAGTATTCCATCCATCGAGCAGATTTTGTTGATTTTGTTGGAACAAAATGTGTTTAACAAGTCTCTTATGAAGTAAAGGGGGAGATTGTTGAAACATTTATGTGTAAACATATCTCTCTTTATGGTTTTGATGATAACAAAGTATTAAAGGGAAAATTGGTTATTTGCTAATGCTTTGTTCAAGTGTTTTCAGAACCATGTGCTTTATGATTATTTATTAACAATGGTTATGGAAGAACAAGCTAAAGAGCAAGAAGGAAAGCTAAGAAGCAAGGTTGCAAAGCTAGGAGGAAACTTGTCCTGAAGAAGTACTCCTGAAGTAAGAGCTTCTGAAGAGGTTCTGAAGAAGTGCTCCTGAAGTGAAGCTTCTGAAGTGATCCTGAAGTGGTACTCCTGAAGTGCAGCTTCTGAGTCTGAAGGCAGCTTCTGAAGTCTGGGTGCCTCTGAAGAAGTCAACGCAACAGTCAACTCCTGAAGCCAGCTTCTGATCCGTACAACTGAAGCAGCTTCTGATCACTGTTCACTGAGAAGCTTCTGAAGCTGATGTGGCATGGATTTTGACCAGTACTGTGCGCATTTAATGCCTGGATGTGTCAAAACAACTCAATGGAACAGTTGTCTCCCTGACCCAAACATTCTCCAGCTTTTAAGGTAGGCCATTTCAAAAATGGCACCTGCTCTGTTCTGACTGATAAAGTGCAGCACACATTTGCAGTAACCTAGTCCAATTGCAACGGCTAAATTCCTTAATTCAAGCAAATCTTCAATAGCTCTATTTTCATCTATAAAAGGAAGAAGATTTGAAGAAGAAAATGTCTAAGACTCTTGAAACAAAGAACTGAACTCTTGCTCTGTTTTGCTGTCAAAAATACGCAAGTTACCCAACCTCTTAGAAATTCTTTCATCTTTGTAATTTAGAATTTCTTAAGGTTAAGAGTCTTAACCTGTGTTGTATTTTAGAGAACACCTCTGATATTTGATCAAGTGTTCATCCCAAACTCCTTTACTTGTAAACCAGTTTGGTCCCTCAAAGTCTCAGTCTGAATACTGAGCAATTGTAATCTCATTCCTTTGTGGTCTGAGTCAGAAGTCTCTTGTCTTAGTGACTTGAGCATTGGGAAGTCTCTTGTCTTAGTGACTTGAGCATTGGAAGCCTCTTCCTTGGTGGTTGAGCATAGAAGCCTCTTTCTTTGTGATTGAGCAACTGGAAGTCTCTTCCTTAGTGGTTGAGCAAAGTGTAATCTTCAGATTATAGTGAAACTCTCTTGTTGGATACAAGGGGACAGGACTACTTCTCACATTGAGAAGGAACCTGTATAAATTCTGTGTCTCTCTTTACCCTTCTCTTTTCAATTTTATAACCGCTGCATAACTCTTGATATTTGTTCAGAACTGATCATATCAGCTTCTGAACTGAATCTTAAGCTTTGAAAAGAAAAGATAACAAGTTTTTTGAGTCACACAATTCAACCCCCCCTTCTTGTGTGTGTGTTTTTCTCACCTTCAGATTTTGATCACAATCCTAATTGACATCTATGGAGTTAAATTTCACAAAAAGAAGGCTTAAATATGCAAATAGTCCCTGCAAATAGGGCTCGTTTTGTTTTTGGTCCTTGACAAAATTTTTTTTTAAAAACACCCTTGCAAAAATTTCTGTCTTTTAAAAAAGTCCCTTGCCTCACTTAAGAGTTGAGATGGCATGGTTTCCGCCACGTGGCATGCCACATAATATTAATTTTTGTAAAAAAAATAAAATTCTGAAAATTAATTTTAAAAATTAAAAAATATGAAAAAAAAATAAAAAAAAAGTTACGAAAATTTTCCGATTATACATAGTTTTAAAAAAAACTAAATTTTTGAAACATGAAAAAAAAATTAGAAAATTATATTATTTTTTAAAATCTGAATATAAATATTTGAAAATTAAAATATGAAAATTAATTTTTTAAAAAATATATAATCTGAAAATTAATAATTTTCGGAAATTTTCGAATATATAATTTTTAGATTTTTTTTCAAAATTTTTAATTTTAATTTTAGATAATTTATTTAGATTTTTTTTTCGAAATTTCAGATTATATAATTCCAGATATTATATAATCAATTTTTTTTGGAAATTTATTTTATGATTTTGAAAATTATTTTCAGATTTTAATTTCAAAAAATTATTCTAAGGATTTTTAATTGTTTTTTTTACTTTTTAGGATTTTTAAATTTAAATTCAGATTTTTTTCCAAAATTATCAAATTATATAATTTTAATTTTTGAAAATTAAATAATCTGAAATTTTTGGAAATTTATTTTCAGTTTTTTAAATTTTTAAATATATTTTTCTGATTTTTTATTTCTAATTTTTTATTTCTTATAAATCACAAAATGTCAAAATCCATGAAGCCAAGAATAGTCTAGTACACATGGCCTAAATTTATCAACAAAAAAAAAAAGAAATCAAACCTAAAGAAGTGTGCAATGGCCCAAAAGAAGAATTACTCATTACTTAAATATTATCTATTCATGAATTCCATACACTACACAATATACATGTGTTTATCTGTTTATAAATAGATGACACCACAAGGCACAACTAATAGCATATATATTATTGACTGCAACAGAGGTCACCTAATTCCATATTATGTAGTTTTAAATTATATACATTCAATTTAATCAAATGCTTCAACAACCTTATGTCTAACCATTGGATGCTCATTCACATATCTAAATATACTGGATAGAGCAGCTAAAGCAGCGTTGTCTTGCAATTGGCCCAAAACATGCAACCTAAAATAACAGCAAATATAAGAGACCAGACGTGCAGGCTTACTACTTTAAGTAGATTCAAATTTGAAAATTGAAAATATGATCAATTCCATCATTAAGAATCAATAAAATTAATAAAATGACTTTTACCATTTGTAAATTGTCTCATATGGAACTCATTGGGTGAAACATATTTCCCCCTAATATTAACTGAATTCATATAAAAATATGGAATAAAGTATAGGCAGAAAAGGTCAAGACACACATGAAGATCCTTTAACCCAGTTGAAAACATAACAATCATAATAATATTTCTAACAGCACAGACTCTTGCATTGATTAACATCAAGCATTCAAATTCTTATAATTACGCATTATCTAAAATGATTTTTAAAGGTTATAATGTATGTTTCATTAAATAACAACTTTGAACACCAAAAGGATCATAATATTATCAAAATGATTGACTAACCAAGTGATAAACTGGAGTAGGTTCAAATTTGAAATTTAGTATAAAAACATATTTAATTTAATGTTTCTAACAACACAAACTTTTGGATTAAGAACATCTTTTGCATGACAATCCCATACGATGCATATAGGATTGATGTAATATCCCGCTCAGACGTAACTTTTATCAGTGTCAGAAGAATTAAGAGAGAGCAGTGGCAAAAATGTAATTATGGGAGGAAGGGGTATTAATAGGGATAAGTATGAATAATTCTTCATTATTCACATTTCCTTCTCTCACTAAAAACCAGATTTTTCACTCCTCCCTCTAGGATTCGGTTTGCATCAGCAACAGCTTGGATCCACCAGTTATCTTCACTGATTTCGTGAAATTGTAAGCAAGCAAACAAGTTTTGGGGAAATTGAAGTAAGTGGAAGCTTAAGGAAAAGTAAGACTAAGCTAGGGTTTTGGTAAAGGAAGCCTGTCAAGAACAGCACAATACTAAGTGAGTTCCTTAGAGTAGCAATATCCCTTGTGGTTTGTTTTGTGTGAGTTTCATAACAAAATTGCTAAGGTTTAGGAAAAGGATAGTTTTCCCCTATTTTTGATACTATGCTAGATCCTGTTTAATCCTTGATTACAATATGTTTTAATGTTCAAAAATGAGTCCCTGGCATGTTTTCAAAGATCACTGGACAGTTGGGTACCAAGGTTTTTAAGATTGAAACTGTTTTTCAGAAAAAATTCTATGTTCTGCTACAGTCGCAGAGCGACGCCTAGGGTCGCAAAGCGAAGTAGCAGAGTTATGATACTGTCTACCATCGCCTAGACTTGGCTCTGCGAAGCTTCAGACTCTGGCTTCAGAAGCTGACTTCAGAGTCTGAAGGTTCAGACGCAGGTGATCGCAGAGCGACGCTCAGGGTCGCAAAGCGAACTTGCCTGCCAGAGTCTGAAGGTTCAGACGCAGGAGATCGCAGAGCGACGCTCAAGGTCGCAAAGCGAACCTGCCCAGAATGGCATTTTTATTACAAACAACTGTACCATGCCAATGATCTTTGATATGCTTTGGGGTAAGGAAACTCATGAACCTTCAAGGATTAATCTAGGATAAGGATATGTATCATACAGAGAGATGGGTATTTTATATCCATAGGATTTCAGGTTAGTTAAGGGTTAGTTTTCAGGATACCCTTAACCAGGCAGGTGCATTTATATGTACATCAGGGCATGCTTCAGTTGTTCACGTCAGAGTGACACTGAAGATACACGTATCAGTTCAGGATAGGATGTACCCTAGATATGGTACAAGGATATTATCAGGAATTATACATATTGTATATATATATATATATATATATATATATATATACATACATGTTGATAAGTCATGGCACAAGTACGCTTCAGATTTATTCTGAATAGGCCAGCCCGTTAGGGAGCCTATATGACGACTCTCATATATATATATATTCAGGAACTTATCCGGATAAAGTATATTTTTATATACCAGGAATAATATTAATTAACAGGATAAACTTTGTGTCTTCTGGGTTCTCGCAGTTAGACAGCATATGGGGTTCCAGTATTGTTGGAATGGGCAGGAACTTTCCGTGAGGATAACCACGCATAAGTTTATAGTGTGTCTTCTGTGTTCTCGCTAGTTAGAGCACAGGGGGTTTCGAATACAGCCGAAGCGGGCAGGAACTTTCCGTGAGGATAACCACACACACAGGCAAGAGGAGTCCGATGATTAGCCTATTATAGGAATTTTTACCGGTTATCAGGGGAATGTGCTTCGGGGTTACTCCACCCGGGGGCATTCCATAAAATGAACTCAGTTAATAATGTTTGTTACACGCTAACATCTAACATAATATTGTCAGTTTATACTTTATTATGTTATCAGGCAGTTTATACCATCAGGCAGGTATCAGATGGTGATCTTAGGTGTTCCCTCGATCACCAAGTTATCAGGAAGTAGTCTAGTTTTATGACTATACAGTTATCAGGTTCAGACATGTATAAACCCTTTATGGGTAAGGTTAAGACTTGGCGATCATAGGATTCCCCCAGATTGCCAAAAGTAGGCATGGCGACCCTAGGTTCCCCGAGGTTGCCAATAGTAGGTTGGGTGGAACTCACCGAGACATTATGTCTCGTCCCATTCCTTCTGATGCAGGTTCACAGGCAGCACGCAACAAGGGTAAGGAGAAAGCTTTGGACTGACCGTGCTGGTTTTCTAGTTGTTTCAATTTACCTGTATTCAGATGTTGTATTTTGATGTATATTTATCAGAAAGGATATGTATAACAGTTGGATGTATTATTACTATGTGATGTAATATTATGAGATAACTTTCAGTATTGTAAATTAATGCATCCAGTACGAAATTTTAATACTCGTATAAGATCCTATACAATTTTTATATGGGTGTTACAATTTGGTATCAGAGCAGGTCGATTCAGATCGTGCCTTGGGTCATTAAAATTACAATCCAAGTATGTGGACCTTTTGGATCCAGGACATTATTCTAAATGTTATATCTAGTTGAAACTGATCACTTTGACTTGTATATGACAGCTAGGATAAGATGTCTGGGAGAAGAAGAGGACCAGGAAGGCCTAGAGCAAGTCAGGCTAATGAGGAAGCAGCTGGAGACCCTAATATGAATTGTTGGGCTCAGATGATGCAACAACAGCAGGCGTTGCAACAACAATATCAGGAGCAACAGGCTCAGACCGCATTACAGCATCAGCAAATGATGCTTATGATGCAACAGCAAGCCCAACAACAGGCCCAGTCTCAGCATCAATGGATGGATTGGCTCTCCGCTAATCATGTGTATATAGGTTGTGCTGAAAAGAGTATCTTTATGCCTACAAGTGATACAATTGAAGGTGTGGCTTTATCTGAATTGATTAATCGTACCCACCAGTTGATTCAATTTATTTGTGCTCAGAATAGGGGTTTTTATGTAATGGTTACTGTGACTCCAGAATCAGAAATGAGTCCCGGTGACATTCCCGTTGTTAATGGATATCCAAATGTTTTTCCTTCTGAGATAATCAGTTTACCCCCAGAACGTGAAGTTGAGTTCTCTATCGTCCTCATTCCAGGATCGGAACCAGTATATGTGGCACCGTATAGGACGTCACCATCAGAGCTTAAGGAATTGAAGTCCCAATTAGAGGACTTGATTCAAAAGCATTTTATCAGGCCTAGTGTGTCACCTTGGGGTGCACCAGTTTTGTTGGTTAAGAAGAAGGATAGTAGTATGAGATTGTGCATAGATTACCGCCAGTTAAACAAGGTAACTATTAAGAACAAGTATCCACTTCCGAGGATTGACGATATTTTAGATCAGCTCAAGGGAGCAACGGTATTTTCTAAGATTGACCTCAGATCTGGTTATCACCAGATTCACATCAAATCATCAGATGTGTCTAAGACAGCGTTCAGAACACATTACGGACATTACGAATTCCTAGTTATGCCATTTGGAATGACTAATGCCCCAGCAGTGTTTATGGACTACATGAACAAGATTTTTCAGCCTTATCTGGATCAGTTCATGGTAATTTTCATTGACGATATTCTGATTTATTCAGAGGACCCTCAGGAACTTGCTCAGCATCTGGAGATTGTTTTGAATATTCTCAGAGAGAAACAGTTATATGCCAAATTTAGTAAGTGTGAATTTTGGTTGTCTGAGATTAAGTTTTTGGGCCATGTCATCTCTAAAGGGGGAGTATCAGTAGACTCGTCAAAAGTTGAAGCTGTCCTTAATTGGGCCAGACCAAAGAATGTGGCTGAAGTTAGAAGTTTCTTGGGTTTAGCAGGTTACTACAGAAGATTTATTATGAGGTTTTCTCAGTTTGCTTTGCCTTTGACACGTCTCACTAGGAAGGAGGTGCCCTTCGTGTGGGACGAGAAGTGTGAGAAGAGCTTCAGAACCTTGAGAAAGAAATAATCTAAGGCTCCAGTGCTAGCAATACCTGATCCCGATAAGAAATATGTGGTTTCTGTGATGCGTCCTCCAAAGGACTTGGTAGTGTGCTTATGCAGGAAGGTAGTGTAATAGCATATGCTTCACGACAACTTAAATGTCACGAGGAGAATTACCCCACTCATGAACTTGAGCTGGTAGCTATAGTTTTTGCTTTGAAAGTGTGGAAGCATCATTTATATGGTGCACAATTTGACTTGTTCAGTGACCATAAAAGTCTAAAGTATTTGTTTGATCAACGGGAACTGAACACGAGGCAGAGGAGATGGATGGAATACTTGAAGGATTTTGTTTTTGATTTAAAGTACCATCCAGGAAAGGCGAACGTAGTTGCTGACGCCTTGAGCAGGAAGTCCTTGGTTAGAGCAAAGATGATGATGCATACTTGTGGTCTGTATGAAAAGTTCAGAGATCTTTATCTCGAAGTCACCGAAGTGGATAATGACATTATGTTGCATAAACTAGAGATCACTTGTGATTTGCGGTCCAGAATCGCACATGCTCAAGGATTGGATATGGACCTCCAGAGAAGGGTCGGTCAGACAGAGTTTTCAAGGGCATCAGATGGCACGCTGTTGTTTGATGGAAGGATCTGTGTTCCAAATGATGCTGATTTGAAGAGGCTAATTTTGGAAGAGGCACACAAGATCAAGATTTAAAAAGATTTAAAAAGGGACTATTGGTGGCCTGGCATGAAAACCGACATTGCAGAATTTGTGTCACGCTGTATAGTGTGTCAACAGGTAAAGATTGAACATTAAAGGCCAGCAGGGATGCTAGTACCATTGGAAATCCCTCAGTGGAAATGGGAAGAGATATCTATGGATTTTGTAAGTGGATTACCTTGAACTCAGCGAGGACATGATTCAATTTGGGTAGTTGTAGACCGGCTAACTAAGTCTGCTCACTTTTTACCGGTAAGGACTACATACAAGGCTTCTCAATATGCAGAGTTGTTTATTGCAGAGATTGTGAAACTGCATGGTGTTCCAACTAGTATTGTTTGAGATAGAGATCCAATCTTTACCTCTCACTTTTGGAAAGCTTTTCATAGATCTTTAGGAACGAGGTTAAAGATGAGTACGTCCCATCATCCTCAAACAGACGGTCAATCCGAGAGAACTATTCAGACATTAGAGGATATGCTACGTGCATGCATCTTAAAAGATGGAAGAAGTTGGAATAATCATCTGCCTTTGATTGAATTCTCTTACAATAATAGTTATCACTCCGGTATAGGGATGGCCCCTTATGAGGCATTGTATGGCAGAAAGTGTAGGACACCACTTTGTTGGGCAGAGGTCAGAGATAAGAGTATTTTGGGACCCGAAATTATTCAGGAGACCACTCTAAAAATTAGATCTATTCAGGATAAGATCAAAACTGCTCAGAGTCGCCAGAAAAGTTATGCGGACAAGAGGCGAAGACCTTTAGAGTTCGAAGTGGGAGATCATGTATTCCTGAAAGTTACACCTAAGTTGGGATTACGATGCGTTTTCAGGACAAAGAAATTGTGTCCAAGATTTATAGGGCCATTTCAGATACTTAAACGCGTCGGTCCTACAGCTTATCAGTTGGCCCTGCCACCGGCTATGTCAGGATTGCATGATGTTTTTCATGTCTCGCAGCTAAGGAAGTTCATTCCAGATCTTTTTCAACCCGTAGAATTGGAAATATCGACTTGAGATCAGATTTAACGTTTCAGCCAGAATCAGAGCGGATTGTTGATCATGATGTTAAGTCTTTGAGGAACAAAGAAATTCCGATTGTCAAGGTTGTATGGAAAGGTTCTCCCGACGGTGAAGCCACTTGGGAGCTAGAAACGGAGATGCAAAGGAATTATCCGCATCTATTTTCAGGTAAATTCTAAATTTCGAGGACGAAATTTCTTTAAGGGGGGTAGAGTGTAATATCCCGCTCAGACGTAACTTTTATCAGTGTCAGAAGAATTAAGAGAGAGTAGTGACAAAAATGTAATTATGGGAGGAAGGGGTATTAATAGGGATAAGTATGAATAATTCTTCATTATTCACATTTCCTTCTCTCACTAAAAACCAGATTTTTCACTCCCTCTTCCTCTAGGATTCGGTTTGCATCAGCAACAGCTTGGATCCACTAGTTATCTTCACTGATTTCGTGAAATTGTAAGCAAGCAAACAAGTTTTGGGGAAATTGAAGTAAGTGGAAGCTTAAGGAAAAGTAAGACCAAACTAGGGTTTTGGTAAAGGAAGCTTGTCAAGAACAGCACAATACTAAGTGAGTTCCTTAGAGTAGCAATATCCCTTGTGGGTTGTTTTGTGTGAGTTTCATAACAAAATTGCTAAGGTTTAGGAAAAGGATAGTTTTCCCCTATTTTTGATACTATGCTAGATCCTGTTTAATCCTTGATTACAGTATGTTTTAATGTTCAAAAATGAGTCCCTGACATGTTTTCAAAGATCACTAGACAGTTGGGTACCAAGGTTTTTAAGATTGAAATTGTTTTTCAGAAAAAATTCTATGTTCTGCTACAGTCGCAGAGCAACGCCCAGGGTCGCAAAGCGAAGTAGCAGAGTTTTGCTATTGTCTACCATTGCCTAGACTTGGCTCTGCGAAGCTTCAGATGTTGACTTCAGAGTCGGAAGGTTCAGACGCAGGTGATCGCAGAGCGACGCTCAGGGTCGCAAAGCGAACTTGCTTGCCAGAGTCTGAAGGTTTAGACGCAGGAGATCGCAGAGCGACGCTCAGGGTCGCAAAGCGAACCTGCCCAGAATGGCATTTTTATTACAAACAACTGTACCATCCAATGATCTTTGATATGCTTTGGGGTAAGGAAACTCATGAACCTTCAAGGATTAATCTAGGATAAGGATAGGTATCATACAGAGAGATGGGTATTTTATATCCATAGGATTTCAGGTTAGTTAAGGGTTAGTTTTCAGGATACCCTTAACCAGGCATGTGCATTTATATGTACATCAGGGCGTGCTTCAGTTGTTCACGTCAGAGTGACACTGAAGATACACGTATCAGTTCAGGATAGGATGTACCCTAGATATGGTACAAGGATATTATCAGGAATTATACATATTGTATATATATATATATATACATGTTGATAAGTCATGGCACAGGTACGCTTCAGATTTATTCTGAATAGGCCAGCCCGTTAGGGAGCCTACATGACGACTCTCATATATATATATATATATATATATATATATATATATATATATATATATATATATATATATATATATATATTCAGGAACTTATCAGGATAAAGTATATTTTTATATACCAGGAATAATATTAATTAACAGGATAAACTTTGTGTCTTTTGGGTTCTCGCAGTTAGAGAGCACAGGGGGTTCCAGTATTGCTGGAACGGGCAGGAACTTTCCGTGAGGATAACCACGCATAAGTTTATAGTGTGTCTTCTGTGTTCTCGCTAGTTAGAGCACATGGGGTTTCGAATACAGCCGAAACGGGCAAGAACTTTCCGTGATGATAACCACACACACAGGCAAGAGGAGTCCGGTGATTAGCCTATTATAGGAATTTTCACCGGTTATCAGGGGAATGTGTTTCGGGGTTACTCCACCCGGGGGCATTCCATAAAATGAACTCAGATAATAATATTTGTTACACGCTAACATCTAACATAATATTGTCAGTTTATACTTTATTATGTTATCAGGCAGTTTATACCATCAGGCAAATATCAGGTGGTGATCTTAGGTGTTCCCTCGATCACCAAGTTATCAGGAAGTAGTCTAGTTTTATGACTATACAGTTATCAGGTTCAGACATGTATAAACACTTTATGGGTAAGGTTAAGACTTGGCGATCATAAGATTCCCCCAGATTGCCAAAAGTAGGCATGGCGACCCTAGGTTCCCCGAGGTTGCCAACAGTAGGTTGGGTGGAACTCACTGAGACATTATGTCTCATCCCATTCCTTCTGATGCAGGTTCACAGGTAGCACGCAGCAAGGGTAAGGAGAAAGCTTTGGACTGACCGTGTTGGTTTTCTAGTTGTTTCATTTTACCTGTATTCAGATGTTGTATTTTGATGTATATTTATCAGAAAGGATATGTATAACAGTTTGATGTATTATTACTATGTGATGTAATATTATGAGATAACTTTCAATACTGTAAATTAATGCATCCAGTACGAAATTTTAATATAAGATCCTAGACAATCTTTATATGGATGTTACAATTGATCCCATATAAAATAGTGATTATAATTTCTAATAGGATTGGTCCCCATAATATTACTATACTTTTATTCCACCAAAAAAACACTGAATAAAATTAACCTGTGTATCTCAATTGCTGGTGTGACGTCTACGCGATTATTAGCTGGCAAGCAATGCAGCTAACTGAGTCAATATGTAGACAAAAATACACTAAAGATAGTTATAATTCTCCCTGCAAAATAATGTACCGAAGCAGAAAGTTAAAAACTGCAAATTCCATTATAGTAGATTGATTATATAGATCTAAATTATATATATGATATACTCAACTACATAAAACTCTAAAGATGTAAAATTTTCACTATTGTGAAAGGCAAAATTGGCATGAAAAATGCATCTCTTAGATTGATTGATTAGTCTCAAAGTTGACACTAATGACTAAACAACCTAATAGTTTATAGCTATTGCATCAATGAAAGCATAACAATATAACATAATTCTAACAACACAATATAACATCGATGGGATTATAGCATAATTAAAATCAAACAAATAAAGAATAATAATAAGCTTAATGATCACTACAACAATAGAAAACTAACTAACTAAATATATCGGGTTTTCATCAACTTTAAAGTTTTTGGGAATCACTCCATCTGTCAGAGAAAACTAACTAAGCATCAACCAAACAATTACTTGTAAAATGAAAAACACCATAAAAGAAGAGGCACGCCTTTGATTCTCTACAATGAAACAAACTGCAAAAAAAAAAGAGAGAACCAAAAGACCATGAGAAAGCCATGGATTTTACAACCACATATAATATTAACACTCCTACACCTTAATTCAAACAATTATACAAACATCTTGTGGGTTGAACAAATCAGCAGCAATGCATTTACAAAATTGAAATAACTAATTTATAAACTTGATTCATCATATAAATGTAAGTATCAAAAACATAACAATCAAAAATAGAAAATGAAAACAACCTATAACAACAACAACCCAATTCACGTTTCAGTTAAAAATCAAAACTTATTTTTTGTGTTTTCAACATTAACATCAAAACAAAATCATACACGAGAAAATTGAGAGAGAGAGAGAATGAACCATGAGAGCTTCGAAATCAGCAACAACACTTTCTTTTGGGGTTTGGTTGCGGCTACTGCTAGCTTCGTTCCTCGTTGTACTCGACATTTCTTTGATTTCGAGGTTCGCCATTTGTTATGCACAAAGAATGATAAATAGAAAACACCATGAAATATGAGAGAGAGAGAGAGAGATAGAGAGAGAGAGAGAGAGAGAGAGTCACCTTCTGGTCAAAATATCCATGGATCTCCACCAGGGATTGGATTGAAGAAGAAGAAGAAGAAAAAGAAGAATAGTGAAGGAATTAGAAGGATGTAGAGTGAGCGAGATGGATGTTCGTTTGAAGCTGTGACGTGAAAGATTGAGTTTTGAGAAGTTTGTTTTGACTTTTGAGTTTGTCTAAATTTTTGGATCTGACGGCATCTTCACTTGTCTTTTAGTGGTATTTGAATATCAAATGAAAGGATTTCCCTCCTATTGCATGAAAGCTAAATTTGGCTAAAAAAGTAAACCTTTTAGTTTTTGTGATGTATAGGTGGATGGCCTAGAAATTTGACACTTGTCAAAATCTACCCAAAATGAGACTTACATTAGTCTAATGTTAAGATTTACACTCGTTTTAAACCAAAATCAATTCAACCAACTTTTATGTCTTTGCCTTTGAAAAACGAGAGATATATTTCATTCATTCTTAGAATTTCACTTCTAGATTTGAAAAGTCAATTACAAAGTCCTATATTAAATTATCCTTGAGTGGCATTTGTGGAGTTGTGGGATGAGTTGCACCTATACTTTTGATTATGTTGAATGACTGTCATGGTTATTATGAACGGGATGAGGATTGTAAGATCGCACAAATATTGTGTTTCAAAATTGTCGTCATCGTTAAGAAAAAGACCTTTATAGGGTTTAATCAAGGTAATCATAGTCATCATTATAGTAACAAAATTGTCGTTACAAATTAGCAATTGATCGGAGCAGCTAGTACGTAGTACTAGTTCCATTTTAACAAGTATCGTCTAAAATCTTCATCATTTACAGTGAAAACAACAAAATAATATATGCCATCAATATTGAAATATATAGCAAATCAATCTACCCAAACATAATAAATACAAAATTAACTCAGTATGAAAGAATTTGGATTCCGATTCAAAAGTAGAAAAACAAATAAGACCGTTCATCATTGGTATTACTTAGTAGCACCGACAAATACCAAATTACACGAACACAAAACCATAAACATATGATAAACACATATTCGGATCAAATTCCTCAAAATAAAGTGTTTAAAGATAAACATCAAAACATATAGATTAAAAAACGAAAAAAATCTACCTATTAGGTGGAGAAGTGAACGAGCCACTTATATATGATGTTGTGAGAAAGAGGGTGAAATTATACGAGTTGAGATGGAATGGATATACAGTGAGGTGTGTGTGAAAATATGGTGAGTATAAATAGACAGAGAGTGAGTGTTCGGGTTGGTTAGTTGTGACACATACAAACACGAGTAAATGAAATTAGGCCACTCTAGTACTAGACATTACTGTTTTTTTTTTTGCCTAAATAAGGTTTCGCCTTTGTTAATTGACCGTCTATACTAGTATTATCAAATGTCGTCTTTTTTTTTTTTTGGTAAAAAAAAATGTCGTCTTTTTTTTATTTTTAAAGTTGAATCATTCCACGTGGAATTCTAACAAACATTCTTCATTCTTCATTCTCTTTGATTTACCATTTAATTAGTGCATTAACTTCTTTTACAAACAATATCAAAACCAAATTATCCTTTATTATTCTTTTAGAATATTTTTTTTGAAGAGTTTATTTTCTAAAGGGTTCTTCTAGAATATATGTCCACGTTTATTTTTTTAAAAGCTAATGAAGTTTTTATTAATACAACTTGATCAAAACTCAAGCAGTGTTAGGATCGATAAGAAAAACACCAGTCCACAACAGCCACATAAGGAGAAAGTCTTGCTTTGGCACAAGCTTTTGAGCACACCACTTAGACACACACACACACAAATACATTTTATTTAATTATTTAAAAATAAATTTTATTTAATTATTTTCTCTCTCTCTCTACTTTTTATCAAGTATGTATCTGTGTCTAAATTTAAATTTAATGCCCATACACTTATGTCCAAGTAAGTATTTTTCCTACACAAGATGCACTAAAAAACGGCGCCGCCAAAAAATAAATAAAATGCAATTAAATAACATGTAAAGTCACACATAAACATCTACGTGGTTGAGTGATCAATTGATGGTAATCATAAGAAAACCTTCATCTCTAGACTTAATTCATGATCACACCAAAAATTTAACCATATCAAAACCTGAACCTATTAATCAATCTTGATTTCCGAAAATCTCATGGTCACATTGCTTCCAAATTGACGACATGCACGCCAACCAAATTGAATGAAGACATTCCTTTACTTTATTTACATAAATACCAAGCCTATAAAATATAAATTGCTCGACATGACGAAAACAATTTTTGTCAACACAACTTGTTTCTAAGCAAGATAAAGTTGACTTTAAAACTTCAAATCAGTTGCTCATACATAAAGTAATGCTTCAAATTTTCAACCTTATTTCTAGCAAGAACGGGGTTCAATAAGGATTATTTGAGACAATATTTCAGGGCACAATGACCTATAGAAAACCTGAATACAAAGATCAATATTATGCCTACCGTTATCAGACATATTTTTAGTAAAAAACTAATTTATTATATACCTATATATAAAAGGGTATATATGATTTTGGTCTAGCTCTAAAATATGTATTTTGGACTGACTTTTTTCTTTCATTTTTAGCTTTAATTTAAACTATTTTATCCTTTTTATAACAGGGTTAATTGTTCAAATTGACCATATAATATATGCGACGTCTAAAAAATTACCCTGTAAAAATAAAAACACATATTTTAACCATGTAATTTGAGATTCTTCTTATTTTTTACCTTATAATATACATGAAGTCCAGAAAAGTGACTTAAATGTTGAATTTTTTCATTTTTTTGCGGGCAAGTTTAGGACGTTAAAATACGGTTTTTCATGGAAAATTAGAATTTTCCGACAAGGGACAAATTAATTATGAATTTTTAAAGGGTCAAATACTCAAAAAACAAAAAAACAGAAATTTCGACTTAGAAAACAAATTTTGAGCCGATTGTTTGCACAGACGTACGTAAAAAATACACAGAAAGGATTTGACAAGCTTCATAATATTTCTAAGACTCCTCAATTTATTTTGATTTTTCGACCAAAACATACGAAATCGTTATTACGAGTAAACATGTACTTGCAGGTCAAATTTTGTTTCCTACTTTTGTAGGTATGGTTAGAACATCATAACAACCTCCACCATGAAATTTTGGAGTTTTAAAATGAAGAACGATTGTTTAAGAAATTCTTAATTATGAGAAACGAAAATTCATAATTAATCCCTCTTTTGTTGAAAAATTCGGATTTATTGTAGAAAACCATATTTTAATGCCATAAATATGTCTATAAAAAGTCATGAAAAATTCAACATCTAGATCATTTTTTTTGACATTGCGTATCTTATTTGTCAAAAATATTTAATCATAATATATGCTCCAAAATTGATATCTATATCTATACACAATTAAACAATTAAACGCATTAGAAAACATGTTCTTCTTTTTGCTAGTAACTCCAAAGTGATGAATTCATTTTAGAGTGTAAAGTGAGCAATATTAGTTGTTGATTATCAGATTAAAGATATATATTTTAGATACATCATAATCAACCATGAGTCATTTTTTAAAAAAAAATAAATAAAACAATCGTTAATTTTTTCACTTTACACTTTAGTCACAGTAGAGAAACCAAATCTTAATAGAATATATAAAAAATATAACATTATTGCAATTTACTTAAAATAAAATAGTGAAGTTCACATTTAGACCAAGTCCCATATAAGACTACATTTTTTTTAGTATTGCTATATAGTACGAGCAATTTACAAACGAAAATCAACTAATGCACACTTGTCCAGTTTTTAAGGAATAAAAAAGGAAAATCACGGGGTAGTGGCCAACTATTCCTATTGCTAAGCATTTTCATTATAATTTCACAGATTATATGACATTGTTAGCATCCAGAAAATGGAATAAATCGCATTAGTCATTTTTTTGTCACTTACTTCTCGTACCTTCGAGCATTATCCTTTTTTTGTTAGATTTACAAGGTTTTTCGCTCCTTTTAAGTGTCATTTTCGAATAGTATTCTCCAACTAATAAAGTGGGTATTGGGAGTTTTTTTTTCTGTCTTCGTATAATCATTTAACCCGTCAATAAATTCATATTTTCTTACACACATTTTATCTCTCCTAGAAATGTCGAGTACAACGACGAACGAAGCTAGCAGTAGCCGCAACCAAATCCCAAAAGAAAGTGTTGTTGCTGATTTCAAAGCTCTCATGGTTCATTCTCTCTCTCTCTCTCTCTCTCTCTCTCTCTCTCTCTCTCTCTCTCTCAATTTTCTCGTGTATGATTTTGTTTTGATGTTACGGTGGCATTTAGGGTGCACAAATACTAAATTTGTGCACCATGCACAAGTTAGTTACTCACATTGATCAATTTATTTTGACCATTAGATCAACTGAAGAACATATTTTTATGATAGTCTATCACTATCAAATCTAACACCCATCTTCCTCCTTTCCCCACCACATCATCCACGAAAGTCAGAGCAATCCTTCCCAGCTCTTCTCCTTCCCATCTCTCAAACCTGACTTTTTCCGCTTCCTAATCAACAAAACCTTATTTCTTTTCAACTCCATCAGTTTGAAATTAACAAAGCATAATTTGTTTGCTTGCCATAAATGGGTTTGTTTGCTCTTCTCTCATTGCCAAGTCAGAATCATTTACATGATTTCATTTTTCTCATTTTTTTTCGGAAAACTTATAAAGCTTATCCCGTTAAATATTTCTTTCCGGAAAACTTTGCCAAACATTTGATATGTCTGTTAAACCTTGACAAACATTCAATAAAACAAAAAAACTTTGACTACCACCACCCTCTTCTTATTAAATTTTGGCCAGGGACTGTTGTTGCTGCTTCTTATAGAATTACAACACTTCATCAATTGAAACGATTCTCCACCCACCCACCATTCTTCTTCTCCCTCCCCCTCTCTCTCACACACACACACCCTACTGCTTCATATCTGTTGCGTAACTCAGTGATTTTATTTTTGCGTGTATTTAGGAAGCGTTGGAATCAATGGATTTTGATTTTGGGAATCAATGGATTTTGATTTTGTTGTTAGATTTTTTCTTTGATTTACAATTAGCTATTTCGGGAAACATTGACTACAATTTTCGGTGAAGTGAGACAGGTTTTGGAAAACATGATGATGGGTTAAATTAATTACCATATACAGTTTTATTCGTCTTTCTTGTTTGTTATCTTAACCGATGCAAAATTTAGCAAATATAATGAAGCTTGTTGTGGTGGTTTTCCAGATCCAAAATTGTTATTGTTGTTGTGATTTTCTAGATCTTAACTTTTAGGAAGAAAAGATCGGTGAAGATGAATGATTTGTTTTAAAAACACATGAATGAATGAAGATGAATAGTATGAGTTTCATATTAGATTCCTTTCTCTCTATTTTCAAGAATATTTTTGAAAAAAATAAATTGAGAGCAGATTATGAACTTGTAACTTCCATCGGTGATTGTAATAAAATAGTTGAGAGAGAATGGTGGTGGGTGGGGATGGTGGAGAGAGAATGGTGAAAAGAATCTAGTGTTGAGGGTCTATAATAAAACTATGTTATTCATTTGATCTAATGGTTACAAGAAAACTTGTGCATGGTGAACAAATTTAGTATTTGTGCACCCTAAATGCCACCTGATGTTACTGTTGAAAACGCAATAAATAAGTTTTGATTTTTTAACTGAAACGTGAATTGGGTTGTTGTTGTTATAGGTTGTTTTCATTTTTCATTTTTGATTGTTATGTTTTTGATACTTACATTTACATGATGAATCAAGTTTATAAATTAGTTATTTCAATTTTGTAAATGCATTGCTGCTGATTTGTTCAACCCACAAGATGTTTGTATAATTGTTTGAATTAAGGTGCTGGAGTGTTAATATTATATGTGGTTGTAAAATCCATGGCTTTCTCATCCCATATCTTATCTCTATTTCACAAGAAACAATTGTCAATTTACATAAAATTTCTTTCAATTTTATATTAATCAAAATTTAACTATATTCCAACGAGTCTTCCACTATTTCTTCTTTTTCAACGGTCATGAAAGTCTTTTATTTTTTCCATCAGAATTGTTTTCTTTTTTAAACTTGAACTTTTTAACAATATTACTAATTTTATTTATAGAATTTAAACTCTTCAATTGATTTTGTCATGGAACTATATTATAGGGAATCAAATTTAGTTTCATGGAAATTTAAATTTTCACATCACAAAAAATAAACTAAAAAATAAATTATTCTTAGTTTTATTGAAAAGAAGTAAGTAAGAGTGATTGGGAAATTGTATAAATGACAAATTATACCCTTAAACTATAGAAATGACAATTAAAATAGAACAAAAAAAGTATTCAACCGACATTGAAAAAAGAAACGGAGAGTTTTTATTTCTTTTGTGAATTAGTCAATAAATCAGACAAAATGTAATTGAAGTTGAGCTAAATAGTACAACATAGTCAATATAGAGCCATATTGTGTTATGAGATCAATTTAGATAAATCATTGGTGTTGAATATAGAGCCATATTGTGTTATGAGATCAATTTTGATTTTAGAAGTAACAAAAAAAAGTGTGATTTTAGAAGTAATTGAGATTAAATTTAAACATGTATAATGACTTGGTAGGTATGATTAACCGTCTTTGGAAAAAAACGCAAAATCGGAATTGTCTTTGGAAAATCACTTTTTTACAAAATAAATCAATTTTAGCCATTGTTATACTGTGAATAATTTTAAAAATTGGTAATTTGAGTTTCTTAGAACTAAACGATAGTTAAAAAAACTCAAAATTTCGGAATGTAATTTTTTGTCATAGTATTTTAATTGGGGTGAGGACTAAAAAAATGTTTCATTTTTTTATACTAAATATAAAGGATTTTTTTTATACTTTATATAAAGGAAGTAGAAATTTTTAGTGTGAATTTTTCTTTTTTAACTCTACCCTTTATATAAACTATTTTATTTACAATCTAATCGTTTTATATTTAATTGAATTTTTAAACATCTATAACCTTTAAAAAAAATGATATTTGTACAATCAATTTTAGGACAACATTTTATTCCCTCTTAATTTAGGACAATAACGATAAAGAGAGAAATAACACAACGTAAGTATGAAAAGAGTGTTGTCTCAAAAGTTGTCTCTAAATGGTTTGTACAAGCATCATTTTTCATAACTTTTTATATAAAAAGATAATAAATGGTAAGTGTCACAACTCCTTTAATTTTATCATTCACTTCAACTTGTTTTTACCATTTTATCCTTTCCTACCAATCAAATAACTTAACTTTTAAATAATCAAATAAAATTTTATAACTTTTATTATTTATATCTATAAAAAAAAATACAATAATGCTTGTCTTGACAGTAATAAAAATCTCAAAATTACCGGGCCCATTTAATTTAAATGAACCAAACCCAAAAATTAAATAGGTAGGTCGGTTAATATGATATATAAGCGTTGTAATTGATTTTTTTTTTTCATAATCTCGAAAACAAAATCGTGAAACCAAAAAATCTTCTTCCCCTTCGCGAAACTCGATATCTAGGGTTTTAGAATCGAACCTTGAACCAGAAGAACCATGGCTTCCGACGATGAAATCGAGAAGACGCAAGAAGAACGCAAGAAGATGGAAAAGCAACTCGCATCTCTCACTGAACTCACCTTCGACACAGATCTCTATGGCGATAGCGATAAAGCTTCATACTTTCCTTCAATTCCTGCTACCGAAGAAGAAGACAATCACGACGCCGACGTTATTCCTCGAAAAAACATGTCGTCGTCACTCACCGGTCCTATAACTGCTCCGATTAACAATTCTAACGACGCCGGAGATAATGTATTTGGTACATCTAAGAGAATAATTGACCGTGAAGATGAATACCGGAGACGGAGATTGAATCAGATTCTTTCGCCGGATCGACATGATGCTTTTGCTGCTGGTGAAAAGACGCCGGATCCGTCTCTTAGGAGTTATGCTGATATTATGAGAGATGAAGCGTTGAAGAGGGAGAGAGAGGAAACAATCAGGGCAATTTCGAAGAAGAAGAAGGAAGAGGAAGAAGCTGGTAAGGTTGGGCCTGTGCTAGAGAAGGAAAGATCTCAGCAGAATCAACAGAAGAGGAGGAATAGATGGGATCAGAATCAGAATCAGGAGGAAGGTGGTGTGAAAAAGGCCAAGACTTCTGATTGGGATGCACCTGATTCGAATTCGATGACACCGGGGAGATGGGATGCTACACCAACTCCTGGGAGAGTTATTGATGCCACTCCTGGGAGGAGGAATAGATGGGATGAGACACCGACGCCGGGGAGGTTGGTTGATTCTGATGCTACACCGGGTGGTGTAACGCCTGGTGGTGTTACACCTGGTGGTGCAACTTGGGATGCTACTCCTAAGCTTAGTGGTGGGATTACTCCAACTCCAAAGAGACAAAGATCAAGATGGGATGAAACACCTGCTACCATGGGAAGTGTAACTCCATTACCTGGTGCTACACCTGCTGCTGCTTATACACCTGGTGTTACTCCTGTCGGTGGTGTTGAATTGGCTACACCTACTCCTGGTGCTTTGCAAGGGTCGTTTACACCGGAGCAGTATAATTTGTTGAGGTGGGAGAGGGATATTGAAGAGAGGAATCGTCCTTTGACTGATGAAGAGCTTGATGCTATGTTTCCACAAGAAGGGTATAAGGTTTTGGACCCTCCTGCTTCATATGTGCCAATTAGGACACCTGCAAGGAAGCTTCTTGCTACGCCTACGCCTTTGGGGACTCCGCTTTATCAGATTCCGGAAGAGAATCGTGGTCAGCAGTTTGATGTTCCTAAAGAAGCTCCTGGTGGTTTGCCTTTTATGAAGCCTGAAGATTATCAGTATTTTGGGGCTTTGTTGAATGAAGAGAATGAAGAGGAGTTGTCTCCGGATGAGCAAAAAGAGAGGAAGATCATGAAGCTTCTGCTTAAAGTGAAGAACGGTACACCACCGCAGAGGAAAACAGCTTTGAGGCAGTTAACTGATAAGGCTCGGGAGTTTGGTGCTGGTCCTTTGTTTAACCGGATACTGCCGTTGCTTATGCAGCCTACTCTGGAGGACCAAGAGAGGCATCTTTTGGTTAAGGTAATTGATAGAGTTCTTTATAAATTGGATGAATTGGTTCGGCCTTATGTGCATAAGATTCTTGTTGTTATTGAGCCCCTTTTGATTGATGAAGACTACTATGCCCGTGTTGAGGGGAGGGAAATAATATCTAATCTCAGTAAAGCTGCTGGGTTGGCTACTATGATTGCTGCCATGAGGCCTGACATAGATAACATTGATGAATATGTTAGGAATACTACTGCTAGAGCTTTTAGTGTCGTTGCATCTGCCCTTGGTATTCCTGCTTTATTGCCCTTCTTGAAGGCCGTCTGTCAGAGTAAGAAATCTTGGCAAGCTCGGCACACCGGGATTAAGATTGTGCAGCAAATTGCCATTTTGATTGGTTGTGCTGTGTTGCCCCATCTGAGATCTCTTGTGGAAATTATAGAGCATGGTTTGAATGATGAGAATCAGAAGGTGAGAACGATTACTGCTTTGTCTCTTGCCGCACTTGCTGAGGCTGCTGCTCCTTACGGTATTGAAAGTTTTGACTCGGTGTTGAAGCCACTGTGGAAGGGTATTAGGCAACACCGTGGTAAGGTGCTGGCTGCGTTTTTGAAAGCAATTGGGTTTATCATTCCGTTGATGGAAGCCTTATATGCCAGCTATTATACTAAGGAAGTCATGCTTATTCTGATTCGGGAGTTTCAGTCACCTGATGAAGAAATGAAGAAAATTGTTTTGAAAGTGGTGAAACAATGTGTGAGCACTGAGGGTGTGGAAGCCGAGTATATTAGAACTGATATCCTCCCTGAGTTTTTCAGAAACTTCTGGGTTAGGAGGATGGCTTTGGATAGAAGAAACTACAAGCAACTTGTGGAGACAACGGTTGAGATAGCAAACAAGGTCGGTGTTGCTGATATTGTTGGAAGAATCGTTGAAGATCTTAAAGATGAGAGTGAACCTTACAGGCGAATGGTCATGGAAACTATTGAGAAGGTGGTCACTAACTTGGGATCATCTGATATTGATGCACGGTTGGAAGAGCTTTTGATTGATGGTATTCTTTATGCCTTCCAAGAGCAGACCAGTGATGATGCTAATGTGATGCTTAATGGGTTCGGCGCAGTTGTAAACTCGCTCGGGCAGAGAGTAAAACCATATCTTCCTCAGATTTGTGGTACCATCAAGTGGAGGTTAAACAACAAGAGTGCAAAGGTGAGGCAGCAAGCAGCAGACCTCATTTCGAGAATTGCTGTTGTCATGAAGCAGTGCCATGAGGAACAATTGATGGGTCATCTTGGTGTTGTCTTGTATGAGTATCTTGGAGAAGAGTATCCGGAAGTTCTAGGTTCAATTTTGGGTGCTCTCAAGTCGATTGTTAATGTTATTGGTATGACGAAGATGACTCCACCTATTAAGGATTTGCTTCCAAGGCTGACTCCAATTTTGAAGAATAGGCATGAGAAAGTCCAGGAGAACTGTATTGACCTTGTGGGTAGGATTGCTGATCGTGGGGCTGAGTTTGTACCTGCCAGAGAATGGATGAGGATCTGTTTTGAGCTTCTTGAGATGCTTAAGGCACACAAGAAGGGAATTCGTAGAGCTACTGTGAACACTTTCGGATATATTGCGAAAGCCATCGGACCACAGGATGTCCTGGCAACTCTATTGAATAATCTCAAGGTGCAGGAGAGGCAGAATCGTGTGTGCACTACTGTGGCCATTGCAATTGTTGCAGAGACATGTTCACCCTTCACAGTTTTGCCAGCACTGATGAATGAGTATCGTGTGCCAGAACTTAATGTGCAAAATGGTGTGCTCAAGTCTCTCTCTTTCCTCTTTGAGTATATTGGTGAAATGGGAAAGGACTACATCTATGCTGTGACTCCTTTGCTTGAGGATGCTCTCATGGACAGGGATTTGGTTCATAGGCAGACAGCTGCATCTGCCGTGAAGCACATGGCACTGGGAGTGGCTGGTTTGGGTTGTGAGGATGCGCTGGTCCATTTGCTGAACTATGTCTGGCCAAACATATTTGAAACTTCTCCACATGTGATAAATGCTGTGATGGAAGCCATTGAAGGGATGAGGGTAGCATTGGGTTCTGCTGTTGTTCTTAATTACTGTCTCCAAGGATTGTTCCACCCTGCCCGGAAAGTTAGGGAGGTGTACTGGAAGATTTATAACTCTCTGTATATTGGAGCTCAGGATGCTCTTGTTGCAGCATACCCATCACTAGAGGATGAGCACAACAATGTTTACAGTAGATCAGAGTTGATGATGTTCATTTAGATTGCAATCATCTATGTATTCGTAAGTTCTCTCTGAATTGTAGTATTTTGGTCTGCCTAACTTTTATGCATGTTCCACTTTTTTGTACAAAAAGTTTCTAATGCACCGTGTGTTATTGTTGTTTATCTGCAATTGAATGGCTGTTGAATTGTGTATGAAATAGCTTGTTTTTTTATTCATGCCCTTATTTTTTTCCTGTAATGTTGTGAATGCTGATAAGGCAGATTAATAATCCTCAATCAGCAGCGTGTGGCATTGAATGTCTTTTTTCTTTCTTGGTCAAATCAATCCTTTTATGAAATAGTTAGGTTTGGGAGTTTAGTAATTTTTTATTCATGCCCTTCTTTTTGCCAGTTATGTGTTGTGGATGCTGATACGGCAGATAAATAATCCTCGGTCAGCTTGTAGCAGTGTATGTTTTTTTTTTCTTGGTTATAAATCAATCTGTCGCTCCCGTACTGTATCCTCCAATTTTTAATTAAGTCATTATAGGCTACAGTTTAAAAATATAGAACTGTTTTAACATTTAAATTGTGATAAAATCCTTAAAAGTACTAATCATATAATCCGTCCAAAAAAATGTTAAAATAGCCACCATCCCGGTATCCCAGTTTAAAGGTCAGTCACTCCGGGCTGCTATTCTGTGATTGACAACATATATGGTTTTATTGTCAAATCTTCTTAAATATTTTACTATGGCACCCATGATTTCATTCTATTTTACTTCTCTAGCTGCCTTGATTTTATTCCATTTTTCTGGTTCTGACTTCAAAGCAAACATTTCCACAATAAAAACTTTGACTAACAAATATTGAACCAAGTCCATTAATATGATTGTTTACATATTGCAATGATATACTTCATATCCACTGTAACTCAATGCCATAATTACCTATCAAATGTGCACATTCAAATGTTCTCTGCCTGCAGAACTTTCATTTGATCCTTTGTCAAAACTCATGGACGCTCACATGTCATTTTTTTAGATTCATGAATCCTTGCTTTTGTCACTGTAGTTGGAGGAGCATGAAGCGTGTTCAATCTTTTCCTTCTCACATGCTTCCTGTTGGGAGGTTCCACAAGTTTGGCAGATTCAAGCATCACAACTGTTGGAGCAGTGAAATTTTTGTTCAAAATCTTCCTTCTCACACATGTCCTCTTTCCAATTTGGTCATTGTAATCAGCTTGGATAGTGAATTTATAGGATTTCCTTGCATAGTCTGTGATGTGCTCTATGTGAATATTTGCTTTATATTGTCTCAATATCTTCACTAATGCTATTTAAGATTATTATTTTTTCTTCAATAGCCATTGTTCTCAAAGTTTACCTTTGGTCTACAGTGTGGTTTAGGTGATGATTTTTGGTGCTGCAGTACCTACCCTTACAAGGGACTGCCTGCCTTCAAAATGGGCAAGAAGGTACTGTCTTTCTCTCCCTCCTCTTGAGTTGTTTGGTGTCATTTCTTTACTATGTTCTGTAGCAATTGGTGCATAAGTAATTCTTTTTTTTTTTTGCAGGTCAAACTGTCCGGTTACTTCCTTGCTGCAGACATATGATAGATACTTTTGTAATCTTTGTCGTGAAAATGGCATAATAGAATTTTTAGATAGTATGGGATTGTTATCGGTTATGTTTTCATTTGCTTAAGGTGTTTGACTTGATACAGTTTAAAGTGTGACTTTGAGAGGTCCGAATTTCCTGGCTATTATATAATACTTGTCAATTTCATTCCTCTCTCTAGTTGCTTCTTAATAAAAAAATTATGTGAAATTTTGGCCAGGCAATACTTAAGAGATTACAGGTTCTGAACCAAAACAGGTTCTGAACAATGACTTAGCACAATTTAAAGCAGATAAGTAGCAGAAATAAAAAGTGCAGGAAAGCTAAAGAACACACAAGGTTTGTTAACCCAGTTCGGAGTAAACACCTCCTACTCTGGGGAATACCAATCCAGGAAGGAATTCCACTATTGGAATTAACCCTTAAACTCAGACACTGACTCCCAGTTCCTATCCCAAGCAATTAATCTCCACCTAGTCTTGAATTCTACCCAACACGTTGAGTATTAGAAAACCTCTAACTTCCTATTCAAGTAACTACAACCCAGCCACTTGAACTACCCTTAAACAAAAACACTCTGTTTTTCAGAAAACTTCAAAGACAAAACTTCATTCGTACCTAAAGGCTTAGAATGAATTACAACTCAATAACAATCCTAAACCAACTCAAACAATGAGTGGTGCACAATAAAACTTCTAAGTTAAAAAAACAAAGACTCTATTCTCTGATCTTAAACTCTATGTTTCGTAAGTTGAATAGCAGCAACCCTTCTCCTTATATAGCCTTCAGTAACTCTTCTTAATTCTGTAGCCAATCTTCTAAAATTGATTTGTTTCTAATTTATGAGTGATCCAATAAGAAAACAAATAAACCAGGAACATATCTTTTAAAGATTCTGCAGAAATAATACGAGCTTCATAATTTAATACCAAATCTTCATTAAATCTTCTCCAAATAAATCAGCATTCTAGAAGCAATAATCCTGGAACAAATCCTTGCCAATATTCATCAAGATTCGCATAAAAACAACTTGAAAATATCAGCTTCTGATGTAGTCAACAAAAGTCAACGCTGGACTTCAGAACCTGAAACTGCTTCTGAAGTGCTACAGTGCTTCTGATGCATTTCAGCTTCTGATGGCATTTTCAGCTTCTGAATGGCTTCAAAACACAAAACTTGTAACTGAAGAATTGTTCTAAATATGGAGAAGCTTCTATTCAATGTTCTTGGTTTTGCCAAAACATGCAGCCAACACCAAAAGACTCAACAATCTTCCCCTTTGGCAAATTTTTGGCTAAAACCATGCAAGTTCTTCAATCTCCCTTATAAACAACTCAGCAATGAAGAACTCCACACTGATCAATCATAACATAGTGATAAGCAGCGGATTTAGTTATGACTTATCATGAAATACAAAAAACAGCTTCAGTTTGATGGTACTGATTAACAGCTACTGAATCACACATCAGCCAAGTACTAATCAACTCCTGACCACAACCATGGTATCAGAGCTTCTGATCAACTCCTGATCATCACAAACATTCCCCCTGACTTCTGAACTGCAGAGAAACATGGTATCAGAGCATATCAGAAACACACTTTATGGTATCAGAGCAAAAACCAAAGTACAACCATACTTCAGAGCACACTTGATCTTCAGGACCACTTTTCAACACAGAAACACTCAGGATCATAGCAAACTTGTACTCCACACATACTCCCCCTCACTTGTACTCCACACATACTCCCCCTCAATATCATCTTGACAGCTCTTCTTATATTGAATCTGAGCACTGAGCTTCACACATAACTTCTGAGCAGCAATACTTTGCATAAGATTTTTAGTATCAGAGCCAACACAATGCATAATTTTCTCCCCCTTTTTAGCCATAAAATTCTGACAAATCATAGTCTTCATATAGGGAATAAAATCAAAACAAGTAACAAAAATCCTTGAAAACATATCAGACTCAGACTCAGGTTCAGGACCACACTTAGCATAGGCACAACTGGCAGGTACTCTATCTTCCTCACATCCAGTTTGCATTAATTGCTATAAGTCTTCATGTAAGCACACTCCTAACTTGCTTCTCAGATTCTCAAACTGTTTAGCATCCAAGGCTTTTGTGAATATGTCAGCAACTTGTTCTTCAGTAGCTACATGTTCCAGCTGAATGACTTTATCCTCCACAAGATTTCTGATAAAATGATGTCTGATGTCTATGTGTTTGGTTCTGCTGTGCTGAATTGGATTCTTAGAAATGTTGATGGCACTCAAATTGTCACAAAACAATGTCATAGTTCCTTGTTCAATGTTGTACTCCTCCAGCATTTGTTTCATCCACACCAGTTGTGAGCAACTACTCCCAGCAGCAATGTACTCAGCTTCAGCAGTTGACAATGAAACACAGTTTTGTTTCTTGCTGAACCATGAAATCAAGTTATTTCCTAAGAAGAAACAACCTCCTGAAGTGCTCTTTCTGTCATCAGCACTACCAGCCCAGTCAGCATCACAAAATCCCATCAAATCAGAACTTGAACTATGAGAATACATGATTCCATAGTCACTTGTGCTATTCACATACTTCAGAATCCTCTTCACTTGAGTCAGATGACTCATCTTAGGATCAGCTTGATATCTTGCACATACTCCAACAGCAAAAGTAATGTCTGGTCTGCTTGCAGTCAAGTACAGTAGGCTCCCAATCATGCTTCTGTATTGACTTTGATCAACTGATACTCCATGTTCATCTTTGGTTAGCTTCAGATGAGTAGCAGCTGGTGTCCTCTTATGAGCAGCAGACTCCATTCCAAACTTCTTCACTATGTTCTTGGCATACTTACTTTGAGAAATGAAGATTGTATCTTCCATTTGTTGGACTTGTAACCCAAGAAAGTATGTCAGCTCACCAACTAGGCTCATTTCAAATTCTGACTGCATCTGCTGAACAAACAATTTGACCATCTTCTGAGACATCCCTCCAAACACTATGTCATCCACATAAATCTGAGCTATCATCAGACTCCCATTTTCATCTTTCACAAACAAAGTCTTATCAGAACCTCCTTTTCTGTAACCTTGAGCCACAAGAAACTGAGTCAGCCTGTCATACCATGCTCTTGGTGCTTGTTTCAATCCATACAATGCCTTCTTCAACTTGTACACGTGTTCTGGAAACTTAGGATCCACAAAACCCTTAGGCTGTTCAACATATACCTCTTCTTGCAAATATCCATTCAGAAATGCACTCTTCACATCCATCTGGAATAATTTGAACTTGAGAATGCAGGATACACCCAACAGTAGTCTTATGGACTCTAGTCTGGCCACAGGTGCAAAGGTCTCATCAAAATCAAGTCCCTCAACTTGAGTATAACCCTGAGCAACCAACCTTGCCTTGTTTCTGACTACAGTACCATTTTCATCTGTTTTATTCTTGAATATCCACTTTGTCCCAATCACATTCAGCCCTTCAGGTCTTGGAACTAGATCCCACACTTCACTCCTTTTGAATTGATTCAACTCATCTTGCATTGCTTCAATCCAAAATTCATCAGTTAGGGCTTCTTTCACATTTTTAGGCTCAACCTTTGACACAAAACAAGAATCAGTAGCAGCAGCATCTGATCTCCTGGTTCTGACACCTTGATCTAAGCTTCCAATGATTAAGTCTTTAGGA
Organism: Medicago ruthenica; assembly: GCA_018208015.1. Classification (NCBI taxonomy): domain Eukaryota; kingdom Viridiplantae; phylum Streptophyta; class Magnoliopsida; order Fabales; family Fabaceae; genus Medicago; species Medicago ruthenica. The sequence continues at coordinate 4,456,511 of CM031372.1, forward strand.
TGATCTTTCTGAACTCTAATTGATGGCCCTTTACCATTTGGAACTTGATCTGGTTGATCTTCTGCTTCTTCAGACTCTGAATGCTTTTCTGCTTCTGAAGTTTGTTCTTCTGAGGCTTCAGATTCTGGAACAACTTCAGGCTCATTCTTTTCATTCTTAGCAGACAAATCATCAATAACCACATTTATGGACTCCATCACAACCTTGGTTCTGGAATTAAACACCCTGTAAGCTCTGCTGTTTACTGAATAACCCAGGAATATGCCCTCATCAGACTTAGGATCCAGTTTTCTTCTATTCTCTATGTCAGCCAAAATGTAGCATCTGCTCCCAAAAACATGGAAATATTTCACAGTTGGCTTTCTCCCTTTCCACAATTCATACAGAGTTGATGTAGTACCCTTCTTCAAAGTAACTCTGTTATGAATATAACAAGCAATGTTCATTGCTTCAGCCCAGAACATATATGGCAACTTCTTAGCATGCAGCATAACCCTTGCACATTCTGCTAATGTCCTATTCTTCCTCTCAACTACACCATTTTGCTGAGGTGTGATAGGTGCAGAAAACTCATGTTTTATGCCTTCAGAAGCACAGAATTCTGAAAAACTCTTGTTTTCAAATTCTTTGCCATGGTCACTTCTGATTCTGATTATGCCACAGTCTTTTTCTCTTTGTAGTTGAATGCACAAGTCTTTAAATACTTCAAAAGTATCAGATTTTTCTCTAACAAAACTGATCCATGTGAATCTTGAGTAGTCATCTACCATTACAAAAGCATACCTCTTTCCTCCAATACTTTCTACTTGCATAGGCCCCATTAAATCCATATGAACAAGTTCTAGTACTTTAGTAGTTACCTGGTGAACTAATCTGGGATGGGACTTTCTTGTTTGTTTTCCAATCTGACAATCACCACAAACACTGTCCTCATTGATCTTCAGATTAGGCACACCTCTGATAGCTTCAGTACTTAGGATTTTCTTCATGCCTTTCAGATGCAGATGTCCCAGTTTCTGATGCCAGAGCTTGACTTCCTCTTCTGAGCTCATAAGACAAGAAGTCAGACTTCTTTCTTCTTCAGAAACCCACAAATAACAATTGTCTTTGGATCTGCAGCCTCTCATCTGAATCTTATCTTCCTGATCAGTAACAATGCATTCTTGCTTGTTGAAATTAACCTTCAATTCTTGATCACAAAGTTGGCTGATACTGATCAGATTAGAGGTTAATCCTTCCACCAGTAGCACATCATTAAGTCTGGGCAAACCTTCTCTGATCAAATCTCCAATACCCAGAATCTGACCTTTTACACCATCTCCAAATGTCACATAACTTCTGGAGTATGATCTGATATTGCTTAGCAGCTTCTTCACACCAGTCATATGCCTTGAACACCCACTATCAAAATACCAGTCTTCTTTTGAAGTAGCTCTCAAAGAGGTATGAGCAATCAGGCCTACATTCTGAACTTTGGGCTTCCACACCTTCTGAACATTGTGACTAATAGTAGCTGGTTCAATTCTTCTATATTGGAAGTGTTCAGGGTAACCAGACAATTTAAAGCAGAATGGTTTGATATGCCCTTTCTTTCCACAATGATGACAGATCCATGTTTGATTCCTCCTCCTTCTGTTTCTGAAAAATTTCTGGGGTTGCTTCTGAGGTAGCATCTGAACATGCTTCTGACCTTGCATCTGAGGTCTCTTCTGAGCTTGCTTTTGAGGTCTCATCTGAATATGCTTCTGACCTTGCATCTGGGCTTGCTTCTGAGGTCTCTTCTTTGATGTTCCAGCCATAGAATCATGAGTTTGAGTAGCAGGAACAAAACTCATCTGTTTAGGAATCTGAGTCTGATCAACAAAACCTAAACCAGTTTTTCCTTGTTGTTGATTCCCCAAAATGTCCTCCAACTTATCCGTAGCAGAGTTCAACATCTTCACTTGCTTTTTCATTTGATCAAGTTGGGAGTTCAGTTGATTCACTTCTTCTTTTAAATCTGAATTCTGCACGAATAGTTCACTTTTTTCAGCCTCCAGTTGAAGAATAGTCTCCTTCTGATCCAAAACTTGTTTGCAAACCTCAGCACTTCTGGTATACAGCTTCTTGTAGTTATCAGCTAGTTCATCATATGAGGTTTTAGCAGCTTCAGACACAGATGAGGCTTCAGACTCTGAGTCAGACTCTGAAAAGGTCTCAGACTCTAAAACAGCTTCCTTCTTCAAGATAGTTCCTAACCTTACAACCAGACCAGTATCACACATATCAGATTCACTAACATCATCTTCTTCAGAACCATCATCAGACCATGACACAGCTAGGCTTTTCTTCTGCTTCTTAAGAAAAGTAGGACACTCAGTTTTGATATGTCCATAACCTTCACACTCATAGCACTGCACACCTTTGGCTTGGTTATTTTTCTCCTCAGACTTGGTCTTCTTCTCATCAGTTTGTTGCTTTTTGTTATTGAATCTGAAGTTCTGACCTTTGGCTTTGGCTTTTCTGTTAACATTCTTCAGAATCTTGTTGAATTGTTTTCCCAGCAACACTAGAGCTTCTGATAAGTCATCCTCCTCAGACTCTTGTTGATCATCAGCTTCAGCATTCACAGTAAAAGCTATACCTTTCCCTTTCTTATCAGGCTGTTTGCAGAATGCAGTCTCAAAATTTAACAAAGAACCAATGAGTTCTTCAACCTTCATAGCAGAAATATCATGAGCCTCCTCAATTGCTGTCACCTTCATATCAAACCTTCTGGGCAGGGACCTGAGGATTTTTCTCACTAGCTTCTCATCAGACATCTTTTCACCAAGAGAGTCAAATGAATTTGCCATATCCAGCACATTCATGTAAAAATCCTGAATGGATTCATCTTCCTTCATCTTCAGGTTCTCCAAGCATCCTTAGCCACAGTACATTGTTTGATAAGTCTGAACATGTTCTGATCAACACCATTAAAGATAGCATTCAAAGCTTTTGAATTTCCCAATGACAGATCATCTTCAGCTTTGGTCCATTCATCCTCAGGCTTCAACACTCCAGTTTTGTTACCATCTTTGTCCAAAACCTCAGGATGATCCCAGCCTTTAATCGCAGCTTTCCAAGTCCTGCTGTCAATAGATTTTAAGAAGGCACACATTCTAGACTTCCAATACTCATAGTTTGTGCCATCTAGTAGGGGTGGTCTATTGACGTAGCCTCCTTCTATATCCATGCTTACCAGAAATTAAGTCCTCTAGATCTCACCCAAAATACAGGCAGGGTGCCTGCTCTGATGCCAATTGAAATTCTGGCCAGGCAATACTTAAGAGATTACAGGTTCTGAACCAAAACAGGTTCTGAACAATGACTTAGCACAATTTAAAGCAGATAAGTAGCAGAAATAAAAAGTGCAGGAAAGCTAAAGAACACACAAGGTTTGTTAACCCAGTTCGGAGTAAACACCTCCTACTCTGGGGGATACCAATCCAGGAAGGAATTCCACTATTGGAATTAACCCTTAAGACTCAGACACTGACTCCCAGTTCCTATCCCAAGCAATTAATCTCCACCTAGTCTTGAATTCTACCCATCACGTTGAGTATTAGAAAACCTCTAACTTCCTATTCAAGTAACTACAACCCAGCCACTTGAACTACCCTTAAACAAAAACACTCTGTTTTTCAGAAAACTTCAAAGACAAAACTTCATTCGTACCTAAAGGCTTAGAATGAATTACAACTCAATAACAATCCTAAACCAACTCAAACAATGAGTGGTGCACAATAAAACTTCTAAGTTAAAAAAACAAAGACTCTATTCTCTGATCTTAAACTCTATGTTTCGTAAGTTGAATAGCAGCAGCCCTTCTCCTTATATAGCCTTCAGTAACTCTTCTTAATTCTGTAGCCAATCTTCTAAAATTGATTTGTTTCTAATTTATGAGTGATCCAATAAGAAAACAAATAAACCAGGAACATATCTTTTAAAGATTCTGCAGAAATAATACGAGCTTCATAATTTAATACCAAATCTTCATTAAATCTTCTCCAAATAAATCAGCATTCTAGAAGCAATAATCTTGGAACAAATCCTTGCCAATATTCATCAAGATTCGCATAAAAACAACTTGAAAATATCAGCTTCTGATGTAGTCAACAAAAGTCAACGTTGGACTTCAGAACCTGAAACTGCTTCTGAAGTGCTACAGTGCTTCTGATGCATTTAAGCTTCTGATGGCATTTTCAGCTTCTGAATGGCTTCAAAACACAAAACTTGTAACTGAAGAATTGTTCTAAATATGGAGAAGCTTCTATTCAATATTCTTGGTTTTGCCAAAACATGCAGCCAACACCAAAAGACTCAACAATATGTTTTCTTTATCGCAGTCTTGCACAGTCATGTGTTTTTGTTATATATCTGACCTACAAATCTTAAATTCAGCCAAGCTATAAGTCCTGTAATTGAATATTATTAAGCTAAAGAAATGTAGTGCTCATATCTGTGATCCTTAGAGCTATTTTATGCGGAGAAAACAACGCCTAGCTGTATATGTTTACGAACCACCCAGTTCCCAAGTCTTGATTAGTCGGTGTTGTAAATGTGATGAAATGTTCATCCTAATTAGACACGATTCTGTACTGAACTTCGTTGTCTGCATGTATATGCTCAACTTTATTATGTCTCAGCTTTCCACTTGTGCTGTAGATCTATTCTGTGTATGCTTAATGGCCATGAAACCAGTGACCAATTATGATCAGTGGTGATTTACACAACTTCATCCCAGGTAGCAAACTGTCAGTAGGATAGTCAAAACTCTGCCACAAAACATCCCATGGGGTTGAATATCTTTGCATACAAAGTTCCCTTTATCCAACAGGGTGGTCAAGATAGTACTTTTGCGCATACAGCTTATGATAGTTTATAAGAAATCTCAATGTTATACTTTAAAGTTTTCATTATTTTTAAATTTAATTTTGAATAGTTCCACATTTTAATTTTTTTTTTTAAAACTATTTGAGTATCAACTAAATCTTCGATTTTCTTAAAAAGTTAAAAACACAATTTTTTCTGATGATAATAAATTGTTGAAATAATGGACTCGTCAAGTTTGTTCCGTGTCGATAGATGTTTGTTTGTGAGAGAAATAAGGAGTAAAGTCAGGGGCGGACTTGGACTCACAATATCATTGGGGCATAATTTTTTTATTAAATAATTAAATAATACTAAATATAATAAGAAGTTATATTAAAAATAGTTGTAGCAACCAAAATTACAAAGAAAATGCTTTATTTTCCATTGTTGAAAATGAGCTAAAACATTATGTCAAAAACATGAACAAAAACTTCAGACCATTTCTGTTAACATATGTCAACAACAGAACATAATGACCATTACCCTGTCTAATATGCAACAAATTAGCAGCATGTTTGACAATTTAAGCTGTGTAAAATTAATCATAAACCCAAACATAAAAATGATAACCCCAATCCCCATATGTTAAACTTCTGGATCTGACCTAAATTAGAGATTTTGGGGTTTCAGTGTGTTGTGGGCGCGTTTGAGATAGAAGAGGGAAGAACAACCGTCGTCGTCGGTAGTGGGCGGGTGGCCGGTGGTGGGTGGTGGATGTGGTGCTCAGTTTGTGGAATGGTGGTTTGGGGTTTCAGTGTGTTGTGCGTGTGTCTGAGATAAAAGAGGGAAGAACAATAAAAAGAAAAGAAAGCAAAATGTGTGTTTGTTCTTTCTGCATAATTTTGAAAAAAATAATAATTGGGCCTAGGTTGGTGTGACACTTTCCACACTGGACCTAGCCCAAGTCCGCCCCTGAGTAAACTGAGATAATAATATAAGATTTTCACTGTCAATATACGTTTGTTTGTGAGAGAGATAAGGAGTAAAATTGATAGATAAAAAATAGGATTTGTAAAGTTAATACGAGACTAAAGACTATTTTGGCGGTATTATAATAAAATATTAATGAAGTTTTGAGCATAAACAGATGTTTTAGGGGTGTAATTAAAATAAATAATCTAATCCAATTTTAATGATTAGAATTACTCATATTAAGAATAAAGAAGTGGAAAATCTTATGTTTGATCTCTATTTTTTTAGGCTTAATTACACTTTTGGTCCCCTTATTTTACTCAACTCACGAAAATGGTCCTCATTTTTTAAAATCGAACAAACTTGTCCTTCTATTTGCATTTTTTTGCACTTTTGGTCTTTACCCCTTATTTGGCCTCCAAAAACGCTGATGTGTACAATTTTGAAGTGATGTGGCCAAAAAAGAACTTATGTGGCATTTCCAACATGGAAAATGGCATTAACATGTCGTCAAATCATCTTTTTTTTTTAATTCGAAAAATGAATAGATAATTATTTAAAATTACAATTTAACTAAAAAATAAATAAAACTTAAATTACAATATTAAAAAATAGCAATAAATTTCGAGAATATGTTTTACATAAAATGTTCTCATCACCATCACCATCAACTTTATCTTCTTTTGTTCTTCATCGCTATTTTCAACTTCAATAAATTTAAGCCAAATTTTATCACCAAAAAAACATCATACTGATATCCATTCATATGGGTTTGGAGAAAAAAAACCTAAAGAAACTTCATCTTCCTCCTCATCAACAGCAAGTCAGCAACGTTAAAGTGGAAACAAAGAAGAGAAATACTGAAAATTGCAATAGCTTATTATTGATTCATGAACCAATGTTACAGAAACTGAAACGTGAATTAAGGGTTCTATGTTCTCTATTATTCACCTGCTAGAAGATGAAGTTTGTAAGTTGGGTTTTCTATCTTAAACCCATAGATCAATAACCTAAAAAGAATATAAATGTTATGTTTAACAAACAACAACAACAACAAAGTTATGGGTTTATAAAAAAACAAAACAGAATCCCTATTTAAAAAAAAAATCCAGATTTGAAATATGATGAAATGAGTGAAAAAAAAAACTTCAACCATTGGCACATATGAACCCAAACCATTTAACCAGATCTGAAAAACATAAAACTTAGAAGATGAATCCCATAAACTTTCAATAAATTATGTGCTTGTGGCTTTAGCTGAAACAAAAACATAAATGAACATTTACATTTGAAGCCTTTTCAATTTCTTCGATGCAGGAGAAAGAAATGAAGGAACAAATTCTAATTTTTTAAGCCTTTTCAATTTCTTCAATCCCTAATCAATATTTTTATTTTTTTTTTGTGTTTGAAGCCTTTTTAAATTCTTCAATCCCAGGAACGAGGATGGAAGAAGGAAAAGATGGAAGGAATTGAAGAGGATTTGAGTGCTTCCCAAATTTGGGAATTAGGGTTCAAATGTTGTTATAGAGATATAAATTTTAATTTCTTTTTGTTTTAATATCTAAAATGTTTTAATGGTTTATGATTTAAAAAGTTTGATTTGCTCATATGTTAATGTCATTTTCCATATTGGGAATGCCACATAAGTTCTTTTTTGGTCACATTATTTCAAAACTGCACATATCAGCATTTTTGGAGGCCAAATAGGAGGTAATGACCAAAACTGCAAAAAAAAAAATGCAAATAAAATAACAAGTTTTGTTCAATTTTAAAAGGCTTAAACACACTTTTGGCCCCCTAAGTTTACCATAGTTGCGATTTTGACCCCCTATTAAAAAAAACCACTTTTCAGCCCCTTAACTTTACCCCTTTTACAACTTTGAGGCCCCCTCTGATTTTGACTGAGTCAACGCTCCTCACTTAAATGAGGTGGACGCCACATAGGTAATTTTTGAATTAAAAAAATAAAAAAGCCATGTTTATATTTCTATAATTAAAAAAATTTTAGAAAAAATGGAAAAGGAAGGGAAACACGTGATTATTTTTCCAGATTCAAGCCAATGCTTCAAGCCTCTGTGCTACTTCTGAGCCAATTCTTCCCATACCAATAATTCCAATCTTTTTCCAGTTATTTGAAACACCAATGACATGTTTATTATCAAAACTCTTTATATACACATGTTTGTTTTCATAGTAGTGGTAAAGATTAAATTTCTAAAGCTTCAAATCCCGATCTGGCGGCGTTGCTATCCAGATCTGGACAATTGTGAAGTCGACAACGATGGGGTTGTGGTAGCTGATGAAGGGGGATTGAAGGTGAGATAGTTTTTTTTTTTTAAAATGTAAAACTAACATAGATCTTAAGAAACACTTCAAACAGCTTCATCAACGTGAGAGACAGAAGAAGCTGAACCGTTTGAATTCGTTGAAGGGGAAGAAGAGGCAGAAGTATAAGGAGAGATTTGTGAGTGGTGATGAGAAGTATAATGATGCGGTTAGGGAGATTTTGAAGCCCAAAGTTGGGTATGGTTTAGCTTCGGAGTTGAGGAGAGCGGGTGTGTTTGTCAAGACTGTAGAGGATAAGCCTCACGCTGCTGATTGGGCTTTGAAGAAGCTGCTGTGGTGAGGAGGACAATGGTGGGGTGGGGTCAGAGAGAAAGAAATACCTAGAAATATACACATGGCTTTTTTATTTTTTTTAATTCTAAAATTACTTAGTGGCATCCACCTCACTGACGCCACGTAGGCGTTGCTCGGAGTCTCAAAGTTGCAAAATGGGGTAAAGTTAAGGGGCTGTAAGTGATTTTTTTTAATAAAGGGCCAAAATTGCAACTATGGTAAACTTAAGGGGTCAAAAGTACCATTTAAAAAAGACCAAAAATGTAATTAAATTTTTTTTATTAAAAAGAAAAAAACGAAAGTAGAAGTAAAATACAAAAAAAACTAGCGTAAAAATAATCACAAAACTCACACTCACACTCACACTCACGGGACACCCAATTTAACTAGTCAATACATAACTTATCTTATCAGACCGTGCAATTTTATCTAATTAATGTACACATTTTTTTTTTTGCATTGATTATTTTCTAACTATTTACACAATTTTCAATTTAAAGTTTTCTATTTTTACAAAAATAAAAATAAGGATTAAATAAGCGTTAAGTCTTTATAAACATCTCAAATATCGTTTTTATTTCTTAAAAAAAAATAAAAATAAAAATGCTACGAACGAACACAAACACAACCCTAGTGGTTTTTGAAAGTGCGTGAGAGTGAATTTGATTATTTAATTAAGTAAACGAAAATGGTGAAAGAGATGCAGAGAGTTCTGGAGTTCTACAGTGGAATCGGCGGCATGGTATTAATTATTCATCTTATCATTTGAATTCCCAAATTCAATAATTGAATATTTGTGTTTTGTTTTATTTTATGATGATTCAGAGATACTCGTTGATGAAAGCACAAGTAAACGTGGAAGTAATTGAAGCATTTGAAATCAATAACATTGCTAATGATGTTTATCAACACAACTTTTCTCACCGTCCTTATCAGGTACGTTTCATTCTTCTTTGATTTTGCTCATCTATCGTGTTTGTTGTAAATTATGTGGCTTCATTTTAAAAGTAACATTTTTATCTCTATTTTGTTGTAATATTTATCTTGGTAAAAATAATTGGTATCATTAATCCTGGAAGGTTAAAGTAATTGAGGCCTTAATAGTCTGAGTCTAAGCAAATGTTTATTTTCTTTTGTATTACATTATGTTTCCCATCACATTAGTTAGTAGTGAATTAAGGAGGAATTTTATTTTCAGCCAGGAAGCATCACATCCTGCCCGTTTTTCCTTTAACAAATATTTAGCCACAATTATCCACCCTACAAATATTGTCAGCCAGGAATTTTATGTCAGATTGCATGTCATAAACTATGTCAATTCAATTTATTGGAAATTATTGATCTACCTGATTTGAATTTATTTTTGTTGGCTGACTTAGGGAAATATTCAATCTCTAACTGCCGCTGATCTAGATAAATATGCTGCCGATGCATGGCTCCTTTCCCCTCCTTGCCAACCTTATACACGACAAGGTGAATTTTCTTCTTCTGTTATAACTTATTTATTTAATTCTGCAAGAAAAATGTTGCTCAATAATCTTGTGTTAGGTCTCCAGAAGGACACTGGTGATGCACGGGCATTTTCTTTTCTTCAGATTCTTGAGCTCATCCCATTCTTATTGCAGCCTCCAAGTATGTTATTTGTGGAAAATGTTGTCGGATTCGAGGTTTGTCTTCTTCAATTCAACATGTTGATTGTTGACTAAGACTCTAAATAAGTGTCGTTAATGGTTTCTTCTATTCATTAATTCTTTTTTGTCCTTTCTGGCTACAGACATCTGATACGCACGCAAAACTGATTGAAATTCTGGAAAAAACAAATTTTATCACACAGGAGTTCATTCTGAGCCCTTTACAGTTTGGAATCCCATATTCTAGGCCTCGTTATTTTTGTCTGGTGAGTGTTCTTTAGCCTTAGAATGTTATTTTACTCTGAAGTGTAAACTAGTGCTTCAAAAGACTTGGGATATAGTTTATATCATGAAAGAATCAGTTGGTGTCGGGCTTTGGGACATGTTCATATAGTTGTAATCCTGTTTTTTTTTTGGCTGCTGGGTCTTTAATTGCTCTTTAGTCTCATGTGAAAAGTTATTGTTAGTAACTTGATTTGCAAGTTGTGTTAATAATAATGCTCATTTTACATTTTACTGATGGTGAAGGCAAAATCAGATTTAGTTATTCTAATATCTTTACCTAGGATTCTTTCTAGTTGAATCTGTAATCCTTTTGGCTAAGTTTGTGATATTGACCTGAACGTGTATAATTTTTTCAGGCTAAGAGAAAACCGTCATCTTTTCTAAATGATTGTTTGAACCGTCAGCTAATTCAATCTCCAAGACCATTATTTGAGCATTTTAATACAGCTTCAAAGGAAGATGATCTATCACTAGAGGACAGTCAAAATTTGTTGCAGTCATGTCAACCTATTGAGAAATTTCTCGTATTAAAGAATCCTAGCAGCGATACAAATGTTGAATCTGCGGCTTCAACGACCGGTCTGTCTAATGACACTTCTAGAACTTCAGGGACAGAGAATGATCATGAATATGACTCTTTAGACAAGTATTATGTTCACCCAAGCTTGTTAGAGAGGTGGGGGAGTGCTATGGGTATCCTTTCCTCATTAATTGGTTTTGAGCATATTTAAATCATTACGCTAAAACTTATAATCGTATTTATTCCCAAGAAAAAATAATGCTTCAATAACAATCTCTCTTGAACCCTGTTTCCTTAAAAGAGCTTAGATGTTGTCTATCCTGATTCAAAGCGCTGCTGTTGTTTTACGAAAAGTTATTACAGATATGTGAAGGGAACTGGCTCCCTTTTGGCTACTGTTCAGGTTAGGAATTCTTAATAGAAGCCTTTCTTGACCATATGGTTTGATGTATTCACATATGACATATTACTCGTATGCTATTCTGTACTTCATAATAATCCTTGACATCATATGCTTGGTAGCTTTTCACAGTTGTGACTTTGAAAGGATAAATTAATGATACAAACATTGGAATGACTACCTGTTTGAGTGTTAAAAGGCTAACAACTATTCATAGCTTTTTAAAATAAATTTTGAATAAATTGTTTCGTAGCGATTCTCATAATTTTGGAAGTATGGAATTTGTTCATTCTTTGCCATCCTCAATGTGCAGCCAGTGAAGAGGGACAAAACATCACTCAAGGAGCAGTGTCTTAGATACTTTACACCGAGAGAGGTGAGTGGATTTTCTCTATTCTCAGGGATATCATGCATTCTTGTATGTCTGTGTCTAATATTGTGTGTAAATGCTTTCACATGAATGCATGTGTCAATAAAATTATATTGTTTTGATTTCAAGCTCTATTACTTACTAATTTAGAAGGTATTTGTCATCCTGTAACTAGGTTGCAAACCTACATTCTTTTCCTGAAGATTTTGAGTTTCCAGAACACATTAGTCTCAAACAACGGTATGGCATTTTGCTGGCTTAAACAATAATCATGCATTCCCTGCTTTGCATGATTAGTTAGTTCCACTTGTTGACTGCTGAGTTATGTTGGCATATGTACATTTATTTTGCTTATTGATATTAATAGTCTTCGTTCTTATACAGGTATGCATTGCTAGGAAACAGTTTAAGCATAGCGGTTGTTGCTCCCTTACTTCAGTATCTTTTCACCAAAGCTTAGTGATTTTTCGTTCAAAATATTTATTCAACAGAAGCAGAAAGTTTCTACCTGTGCGTATCATGCAACGATAGTGAGATCATGTAACACACTGCCGTGAGTTGTTGTTTCAACCATGGCAATCAAACCCTTACATGAGTTTGAATGTTTTCACTGCAGAATTCTGTTACCATTCCTTTTCAAATTGACTAATAGGTGACTGAGAAAAATGTAACTTGAAGTTTGTAATAGAGTTAAGATATTGGTGGCAAGTATCTTGCAGAGTAAAGGATAGGATCTGGCATACATATTTGTAATAGGAATAATGTATTGATGAGTACACTAGAATGCTGATAATTTATAATGCACAATTGAAGGTAAAAGAGAAATTAATTACTTTTAGAACTAAGATGCCCCTCTTTATTTGTTGGGTAAAATTAAGTTGGACACCAACCAGAAATAGAGAAAGATATTGGCCTAACGTTGAAAGAGCGATTCTGAGTAATTCATATAGCAGTTGGCCTCATTCTCACTACCTTTAGAACATACTTTATTTTAATAATTTCATTTTGGGTGAATAATGCTGCGATATATATTTCATATATTCTGTGCACTTCTTCATACAAGGGTAAACACAGTCACTAATTGAGTTTACAAGTCTACTAATCAAGTTTATGAGTCAATTTCACATAGGTAAAACAAGTTTACTTAAACTCTTGATTTTGACAACTTGATCTTGGGTATTTTCAAAGAGACTTGTAAATGTATTGGGAAAAGTTGTTTATCGCGAATATTTTGCCACTGAATGCATCACGACTGCCTACTTTTACCACCGATTATGTCAAAGGAAGATCAAAGGTGGAAATTTATTCACAAGTCATTCGTGAAAATGTGTTTGCTATAAATGGCAATGCTGAAATGTATTTTGTATCTTTGGCATTAGGTAGTTTTCATTACAAAATGTATGATATGATCTTACTTGAAAGTATAAAAGAAAATATTATAGTTGGAGTATACTGTACAATCAAATTAGTCATTGATTTTGTAAGACGCTCTTAAGTAGGTCTCAAAGATTATTAATATTTTAAAATATTCTCTAAGTCTAACTCTATTAAATTGTTAATTAAGTTTCTATATTTTAACAATTTATTGTCAATTTGGTCCTTATAACTAATCAGGTGTGGACACATTCATAGACTATGTGTGGCTAAAGCCACACATGCAATTTTCCTTTTTTTTTTTTAATAAATAAAACACATGTTAAGAATAAGAACAAGGGAACAACAAAACTCTTTTTCCCTTCCTTTTCCTCAACTCCCTGAGTCCCGCAAAATCATTTGCATCTTTAGATGTGAACAACAAAACTCTTTAGATGTGAACAAATTATTGAGGATGACTGAGTTTTATCCAAATGGTTTTATAGATGTGTCGAAAGTGGCGTTTCGCCATCAACTTAGGAATTATGTTATAAATGTTCAATCTGATCCAAAATTTGCTAAGTTGAAAGGAATTTCAGATCTTTGTGCAAAATTTGTGGAAACAAATAAGTGCAACACATTTGCTATGATTTATAAGCTTTTGAAGTTGGTTTTGCTCTTATCGATAACAACTGCAAGTGTTGAACGTGTTTTTTCAGCTATGGAAGTTTTGAAGAGTCCACTATGTAATAAAATGGGTGATCTGTGGCTAAATGAATGTCCTGTAACTTATATAAAAAGAGATGTTCTTTTAACAATTATCAATAATATCATTTTAACTCATTTTCAACAAATGGATATGAGACAATTTTCATTATGTATTGTATCAAACAATGTTATTTCTTATTTTTAATATAGTTTGCAGTATTTACCCCCACATGTATCAAATGTCTAGATCCGCTCCTGTAACTAATTACCATCAATTTAGTATGAAATGTTACTATTGCATTTAGGGGTGTTCAAAACTGAACCAATCCAATAGAAAACCGCAAACTGAACCAATCTAAACCGAAACCGCAAAAAACCGCATTTGGTTCGGATGTATTCGGATCGTTTTTTTACTCAACCGCATAGTTTGGTTCGGTTTGTGGTTTTTGTTTTATCAACCGAACCAAACCTCAACATACGAAAAACACTAATTAAAATTTGTCACCTAGACCAATATTCATAGAAAATCAATGAAAACTTTTATAAAATGACATATTTTTCCTCTTGTTAAGGTTTTTCTTAACTTTTTATTTCAAAAATGTGTTTATGTGTTACTTGAGCTTTTAGAGAATGATAAAATCTTAGTATTTGCATTTCTTACGATTATTTTTTGTACATATTTTTAATTTGGTTTATGTTGTTGGGAATATTGCTGAAAATTTGTTGTGTTTTAGCTATTTAACTTGATTTTAATGTTGAAAACAAAAAAAATGTATTGGCTCGATAAAAACCGCACAAATCGATCCAACCCAAACCGCATTGGTTTGGTTTGGTTCGGATTTTATTTTAGAATTCAACCAAACCAAACCACATGTTTTTTATCTTGCAGTTCGGATGACTTTTAGCCTCAAAACCGAACCAAACCGCACCACAAACACCCCTAATTGCATTCGGTCCTTGACCCTCGTAAGGAAACTATTCGAGTACAAGTGTAAGATCAGCGCAATAATATCTCTTATTAATCAAGAATCAAACGTCATTACTGCTGAATTTATTGTAATTATTATAATGATATTGTTAATCACCATAATTGACTATTATTGTAGATATTATTTCGTATTAATGTTGGTACAAATCGGCATTATTGTAGCCGTGATACCCACATCTGTTAGTCATTTTAACACAAGTACACATTTATATCGACTATAAAAGAAAAGACTCCACACTGTCAAAAAACTATACCCATCCAAAAGGGATTATATGTAAAAATTGATCATTCTACGCTGATTAAGAAAATTAGTTGATGATATTTAATCTATAAATTTCCAATAAAAAAATAAGAATATTGTCCAAATTACTCTCTATAATTACATTCATCATTCCAAAGATTATGAGTTAATTTTGTTCATACTTCATTACATCATGATGCAATAACCGATAAATGATTGGTTCAAAAATATAAAGAACTTAAACCCCTTAAACAAGTGGTCAAGGATTTGATTTCCAACTCTTGTGTATGAGAAAAAACTGGTTAGGAGAGGAGAACCCGTTTTATATGTTAAATAACTAATCTTTGCAGTTGCGCACAGACATACCAGTTCACAAAATTTTTTATTTTTTTTTTATAAAAACCATATGCATATATTATATATAATACAATATCAATTAAAAATCATTGAATGGTTACGACAGAGTTGGTCCAAAAAAAAATTGTAGGGCATAAGTTTAACTAAATAAAAAACGAAATATAATCAACTCCATCGAAAAATTTCATCTCTACATAATTAAAGGCAGCGGCTTCGAATATATTTTACAAACAGAAACAAGAGAAAGACCAATACCACAATTATCAACAAACCCAAAATACTTAAATAGATTGCCAAGAAAATCTGAAAGCCATGTATAAATGGTAACACACTATGTTGGTCATCAGCTGGTTGTTGTGGATGATCAGATGGTGAAGGAGAAGCTGCTGATGGTTCAGGAGGAGAACTTCTGGTGGACGGTGAATCCGCCGTTGATCGAGTGACGGCAGATAATGCCTTCCTTGGCAATGAAGGTGGAGATTGAGTCATTGTAGTAGTGAACAATAACAATGAAGACACAATCATTAGATCAAAGTTTAGGTTGAAGAGAGCCATTAGTATAATATAGTTTCTTGAGATCTCTTCAAAATACAAACAGAGAATTAGTGATGGTCTGTTTGTAAAATGTGTGTGAGAAGAATCAAGCATTATACTAAAAAAGAAGAAGCACCATTATATGCGTGAATTGTGTGAAGTGATATATTTAATTTCCTAATATAAGTTCTGGGTGACAGGATGCATGATACTCAGTTACTCACAATGAAATTTTTCTTTAATATTTAAAAATTAAAAAGAGAAATGTATTAGCTTAACAAGTCTCAATGAGTACACCTAAAAAAAAAATGAGTACACCTCAAAAAACAGTCTCATGAATAGGATTTTGTGGTAATGGTCACATAATTGCCTTTCTCCCTATTCTCTCCAATTGAATTTTGAATCGAATGAAAATTTTATTTAAAGAGGGATGCATCTAATATGGCCTCTAAAAAATGATCTTAAGGTGCACATTTATCCTTTTTAGTGAAAAATGAATTTTATAATAACAAAAATAAGATTTTATTAAAATTTACTAAAAAAAAATAGTACGGTCCATCTTGAACTGGGTCAATGTTAAAGAAACATTAAAAAAGTAAATTAATATTAATATTTAGAGTAAAATTGATTTGATTTTTAGACTCTTTTTGGTTCCATGGGTTTTGAGGTGGGAGGGAGTAGAATAGATGAGTTGGCCAATGCATTAAATGAGGATGAGGATTGGGCTAATTGGGAGGGAAATATGTGAAATAAAGATGATAGAGGAAAAAAGATTGTGATGGTAGAAAAATAAAAAGGAAAGTCTGTTATGGGGTGTTTTAATAAGGAGGTTATGAAGGAAGGTTTTGATGTGGGTGTTAATTCTCATTTAGAGAAAGCTTCAATTGTGGAACTCATTTTGGAACGTGTTGTTGATGTTGTGATGCTGGCAAAGGAGGGGTTGGCGTTGAGTTTTTCGGTGTGGGTAGTAGTAATCCAATATACCCCAAGTAATAACGGAAGTGCACATTCAGATACTTCTTTATATATAATCCTAAGTTAAACGCCTTTGTGACAGCGCGGTGTAGATGCAGGGAGTAAAGGGACAATTTGCTCTAGATTTTTAAATAGATTATGAGTTGAATAGGGGAATGAATTCTCTCCTGTGTATTTTTCTCCAGTTTTCTACGGTGTAGAATCTATACCATTAAATATATTATCTCTCTTAATTTCAAGTTTTTAATATTTATATTTTTAAGCATTAAATTTTTTCAAAGGCTTGGATTTAACTGGACCCTGCAGTCACCGCTGAGGATCCATTCCCGTTGAATAGAGAGAGAACTAGCGCCATAGATAGAAAGTCATTCATTCCCAATTCCTTCTCTTCCCGCCCAAACCAATGACCCTCACCGGCAGCAGCATGGACACCACCGGCGATGATGAAGGATACTGGAAGAATCTGATGGCCACTTTCCTTCTTCGCTACGACGATCAACTTCGATCCATTGCTTCTTCTCCCGATTCCAGTCTTCATTTTCCTCTCCACATCGAGTCTGTATTATTCCTCTTCATCTTCTTCATTATCAACCCTAACCCTAATTCTAACTCTTTTTCTATCTATTTATTGTTCAGCTTCGCAGAGTTGCTGGATTATGATCCTCGCATTGCTCGTCTCATCTTTTCCCAATCCAATACCTACCTCCAACATTTTGATGATGCTGCTCTTTGGGCTCATGTATGTATAAGCGCTTCTGTATAATATATTTTTATTAAAAAAAATAATGAAGTTAAATTGTTCATGTATAAGTTAAAGTTGTTTTTATAAGCTATATTGAAAAGCTTATGGAAATAAGCTTAAAATAGTTTTTGAAGATGCCATAAACTTATAGCACAGACGCTTATCATGATAAGGATTCATGTATAAGGCATTTCTATAACAAAAGGTAAAATAAAGTTAAATTGTTTTCGTATAAGTTATAAGTTGTTTTTATAAGCTATCTTGAAGAATTTATGAAAATAAGCTGAAAAAAGTTTATGGACCTGTCATAAGCTGTTTTCATAAGTTCTCTTACAAGTGCTTACGCTAGTAGATACGCTCAAATAAGTCAATTCAAACAGATCCTAATTTAAAAATAAACAAATAAGTAGTTGAACTAGAAAAAGAGAGTGAAAGCTTGACTTGTATTTGTGTTTTGGCTGATGGTAGAGAGTCGTGTTAAGAGATATGGCTGCTGATGATAAGAATAATGTGGTTGAGAAAAAGTACGTTCACGTTCGGATTAATGTCAGTGGTTCTCCTCTTGAATGCCCTGGTATGTTTTTGCTCGCCACCTGTTTGTCACAATTCCCCATCAAGGACCCTCATGTCAAGTTCTCATTGATAAAGCGTGTGTTTTTTGCTTGATGTGATTCAATCAGAGACTTTTCCGAGCATAGGACGTGTAAGGGTGCAGCACCGAGGGATTCTTCTCACTGTCAAAGGGATAGTAATCAGGTCAGGAGCAATTAAGATGCATGAAGGAGAGAGGAAGTACATGTGCCAGAAATGCAATGGCAGGTACATGCGTTCTCCTCTTCCCCTTTTTCTCCCACTTTATAATTTGTAAGGAAAGGATCATCTATTAGTCACTCTTGTTGAGGATACTATTACTCATTTTATCTTTTGCAAATATTAGTTGTACTATTAAATGCTTAATAATTTTGTTATTGTACTACAGTCATCAGTAACTATTATATTTTACTCTATATATATAATGTGACATGTTGGAACAAAATGTATGAACAAGTCCCTTTTGAGTTTTGATGATAACAAGGTGTTAAAAAGAAAATTGGATATGCTAATACTTGATTCTAGTGTGCAGAATCATATACTTAAAGATTGGTATCTAACAGTAGTTCTGAAAGAACAAGTTGAGAGCAAAAAGAAAATATTGAAGCTTGTGTTGCAAGTCTGAAGATCAGCGTCTGAAGGTCAGCATATGAAGGCAGCATCTGAAGACAGCGTCTGAAGGCAGCGTCTGATGAACAGTGCGTCTGAAGGCCAGCTTCTGAAGACAGCGTCTGATGAACAGTGCGTCTGAAGACCAGCTTCTGAAGAAGTGCGTCTAATGAACAGTGTCTGAAGACCAGCTTCTGAAGAACTGCGTCTGAAGAACAGACTGGGAGTCTGAGTCTGAAGGAAACGCAGAAGTTAATAGCTGTCACTGTCAACAGTAACGTACTGTACAGTCAGAACAGCTCTATGCAACAGTTGTCTCCTTGGACGAAACACTCTTCCTGTTTTAAGGAAACAATTCAAAATTCCATTCCTCTGTTCCTCTGTTTCGTACACAATGTCAGGAAGGAATTAATGCTGGATGTAGCTTCTATTACAACGATTCTTTTGATGAATCTGGCTCTTCTCAAACGGCTCTTTGTTCCTCTATAAAAGATTGAAGAATTGAAGAAGAAAATAAGACTCATAAGACTGAAAACAATACTCTGTTTTCTGAAAACGCAATTCTGCCAAATCTGAAAGTCATCAAATAACTTAGAAATTCTTACAAACCTTTTTATCGTAGAATTTCTTAAGTATAGAGTCTGAATCTGTGTTGTATTTTGTGAACACCACTGATAGTATATCAAGTGTTCAACTCAAACATATTCCTTTGTAAATCTGTTTGAATCAAAGTCTCTCGCCTGTGTGCTTGAGCAACCAGAAGTCTCTTACTTTGTGTTTGAGCAAGGAAGTCTCTTACTTTGTGTTTGAGCAAGGAAGTCTCTTACTTAGTGTTTGAGCAAGAAAGTCTCTTACTTTTTGTTTGAGCATAGGAAGTCTCTTGCTTTGTGCTCGAGCAATTGTAATCTTTGTGATTATAGTGAAAATCTCTTGTAAGTGACAAGGGGACTGGACTACTTCCGGGTTGTGGAAGGAACCAAGATAAATTGCTTGTGTCTCTCTCTCATTTACTTTATATCCGCTGCAAAACAACTCTGAAAATAGTTTCAGAATCTGATCAATATCTGATTCTAAACTAACCTAAGTTTTTGAGAAAGAAAAAGCCAACACAATTCAACCCCCCTTCTTATGTTGTTCTCACCTTCATGACAGACATGCATACATACACAATCCTAATTCATTTTTGTACACTTACTAATTTTCACAATAACTTTGTTCTCCGTCTCTTTCATTAAATTTTATCACAAGCAAGATTTTAAATTGCAGTCGTGGCTACGGTTTAGTTGCAATCCTTCATGTCGTGGACATACGTGGTTGATACGATTACAATTGCAGTCATACAATTTTCAAAAACATTGACATTGCGGCCTCAATTGCAGCCGCATATCTTTATTTAAAACCATGATCACAAGGGTTGGGGTGGAAGTTCTAACTTCTTGCCCTTTTGGTTGGTCATCACTCCAGTCCTTTCTATTGTTGACTGTGCAATTTTTATTTTACCTTGCTTGACATCCTAATGGATCAAATTCTAAAGTCCCAGTAGGACAGTGGAAACCTTTATTTTACCCTGGCAGTAAGTTACTAATTTACGGTAGAGTCATTGGGAGCAAGGTTGTCAAAATCGGGATTTTGCTTCGGGTCGAAAGGAAAGAGCAAAATCGAAAATCGTAATCAAAATCGAAGGATTTTACTCGACTACTTTTGTAGAATCGATATAAGAAATCGTAAAATCGCAATCAAAATCGATGGATTTTACCAAAACAAAAATAATGCTAAATATATGTTATAAATTGTATATAGTCATAAATGACTCAGTTTAAAGTCGACAAAATACTTATACATAAATGACTAAAAAAAATGGACAAAATCCTTCAAAACCCTTTAAAATCCTGCGATTTTGTATGAATTTCACGATTTCGTGCGATTTGATGCGATTTTACTAGGATTTTACCTATTTTGCGATTCTGCTATGGATTTGAGTCGTTGAATGTGAGAAAAGTCGCAAAATCCTGGATTTTAGGATTTAAGTCGGGATTTTGACAACAATGATTGGGAGGATAAGCTATCTCTTGAAGACCGTAATCAGTTATGTATATGACAAGCTTGGGCACATTACATGCATATGCAAGCATGAGGGAAGTGCTTGAATATTGTGAAAATTGGCTGTGCTATTAATTTCAATAGATGTAATTAAGTGATTACACTCATATTTATATGTGTGTGTGCACACAAATTTGGTTCACTTATGTACAATCACAACTTGGTAAAGTTATCTTCTTTCTTTGGCCATGTACGCCATGATACATTTGTTGATTACCAATTAACGAAGCATAATTTGTGCAGCTTCACAGTTCATCCTGAGGTGGAAGCTCGAAACTCCATATCATTACCTTCATTTTGTCCAATTCAGGTATCTTTTGCATCTTGAGTTTGAGTTCCTATATTTTTTCAATTCAAATATCCTTGAGCATTTGTTCACGGGACATTACCCCAAAAAAAACATGATTGCAATTTGCAATCATCATATATTAAAATGCAATATTAGCTTGGTGCCACATAAGAATTTGGTTGCATACTATTGTGAAATTTCTTGCTATAAGTTGGTAAGTTTGTAGTTCAATCTATTTAATCGACAAATTGGCTGGGAAGCTTATAATTTGATTTTTGGACTTAAATCTTTTGATATTTATCTTCTCATTTTATTGTAATCTGATTCATGGTAGTCAAATCGGGATACGTATCGTGTATCATTTGACCACTTTTTTGAACCGTGTATCGTAAGATACATGAACAAAGAAAAATATGACTTAAAATTTCATGTATAAACTTTAAAATACTTCAAATATATATGTAAACTTCAAGATACTTCAAAACTCAAGTCATAAACAAAAGTAAATAACATAAAGCATCCTTAATTCAATCAAAATCAAACATATAGACTGTAGAGTGTTAACAGATTGTGTATGTGTTGGAAGCCGTAAAGGAAGAGAAGGTGAGTGGTTTTTGGGAATATCTCCAAATTAATTGGTAGGTTACAAAACAAAAGTCTTGAATACAAAATGGTTCACATGCAATATCTGATGGGTCACATAAACCCGACCCAAGCAAACCGGGTAAATTTGGGGTTTTCTGGAGGGACATGCAAAACCCGACCCGGTTCCAGGACTGATCCATAAAAAAACCAATTTTTTTTTGAACTTTTGCCGGGCCACCCAACCCGACCTGGTTTCTGCAACTGAAACACAAATGTCACAGTATCGTAGGATACTAGATTGAATCGGGATACATGGGATATGCCCACGAAACATGGGATACGCCTGGGATGCAATGTCATTTGGGATACAGACCCTGATACGTATCGCCCATGGCTGTTTTCGTATCGTATCGGGATACATATCGTGGGGTACTAACTACACTGATCTGATTTACTATATTTGTTTACTCAAATTGGCAGAGAATCCCCTTTCATTTGGTTATGTTTGTTTGTTGTTCTTAATGGCAGAGGCCGAAACCCTGTGGAGGTACAAAATTCGAGTATGTAAAAGATACTATAGTGTGCCATGATTATCAGGAGATAAAAGTCCAAGAGAGTACACAGGTGCTAGGTGTTGGTGCGATCCCTCGTTCAATTCTTGTCATCTTGAAGGATGACCTTGTTGATGTTGTTAAAGCTGGAGGTATTTTCCCCTCAAACTCAGTGTTGCTAAATACTAGCTAGCAGCGTTATTGCTCAGTGGAGTTTGAACAAACCACTATTGTTCCATGATACACTATTTAGTACAAAACATTGTGAAGTAGCGGTTATAGCACTGTTGTGTAGCGGAATTTGAACAAACCACTATTTTCTGATCTGCAATCGACAAAGCTGCTCAAATTTTCATATTACTCTTCAATTCTATCTAACTAGTTGTCAACATCCTGGCTGAAATTATAGTTCATTCACAGGTGTCTTTGTTTCATGTTTGAATGGATGTGTCTAATTGATAACAAATGGAAATAGTTTTAAGGTAAACTTCAAGACAAACCTTGTGTGTAAGTCATCTAATTTTTTTAGGCATATAGCAATAGAAGTTCTTTGGGTCACAATGAGAAAAGGAAGGCCTGCTAGAATCCCTCTGAAAACTACCACTTTGATGTCAAGCAAATTTAGACAGCTTCTCATATAAAATCTCAGAACAACCAGCGTAAAGATGTTGATAAGCATGTTGCCAACACGCGGTTGAGCCAACCATTTTAGTCTTAGCATTCTCTACTATCTTGAGTCCCTTTTGATCGTTGAAGGCCTCAATGGATAATTCAGCACTAGAGCCTTTCAAACTTTCTTCATTTGCGTACGACCTCTTTGCTAGAGTGAGTCTCCTTATATGATGAAAACAAACTCCATGGCTCTCATGTTAATGAGAAAGTGAACAATACAGAAACAAGATGACTCCCATGACCCATTTGAGAATTTCACTACACTTTTAGTCTGAAGGTCCACAAGTGAATATTAAACCATATAAACTTGTATATTGAAATTGTGAAATGAATATGTCCAACGAAACTAAAGTCACTAGACTTGAAGATCTACATAATATTCCTTAATGATTCCATTGATATTAGTGTTGATCTCTGGTCTTAATCCAGTACCAATCTACATATAGTGAGATCACGTGTTACAAGTTAGGGTGCATTAGGAGTAGAGCTTGAAAGTTAAGTGGCCACTCATAATCTTCATTGATCATGATCGATACAACGTTGGCGAAGCTATGTTCATTTCCATGTCTACAATCTGTTCTCCCTGCGTCATGTTTGCTTCCCTGGTTACAAATTACAATAGCTTTCAAAATAAACAAGAAGGCTTGGCATTTATTTTATTTATTGAGAAATGTTAGCAATACGTTCTCTTATACATCCTTTTGCAACACTCACTCTTCTATTGGTTGCATTTAATATGGGTCATATCAAACTTATGTGGGACCCCATAGTTTACCAGGATCCACTTTCAAACTAACGGGACCCATTTAAATTTCAACCAATGGGAGAGAGTGTGTTGCTAGTACTCCTCTTATTTATTTGACTCAAGAGTGTAGGGTCTTTTTGTTTGGAAATATATTGTTCAGTTTCCGAGATGATGTAATTTTTTTTTTAGAGGAGATAATGTAATTTTTCTATTAGTAGTTTACTGAAAGTTTGGTGGTCTATCACAAGCTAAAGTCCGAGTGCTGCAAAGCAGTATTGACTGATGATTTTGGGCAGTTACCAAAAAAAATAAGAATAAGTATTGAGGCAGTTTTTATACTTCATTCTGAAACAAGATTATAAGTAGTATTGGCATATCCTTTTGTTAATGATGGAGTTCTAAGGAAACAATAACTTATTAGTCCTATTATAGAGGGTAGACATTATTTTATGTTAATTCTATAATTAAATCAAGAAATGCGTGTTGATGAAATTATTGAAACTACACACGAACATATTGAGCAAAATATATCTAGGAAAGATTGTTAGGTGAGTGACGGAGTAGAGCCTGAATTTAGAACAGATTTTTGAAGTTAGCACAACCTAGTAGGGTTGCGATCTTTTTGTCTCACTGTAGCATATGTGTTGCCCAGGCTGTAAAGGGCATGATGAATTCATAAATGCAATATTTGTTGTTGGATTTTGGTTATCAAAGACTTTAACTCTTTTTTACTTGTAGATGATGTGATGGTCACTGGTCTCTTAACAGCAAGATGGTCTCCAGAGTTGAAGGATGTGCGCTGTGACCTTGATCCGGTATTAATAGCCAACAATATAAGGTGAAAAAGTGTCCCAAAATGACTGTGATTTTTCCGTTGACTTTACATTTATGATAATTGTAAATAACCCATACTTGATAAGCTTAATTTGTTGAAATTGTTATTTTCTTTTTTCATTTATAGCTTCTCCTTAATTTATGTAAAATAACCAAATGTGACACTCATAATGGGATGGAGGGAATGTTTCTTTACTATGATTGAATGGAAGGAAAGCAAAAGTAATTGATACAGTTCATTATTTTTCTTATTTCAGGAGAATCAATGAATTGAAGTCAGAAATTGATATTTCTGATGCCATTGTTATGAAATTCAAGCAGTTTTGGGGCCACTTCAAAGATGCACCTTTAAAAGGTGGTATTCCCATAACATATCTTTGGTATCCTTGTATAATTGAATTTCATATTTTTTAACTTTCTGTGCTGCATCTCTCAATATTTATTATTTTATATTGTCCTTGAGAAGCTGGACTTTACAACACATTTTAATCCATCTAAAATGTTTGTTCCTACTCTGCTCACACCCATCGCTGGTCAAATTTGGTTAACAATTGTCCAAGCTTTCTGAATGGTTTTGCTTATGAATTATGTTGTGTGATGAAAACTTCAAAGCATCTTTTTACACAGGAAGGAATGCTATTCTACGAGGAATCTGCCCACAAATATTTGGTCTTTTCACGGTCAAGCTGTCGGGTAAACACATTCACCTTGAAGTTTATCGCACTTTGACATTTGATACTTTCAATTTGGATGCTTTGGTCACATTCTTACTGTTTCTCTCAAGGATTTCCTTTGACATATTTCAACTTGTTGTATTTATGGACATATGGAATCTTTGTATGATGGGGATTTGAAAAAGATGAAAGAATAATAATCTGAATAATGTTCACTGAGTTTTTCTGTGCATAGGTGATATACAATTCATAGACGCATCCCAATAATGGAAAATAAATTGTCAATTTGTCCACATAAAGGAAAAAGTTATACTGCAGGAATATACAACTATTTTATCATAAGATAGTGCTTTTTACATTGTTTTACATCATGGGGTCGCTTGATGTATAACTTTTTTGAAATATAAAGCACAGAAATGAAAATACAGTCGTGCATGCTAAAAAATTTATATGATTAAGTTTAGAGTTTAATTTCTATACACTGTCTGTATGTGTAAAATTATTTTACACATGCATTGAATGATGTATTGCCATCTCATTTAATGAGTATGACAAATCATATGTTTTCAAACAAATTAATTGATGCGGCAAGACATCATTGGATGTATGTATAAATATCTTTACACTGACATTCTATACAAATTAAATCCTTAAGTTTATGTAAATTTACAAAACAAAAAATTTGATTGAACTGTAAAATGAGCTTTTCAAATAGAATCAAACTTTTACTTGATCCAAATGTACTTGAAACGTTTAACATCACTGTTTTCTATACAAAACGCTTAACATAAAAAACAAAAATTGAAATTTTTTCATAAAGCCAAACAAAATAATATTTTTGGAGTACAGATGCGGTGGGGCTAGTTTACATTGAGTGTCATATGTTCTGTTTCGGCTTGTGCCTTGAGCTAGGAGATTCTCGGCTTGTGCCTTGAGCTAGGAGATTCTTCTCTCTGTAATCACTCTTCAGTTTATAGAAGAAATCAATCTTTATCTACGGGATAGGAATCGCTCCTGAAAAATATGGGAGGATTTGTTTTTCACAAACTGAGAATTATTCATTTCCTTTGATAAATTAGTACAGCATTCTTTTTGTTCTTAAACTGTAATTTCCCTTTTCCATAAATAATTATCATGTATCTATGTAAACATTCCACGTCTTTTGTTTTTCTGATCAGTTGCATTAACACTAATTGGAGGTGTGCAACATGTTGATGCTTCTGGAACAAGGGTAAGGGGGGAGTCCCACATGCTCTTGGTCGGTGATCCTGGTATGTCAATTGTTCTTACTATTTATACTTCCTCTGCCGTTAATACTACTATTATTACTTAAAAGTTCAAAACCTGGATTACCATTTAATGCTTGATGAATACCACACTTCCTGTGCACCCCTGAAAGTGACATAAAATAAACAACAAAAGAGGTGACTTCTACCATTCTGGCGCTGTCATGTTGCGAAAATGTTATGGGCGTAGCATGTATGCCACCCAATTGCTTAAGTTCTTTGTCATACTTCAGTTATGCTGCCACTTGTTTAGTGTTTTTAAGTTAACAAAAACACAAATCTGCTGCTCTACATGGTCCTTTCATGGTAAAAATGGTGGCATCAACGTGTTTCTTCGTTAGGATTTATGTTATTAAGTTTCTGTATGCTATTAAACTGCCATAATAATTGGCTGATGCTTCACCTTATGACTTGAGTTTGTGTCTGTTGTATCTATCAAATGAAGTTTTTATAAGGCGCATTTGAATTGTATGTTGACTTTCCTTTCAGTTCTTACCATCAAATTAAGGGGGGAAAATTTAAACATGTGCTGTTTTTCACTCTCTTAGTGTCTATGTCAATTTGTTTCAGGCACCGGAAAATCTCAGTTTCTGAAATTTTCTGCAAAATTGAGCAATCGATCTGTTATTACAACTGGGTTGGGAAGCACAAGTGCAGGATTGACTGTTACTGCCGTGAAGGATGGGGGTAATTTTGACACAGCTTTATTTTACAGCATAACAGTTTCTTTTTCCATCATTCATAACTTTGTAGAATTATATTTTGTATTTTTAACAAAGATTCACATGTCAAAATGCTCTTTAGTTAACTGTTGGGATTCCCCTCTTGTTTTTAGATCTACTAAACTATGTCCTTTTAGCATACAGTTTTCATGAACTTTCCTTTCATTATTTTCTGATTGATATCAAGATGGTTGTTAATATCATAATCTAGCATTTCAAGTGGACTTATATTTAATCACATAAAAGGGACAACCTAGTACCATAACGCTCCTGCAATGGCGGGATCCAGGGAAGAGTTGGACTCGTATTGGATCTCTTATAGGTAGTCTTACCTTTGAATGAGGTTTTGAACTTGTGAGCAACTCAACCTATTGCACAAAAGCTCCCCTCTCTTGCCACACTTATATTATTTTGATTATGAATTTAAACATGCATGGATCTGCACCTCGTAGTTGGTTATACCGAGTGCTACACCAATTTATGGAATCTTTAGGTGAGTGGATGTTGGAAGCTGGGGCCCTTGTTTTGGCAGATGGAGGATTGTGTTGCATAGATGAATTTGATAGGTAAGCTTGGGTATAATTGCTTTGGTTTTGATTGTTTTTCTGGAGGCTGTTTTCCTTAGACACTTGTGGAAGTACAGAACTGTTTATGATTCTTTAACATGCTGGCATTGGGTATGAAACTAAGAGTTCATTTGGCACTTGATAGTATGAGGGAACATGACAGAGCAACAATACATGAAGCCATGGAGCAGCAGACAATAAGTGTTGCCAAGGTATAATTTTTAAGAAATTATACAAAGCATGAATGAACTTCATCTTTGCTCAAAATAGAAGTCAACTTGTGTTGGCAGGTTTGTGGTAAAAAAGTTTAGTTACTAATTAATTCTCTTGTTTTAACCAGGCTGGTCTTGTAACAACCCTCAGCACTAAAACAACAGTATTTGGTGCCACAAATCCTAAGGGAAATTATGATCCAGATCAACGTATCACTTTAATCAATATATTTTAGTTTAATCACTTAAAATGATGTCGAATTACTGTCCCTAATCCTTATTGTTTTTGATGTACACTTTGAGGTGCACCTAATTCTTTCCCCTGGCCTTTTGGTTGGGAATTTTCATCCTGTCCGAAATAGTTTACTGTTGATTGTTTCAATTCATTACCTGTCTGACTTAACACAAGGCAGCTCTGTCTGTCAATACAACTCTCTCCGGTCCTTTGTTAAGTAGGTTTGATATAGTTCTGGTGCTCTTGGATACAAAGAATCCTGACTGGGATGCAGTAGTTTCATCTCATATTCTTTCTGAGGTAATCTGGATCCGTGTACAACGCATAAAACTTCCTATGGTCAAGAACTTCAGATTATAATACTTGTATGAAAACTAATATCCAGGCAGAACCAGATAGAACCTCCAATGATGAAGATCTGGCAAATATCTGGCCTCTTTCTACACTCAAGAGGTAAAGTACGAGGCTAATGGTCATGGCTATTGACCAACACTGTTTGCAAATAAACCTTTTTAGTTTTTTTTTCGAAAAGATATTTGAACGTTTCTTTCATTGGTATTACGCTGCATGATATATGCCTTTCAATTTTTTTTATCATGGTTAAGCTATGTCAGCAAATTAGGGATCTAGAATTTAGATATTTGTGATTACTAATAGTAATGATTAATGAAAAACAATCCTGCAGGTATATACACTACGTGAAAGAAAATTTCAGACCAGTCATCACGAGAGAGGCCGAAACAGTTATATCCAGCTATTATCAACTTCAAAGAAGATCTGCGACTCATAATGCAGGTTTGATCTAAAAACGGTCCTTTTCTTAATTGAGTCTAATACTTATTCATGTCATTTATTTAGTTGCAAATTTGCAATGTAGCTAGGACAACTGTCCGCATGCTTGAAAGTTTGATTCGCCTAGCTCAAGGTACGTGACTGCAACGAAAACTCTGTCCAACTCCCTTGTCAACTTCCCTACGTCTTATGTGCTATTACTCCTTAAATGTCACAGCTCATGCAAGGCTGATGTTCAGAAATGAGGTGACTCGGCTAGATGCCATCACAGCTATTTTATGCATAGAGTCCTCCATGACCACCTCAGCTATTGTGGATTGCATTGGGAATGCTCTGCATTCCAATTTCACTGACAACCCTGATCAGGAATGTATCCTTGCTGTCTTTCTTTGCATAATGTAGTTTTACATAATTTTTTTGCTTCAACAACCAACTGAAATCTTTTTAAAGGCGGTGTAGTAGTACATAGATCAATTGATGCCATTGGGCTCTGTTAAAAAACAGAAACTTTAATGAAGCCATATATAGTTGGAACTTCTAATTTTCATGTCTTTTCTCCTCAAACATAATAAAGCAATATGGATTAGTAGTGACCTTCGCCACTTTTTTCATGTCTTCAACTAATTTAGTTTACATAGAAAATTCTGATGTCATCTTTTCACAACAAACAAGCTTTCTCCTCCCTCTAAGTAGGACAGACTACACAAATCAATAGTCAATCCTGTCATGTTTAAGTTTAAAGATAGACCATACATCACCAAATTTCTCTTAATATTTTGGCTCATAGTTTTTCAATGTCTCCTACCCCTAAATATTAAACTATCTTTTACTTGGCCAATCTTCCTTAGTAGTGCTTTTATAGGTTTTTTCCGCCCATGTTCACTAAAGACAATACTACAGTTTTTCTACTATTTCTCTCTAATTATTTTTTTAATTAATCCTATCTTACTTTATAAAGTTACCACTCATCTATCTAAATTTTTTATGTGAGTGATACTAAGCTAAACCACTTATTGATTTTTTTGTTGTCCAACATTCTGGTCTATACAACATTGTAGGTCTTACAAGTTTTCTTTTAAACTTGAGTTGTACTACGAAAACTCGTCTGTTTCATTTTACTTTTTGGATTGTATATTTGGTGTCATTTTTTCGCATAGCTATTTAATTCACCCTAATCACAGGGAATCTATCTCCAGTTGAGAAGGAGGGGGAGTAGAGATGAGTCTTAGATGTTATCAATGCTTGTGAACAACCATTCATTTTGCACTTACTACAACATTTTGATTTGCTTCGATAAGTACTTCTTTACTACACAGTACAACAGATGCAAAGCAAGAAAGGTTGATCCTTCAAAAGTTGGAATGCAAAGACAACTTTTCTGATGTGAATAGGATGGAAGACTGAAGGCAAAGAAAGGAAAACAAAATTAACCTGATTGTGTGTACAAATGCCTTTCTTATCATTATTGCTTTCTTCTATATTTCCGTTTCTTGTGTAATTTTGGTTGACTGAAGTTGAGTACTTCTGAGATGTATACTTGACATAATGACCGTCTATTTAGGCTGTGTTTGATAACACAAATAAGCTAGCTTATAACTTTTTGTACTAGCTTATAAGCTTGTTTTTGTAGAATGAGACGTGTTTGGTAAAAAGCTTTTCTCGTTAGCTTATATCGTTTTTTGAGATGCTAATTCAAGTAGCTTTTGAGCTTATTGCTTATAGTTTTTTATATTTTCTTCCAATTTTAACCTTTTATTAATTTAATTTAATTTAATTTTAATTAAAAAACTACCCACATTCTTATTCAACTGCCCACGTTTAACATCATGGTATGACTTTTCAAATTTTCTTGTTCACTTTGTTTTTTACCTGCTCTTAATTTAATAATAAATAATTTTATATAAAATTTACAATAAATAGTGAAGCAAGTTTAGTTAAGTAAAATTCATAAAAAAAAATTGTTAAATAAAAAATGTCAATTGAATTCATAAATACATTTATCATTTGGGAGATGAAAATATTTTGAAATAAATTTAAACATTTAAAAAGAAATACATTAAGTAATAAAAATTGTATATATGATTTATAAAAAAATAAACAAACATGTCCTTTAACGTCATTTTATATTTATTAGCCACTTCAACAACTAATTTTACCAAACATTTCTTATTTTAATAAGCTAACTTTTCAGCTATAAGTTATCAGCTATTAGCTATAAGTTAGCTTTTCAACTATCAGCTAGCTTATAACTTACTAGTCTATCCACCCGTGCTGCCGCACGGGTCATATAAATGGCATATGAAAAGGTATATAAATGTCATATTACATGATGCTATGACAAAAATCAATTAGATAAGCATATGAAGAACAGAGAAAGTTTTCAGACACTGTTCATCAGACTCTGATCTTCAGACACTGTTCTTCAGACGCTGTTCTTCAGACTCTGATCTTCAGACATTGTTCTTCAGACTCTGATCTTCAGACTCTGATCAATGAATTCAATGCAGATGTTGTCTGTCCAACTATGTCATATGCCATTGCTTCTTGATTGCTGTATTAGGATAAAGGCAAGCTTAAGTTATGAAAGGCAGGATCATATAAGTTGGAGCCGAAATTGAGAAAGCATGTTGCTTAAGTCATTAAGAATACAACTGTACGTTTCCAAACATTCATGGGGAAACAAATGGATGAATCATGAGGGATGCCCAAAGTTGTGCTGTAATAATTTCCCTTTGAAAACTGAAAAAGTTACACTTAGGGGACATGTGCAGTTAATGACATCTAGGGAAACTGATTGCATTAAAGGCTCAAATTTTTTGAACTGAGAAGGCAGGCGTGTGAGGCGTAACTGAACAAGCACGGTGGGAATAATGCTCACATAAATGACTGTGATGATTGGAATGGTGTATAGTGGAAAAGGATACGAAAAGTCAAGCAAAAGAAACCGCAAAAATTAGTCCATCAGTTACTCTTCATTACCTTCAATACCAATTATGATGAGTATTCATTTTGATCATTAATTCTGGGTATCTTTCATTACAGTTGTACGGTATACAATGTGCACAGGAAAAACGTTTTTGTTGTCAATAGAGTACAATGTGAATTATCTTGCTTCTCATGTGTAAGAGAAAAAAAGAGTTGCATATTGAACATAAAACATATAAAGTTTTCAACTTTGGAAATATACTAAGCAAGTCATAATATAACAATTTTGATGGGTGCAGCAAAGAACAAAGTTCAGATAGATAATAGGATACAAACAAAATTTTAACACTTCAACTCTTCTCCTAAACATTGTTCAAAATCGAAAAAAAGACAAAAAGGGCAAACCTGCCAACAAAATAACAGATAAACTCCTAAACATTATTACAAATTTTAAATCAATAGCGAAGGAAGCAAATGTATAGTGTCTCATTAACGCCAAATCCAGGAGCACCAATCATAATGACTGCACCCTCCCTAAGCCTTCGAGCCTTGACCATACGATCCCAATCTCCCCCAATTTTAAAGTGTGGATCAGGACGCCAACAAAACTGGAGTGCGCAGTCCCAGATATTCCCATTTTCATCCACCAAAGCAATTGCAGTTGTTCCTCTGTCCAAGGCAAGCTGAGAAAACCCAAAGTAAGCAATTTCCTTCATAAAGAAAGCATATCAATGATTAGTATGTATATAGTTTACACTGGTATAATAATTACAGGATCGTATAAGAAATATACCAAAAAACCAGCATTGATTTCATCTCCAACAATTCTCTTTTCATAAGTGAGTTGAAAGTTCATCTCATCGTGAACAAAGGGTCTTGGAACAACGTTGGCCAGATTGACAGGAATTGAATTCTTCTCAACCCTAAACTTCATTGGAGGAGTAAATGTAGGATAACGCATAGTCTTTCCAAACCTATTCTTAACTCTAATATTGAACTTTCCAAAGCCAAGGAAGACAATCGTCACCCACGCACCAAATTGGATATTGTAAAAATCACGTATAGCATGCCAACCTTTTGTCAGATAAATGCCTTGGTTGTTCCTTTCAACCAATACCTCAAACTCATTGTTGTTTGGATCCACCAGAGTTGCGTATAAATCGGTCTGGTCACCAAAATCATGGGCAAACATCATGGGGAGCATAACGGCACCCTGAGGAATGTAACATACGTAAATATTTTTATTATAGACAGTGAACAAATGCACAAAAAATAATAGTTAAAACGTTTAGAACAACACTCACATATTCAACTTCAAGCTCGATTAGGTATGTCCTATATTTCACACGCAGCTCGTTAATCATCTTGTCCAAATCAGAAGCAGGACTGGGATCCAGAGGGGCTATAACGAAAACACAACATCAAACATTGTAATATATGATTAAAGTGAAATAAAAGGAGATATAACTAAATAAGTATGAAAGTATGATTAATACCAGTTAAACAATGGTAGGATAGCAAAGACTGGATGTTATGGTGAGCCATTGATTCGCATATACAAAGCAGAGTTTAAGAAAGGCGTGGGCAAGAACAAATGATCTATGTATTTTATAGATAGCAATGACAATCAAAATTGGTATTGCTTGCATTGGAAAGAAGCAAGCATTGAATGTTGATAGAATACCAATAGTTAGGGGATGCACTTGGTTCATTGTACACTTATGGTGGGAGATTTGAATTTCAAATGATGCAATAAATGAGTAAAGCATAACTGATTTCCCGCCCAAAGTGCCAGGGTATGCAAATTAGGGTTTGCATAGTGAACCTTAGGATTATATATTAAGATTTTTACCAAACACACCCTTAACCCAAAAATGATTCTGTTCACGAGCAACCACGTTGTAGTAAACTAGTGTGTGACCCGTGTCGATGCACGGGTTGACCGAGACAATGTGACGATTACACATTAAATTGCCAAAATATTCAAGCATTCTTCAGCAATATAGTTAACCGACTACAAATGTGAAACGATCGCAAGGGGTTAGATATCTATTATCGAACAATGTAGTGTGAATCACACGAATGAATAATTAAAACCAAAATTTATTATATTACACCCACATAAAACCAACCAATAAAAAAATTAACCATGGAAACTTCTTAATGAAATAAACCATAAAGGTTATAGGATTCAATGCTCCTATAAAATCATTTAGGTCAATTGTTCTTTTTTTTTCTTTCTCGATATACTAGACGGCCGCCCCGTGCTATCGCACGGGTCAATAATGAGCACAATATATTAACAATTTAGAACTACAACATCGCATGAAAATAAATTAAAACATGAAATATATTATAAATGAAACTTTATTGCAACATCACATGGGTAATAATAACGTTAACTAACAGACATTTTGAACCACTTCTTTATAATCTACATTATATGTAACATTTGCATCTTCAACTTCCTCATCAGTTAACAAAATCTTTAACATTTTACATATAAGTAACTAAGGACTTTTGACCCGTGCTTATTAAAAATCATAAAAGAAATTATAGATATACAATATGAGATAAAAATCATTCTAAAATATCTTTCAAATGCATTATCGACAAACTTTTTTTAAAATATTTTTATATGATTAGCATTTAAAAAAACTACTTAAATTTAAATAACATATGATTTGTTTAATCAACCAAACTTATATGCAAATAATATGAATATTCAATCTCATTATACATTTGAAAAAGAAAATTTCATAATTGATTCAAAATTCTCTTAGTTGGACTGAACAATGATCTATAACTTTTTAACAGATTTTGCAAAAGACACTACATACATCTCTACTTTTTCATTACACACTTTTGTAAGAGTCACCTGAACATCTTTATGCTTTATGGCAAGAACAAAAAGAAAAGACTATGAAGTTGTCTCAATATACTTTTTAATATATCTTATTTATACCAAACATTGTTAGTAATGAAGTCCTTTTTATGCCAAACACCTCACATCAAATCTAAGCACGCTAGTTTTTTTAGCAAAATGACGTTTCAGCTCAACATTGCATTTAAGTCACATTTATGTCCACACTATAATAACATATCACTTTTGCGTGTATCATTTGCTTGTCTCTAATTGGCCAATTTTGGTGGCAGTACTTGAACAGTATAAGGGCAATGCTTTTATTTTGGCACCCAGTAAAGGCATTTTGAACCTCCAAAGACATTTAGGAATAGCTTTTAGATTCAAACCTTAGGAGGTATTACAAACAGAGTTACTAACAAAAATGGCACAGAGAATTCCAGCAACTAATAAGTTTCTAACAATAAACTTATAATTTGAGCTGAGAGACAAAAATGGCACTCAGAACCTTCAGACTCAGAACCTTCAGACTCAGAACCTCAGACTCAGAACCTTCAGACTCAGAACCTCAGACTCTGAACCTTCAGACTCAAAACCTCAGACTCAGAACCTCAGACTCAAAACCTCAGACTCTGAACCTTCAGACTCAGAACCTCAGACTCTGAACCTCAGACTCAGAACCTTCAGACTCAAAACCTCAGACTCAGAACCTTCAGACTCAGAACCTCAGACTCTGAACCTTCAGACTCAAAACCTCAGACTCTGAACCTCAGACTCTGAACCTTCAGACTCAGAACCTCATACTCAGAACCTTCAGACTCAAAACCTCAGACTCTGAACCTTGAGACTCAGAACCTCAGACTCAGAACCTTGAGACTCAGAACCTCAGACTCAGAACCTTCAGACTCTGAACCTTCAGACTCAGAACCTCAGACTCTGAACCTTCAGACTCAGAACCTCAGACTCAGAACCTTCAGACTCAGAACCTTCAGACTCAGAACCTCAGACTCAGAACCTTCAGACTCAGAACCTCAAACTCTTTTTGTTCTCTCTCATCAATCTGATTTTAAGCTTAAAAATGACGACGATCAACTAAAAGTATCTAATTTCGTGCACGGTTGATTTTTTAAATATAATCCTCCATAAAAATGTTATCTCAAATCTGTGATACCAGAAATACTCCTTATTAGATTTGTCTCTTTGAATCGTCCTCAAGCTCAAACATGTGATGCCTCAGGCTCAAATCGGCCAAAACCGTAAATCAATGACTGAAATAACTCAGATCTAACAAATTATTACAAAAAAATACAACAAATCTCTACCTGATAGAAATCAGCATAGCTAATGATTGGGAATTGTTCCTTAAGAGGCTCCAAAAGCCTAACATCAATATCATGACCATTGTTAGCACCATGAGCAAGCCCAGCTTGGCGCTTGATGCTTCCGAATGGACCACCAGCCTTTGTCTTTGAATCAAATGTTTCAGCAGAGTGCCATCTACACAAACAATTCATCACACAAATCATAACAAAAAAAATCACACACAAATCATAACAAAAAAAATCACACTCACTTCAACATAAAAATACACTCAGTTGATTACAAAAAAAAACATACAATCCATCACATTAAAAAAATCACGCAAATTATCTAAAAAAATCACGCAAATTATCAAACAAAACATAAGAATTGATTCATAATTGTCATACCCCAATTTTTGACCTAAAATTTATTTTTACTCGTCTTTTTAGTTCGGAATTTTTCGTCGTCTCAGACGAAATTTCGACAGGGAGGTATTTTAAAATACCTCATTTTTTTTATTTCGTCCGGGTCCGTCTTTTTGTTTTTATTATTATTTTTATTTTTATTCTTTTAAATGTTTTTATTATTATTTTATTTAGTGCTATTATTACTTTTATTTTTTTTAGTTAGTTACCTTTTTAAATTTTTTTTTTACAGTATGACCTTTTGTGGAGAAGACTTTTTGTTCATAAATTAATGTGTTTTAAATTGCCACTTATTTGTCCATTAATTTATCCATTATTGAGTATCATGGCCACTTATTTTGTCAACTTGTGTTTTATTGTGCATTAGTGGTAGCAATTAGGATTTTAAAAGGGGATTTCATCAGAAAAAACAGGAGGAAAAAAATTCAGTCAAAAACCAATATCCACACACACTCAAACTCACGGCCCTCTCCTCTCACCAACAACAACAACCCACGCCTTTCTTCTCCCTCACCTCACCCACATCCGAACATCACTAACCTCCTTCACCATACACAAACAACAAAATTCAGCATCCTCCACCACTACCAAACCCAACTACCCATCACCTCCCTACCACCAACTCAAGCTCCACTCGGCCAACATCACAGACCCACATAACCCCTCAGAATTAAACCTCACAAACACACACGGCACCACCTAGCCACACAAATACGCAACCGTACGGCCCACCACCAAACCCTTAAACCGTAAACCAGCCAAACCCAAACCCAAAAATTCAAGAAGAGAGGTAAGGGTCTCTTTTCTTTTTAAATCTAGGTTTTTTTTTTTATTTTGTTGTAAAAGAAAATGGAGAGCGCATAAGAGAAACCAGAGAGGAAGAGTGGGGGAAGAAGAAGGAGAGAGAAGAGTTTTAGAAAATGAGGAGAAAAAAACCATTTTTACCTATAGATAGAGGGCGAACCGGTTCGGTTCTCTTGAACCGAACCGGTCTAGTTTTTTTTCTCCCTTCAGCCCAATAGATCAACCTGCGGCCCATTTCTCTTTTTTCATCAGCTCTTGCTGATTACTCCACTATACCCCTCTTTCTGCTTCAGCACCCCCTGTCCCTTTTTTTTATTTTCTTTTTTATTCTTTTTATCTTTTTTGCATTTTAATTTGTTAGTTCCTTATTTATTTTCATGCATCTTATTTCATTGAATTCATCTTATAGTACATCATGCATTTTATTTTATTTTTTATTTTCCTTTTTATTTTCATGCATTTTCATTTTATTTTTTTATTCTTAGCATATTTATTTAATTCTTAGTGCATTTGCAACTTTTATTTCTTTTTTTATTATTATTTTGTCATTTCTTAGAATTTATTTAGGTTATTTTCATGCATATTATTCCATAGCATTCACCTCATAGTATTTCATGCATTTTTTTATTATTATTATTTTCCTTTTATTTTCATGCATTTCTTTTAGCATATTTATTTTTTTTTAGTGCGTTTGCGATTTTTATTTTTATTTATTATCTTGCCATTTCTTAGAATGTATTTAGGCCCAATGTAAATCATAAATGAGAATTCGCACTGACACTCACTTTATTTATTCTGTTTTATGTCTTTATTTATTTTTATTTATTTCGCTTCATATAAAAAAAAAATACAAAAATATTAGGTTAGTTTAATTTCAAAGGGTTTCGTGGTGATCCAACGTCACCACGAAATTTCCTCGCGTTTATTTTTTTAGTCTTAGTTCATATTAAAAAAAAAAAACAACAAAAAACATTCAAATAATCAAAATCACAAAAAAAATCTTTTCTTAATAAACCTTGATTTTCAATCAAGTGTCCGTTTTTTTTTTCTTTTATTTTCTTTAAAAATCATTAATCCACTTTAATTACACTTTAATCCTTTTCAAAATAAAAAACACAAACCAATTCCATTTTGCCACTTGGCTTTTTATTTTCAAAACCTTTTAAAACTAATAAAAAACACCAAACAAATCAAACGTCATTTTTTACCCCGAACTACGAGGTTTTGATCCCTCACGGGTACGTAGGCAGAGGACCCTGTCCTTCCAAATCATAAAAAATACAAAAAAAAAAACATTTTTATTTTTCCTCACTACTCTAATTCATTCTTTTCTTTCTTTTAAAAAATAAGCAAGTTATAGCCCAAAATAAATAAATAAAATCAAGAGGTTCTCGTAGAGTACTACGAACGTTTAGGGTGCTAACACCTTCCCTAAACGTAACTAACCCCCGAACCCTAATCTTTTAAAATGCGGTAATTTAGAACTTTTTCCCACCTTTCTTTTAAAAAATTAAAAGTTCAGTCGTGAATAAAATTAGTGAGTCAACGCTAATCAATAGTTTGATCTCCGAAAATCACCGCGACAATAATAAAATGGAAAACAAATTGTGATGATTTTGTTTGTGAGTTGAAATTGGAAATTGAAACCGTATGGGAGAGAGAGGGGGAGAGAGAGTTTGGGTTTGTGAAGAGAAAATTTAAAATGGATTGAGAGAAGAGGAAGAAGAAGCAGCCGTATGTGAGAGAGAGGGGGAGAGAAAGGAAGAAAAGAAGCAGATACAGAGGAAATGTGAAGAAGCAGATACGATGCAGAGGATTTTTTTGCGTATATCATTTGCTTGTCTCTAATTGGCCAATTTTGGTGGCAGTACTTGAACAGTGTAAGGGCAATGCTTTTATTTTGGCACCCAATAAAGGCATTTTGAACCTCCAAATACATTTAGGAATAGCTTTTAGATTCAAACCTTAGGAGGTAATACAAACAGAGTTACTAACAAAAATGGCACAGAGAATTCCAGCAACTAATAAGTTTCTAACAATAAGCTTATAATTTGAGCTGAGAGACAAAAATGGCACTCTGAACCTTCAGACTCAGAACCTTCAGACTCATTTCCTTAGACTCTTAACCTTCAGACTCAGAACCTCAGACTCAGAACCTTCAGACTCAAAACCTCAGACTCTGAACCTTCAGACTCTGAACCTCAGACTCTGAACCTTCAGACTCAAAACCTCAGACTTAGAACCTTCAGACTCAGAACCTCAGACTCTTTTTGTTCTCTCTCATCAATCTGATTTTAATCTTAAAAATGACGATGATCAACTAAAAGTATCTAATTACTTATATGTACCATGCTAATATATTTCTTTGATTATAAAGCTTATTCGATTGATAAAACAGAGTGGAAGAAACAGGTCTGCAAGCAAACCCTTAATGCTTTAGATAGCTAAAACAGAGTGTATTGCACAATCATAAACACAAAACAAAGAAGAATAAAGAACCAAGTATCCATGAATCATTCATTCAAATCAATAGTAATACATGAAGACAAATCCAGTTCAAGAAACACACATAGGACCCGGTACACTCCATATATCAAAAGACTACACTACACTATCAATGTTATAAATAAAACAAAATTTCTCCCAACTGCTGGAGCACCAATTTTGATTGCAGTCCCTCGAGACAACCGTCAGAGTGTGCAATAGCGTTTCCAATCCCCTCCAATTTCATAGTGCAATTCAAGGCTTTCAATGAATGCATTAGTGCATTTCCATACATGTCCCGTGTCATCAGTAGAATAAAAATTCCTTGTGTCCTTTGAAAGAAATACAAAAATACTAACTGGTTAGAATATCATAGATGCACAATAATATTTGTTTGATATAGATGATAATACCTCCTTGAAACGTGCAC
The DNA here is from genome assembly GCA_018208015.1 of Medicago ruthenica. Taxonomy (NCBI): domain Eukaryota; kingdom Viridiplantae; phylum Streptophyta; class Magnoliopsida; order Fabales; family Fabaceae; genus Medicago; species Medicago ruthenica. The sequence continues at coordinate 4,496,735 of CM031372.1, forward strand.
GGTTGACTTTTTAAATATAACACTCCATAAAAATGTTATCTCAAACCTGTGATACCAGAAATACTCCTTATTAGATCTGTCTCTTTGAATCGGCCTCAAGCTCAAACATGTGATGCCTCAAGCTCAAATCGGCCAAAACCACGTAAATCAATGACTGAAATAACTCAGATCTGACAAATCATTACAAAAAAATACAACAAATCTCTACCTGATAGAAATCAGCATAGCTAATGAGCAAGCTCCAAAAGCCTAACATCAATATCAACACCATTGTTAGCACCATGAGCAAGCTCAGCTTGGCGCTTGATGCTTCCGAATGGACCACCAGCCTTTGTCTTTGAATCAAAATTTTTTTTTTCAGCAGAGTGCCATCTACACAAACAATTCATCACACAAATCATAACAAAAAAAATCACACACAAATCATAACAAAAAAAATCACACTCAATTCATCATAAAAATACACTCAGTTGATTACAAAAAAAATCATACAATTCATCACATAAAAAAAAATCACGCAAATTATCAAACAAAACATAAGAATTGATTCATAATAAAATGGAAAACAAATTGTGATGACTTTGTTTGTGAGTTGAAATTGGAAATTGAAACCGTATGGGAGAGAGAGGGGGAGAGAGAGTTTGGGTTTGTGAAGAGAAAATTTAAAATGGATTGAGAGAAGAGGAAGAAGAAGCAGCCGTATGTGAGAGAGAGGGGGAGAGAAAGGAAGAAAAGAAGCAGATGCAGAGGAAACGTGAAGAAGCAGATATGATGCAGAGGATATTTTGTGTGTATCATTTGCTTGTCTCTAATTGACCAATTTTGGTGGCAGTACTTGAACAGTGTAAGGGCAATGCTTTTATTTTGGCACCCAGTAAAGACATTTTGAACCTCCAAAGACATTTAGGAATATCTTTTAGATTCAAACCTTAGGAGGTAATACAAACAGAGTCACTAACAAAAATGGCACAGAGAATTCCAGCAACTAATAAGTTTCTAACAATAAGCTTATAATTTGAGCTGAGAGACAAAATGGTACTCTGAACCTCAAACTCTAAACCTTCAGACTCAGAACCTCAGACTCTTTTTGTTCTCTCTCATCAATCTGATTTTAAGCTTAAAAATGACGATGATCAACTAAAAGTATCTAATAACTTATATGTACCATGCTAATATATTTCTTTGATTATAAAGCTTATTCGATTGATAAAACAGAGTGGAAGAAACAGGTCTGCAAGCAAACCCTTAATGCTTCAGATAGCTAAAACAGAGTGTATTGCACAATCATAAACACAAAACAAAGAAGAATACAATATTACGAACTTACCATGAAGCCAAAATCAATCTCATTGTTGCGTAATGACCAATTTGGTCTCCAAAATCATGTCCAAACATATTTGGAAGCATAACAACACCCTGGAAATATGCAACATAACAAATTAAGTTAATTAACATAGTATACTGCAAACGCAGCTTATGTATGTTCTATTGTATGTTCTATTGTATACTGCAAACGCAGCTTATGCATGTTCTATTGTAGCCTATATGTACGTTCTATACTGCAAACGCAGCTTATGTATAGCCTTATCCAGCTCAGAAACGGGATTGGGCTCCAACGATGCTGCAACAACAACAAAACAACATATAAGAACTACTTAAACAAAAAAAAACACAGAACTTCAATATCTTATAAACAACATGGACATATTTTACCTGTTAAACAATGGTAGGAAAGTAAGGTCTGGATGTTGTTGTAGGAGAGGGTGGAGGGTTTGAGAGGAGAGAGAGAAGACAGAGAAAGAAAGAGTGAAGGAATGAGGATTTGAAAATTGGTCTGAACAAACTCATACTGATTCAGGCTTTCCTCTGTTATGGTCACGTGTAGCTTTACCTCCTATTGGCTAATTGTGCGGTGGTATTGAGAATTGTGGTATTGGCGCCCAACAGAGGGCATTTCCGTAAATTGGGCAAGGGATGGCTTAGGGTTTTTCTAGGGTTTGCTTGCAGACCTTAACTCCTTTTATAACATTATGATGTTATAATGATATAGCCAATGGAAGAAATAATACATGGATTACAAAAACATTGCAAATAACTTCAAAGGTGTTAATCCACCTATAATGCTAGACCATCTTCCCAATCTAATTTCAAAGGTTAATAATAATCTCTATTAGATATAATTTCAAGACAACTATCATGACAACCAACGAAATTCCATCCGCTATCCTGCAAGGTCTTTTATCACAACATGAACCGGAAAAACCAAATCAATATCCCACTTCGACACAAAAAACTTTGTCACGAATACCAAACATAAAAATATCATCTTATTCAATACATACAATTACAAAAAACCATGACAATGTTTTAATCTATGTCTCTATCAGAACTCTATCAAAACAAATGGTAATAATCCAAGTTAAGCCTAATAATGGGAAAATGCTAAATATAATTATTCCCAACCTATTCCTAATTCTTCAATATTGATAATACTAATAAGGAACAAAACAATGACAAGTAGAGTGATGCATATAAGAAAATATTTAGCCATTTTGAAAGTATTGATAAATATTATGAGAATGATGTGAAAATTATGAATGAAGGTGAAATGTTTATAGAATGAATTTTGTAAAGTGTCAGTTACTGTTATTGTTACCGTTATTTTTTTTAATATACAGGTGGGGTGCGCCAAGCAATTGCAATAGTGCAACACAAAAGCTACGCTCAAGAGTACAAGTAGCAAGCTACTTTAGTGAACTCTCCCCCTCAAAAAATAAATTTAATATCGTGTGAACTATTGTTACCGTTAATTTTACTTATGATGACCGTTGATCAATGAGTAAAATACCTTGAGTGTGTTCCACCATCTAAGCTTTTGGTCAATGAGTAAATAACAACGTTTGACACTTAAATTATACACTAGAACATATGGCACATAGTCATGGCATACCCTTACAAATAGAATTAGAAAACCAATCACATGAAAAACCAGGATAACCACATAAACATGCAATCACCCAATGATTTATCAAATAATTATACAATACATAATTATTTATTCATACACCAATGCAGCAGTTTATTCATAGCATATATGCCACATTGATCTATATAATACAACCGAACACATACTGAATTCACTCACTATCTAACTTGGTGATCTTAACATCTCTTTCACACTCCCCATCAGATACACCATCGAAAGCCACATCCAGACTAGGCTTTGTAAGCTTCAAATCATCCATATCAGCACTTGAATACTCATCATCATGAGTTGGGGTACCAATAAGTTCAGACAACAACTGCTCAGCCTGAATGTCATTGACATATTCAGTGTCATCATCCAGATTAACAACCCCATCAAAAGAAATCTGAGAGGCAGCACCAGGCTCAAAAGTCAAAAGCAATGTCATCCCCAAAATTACCAGTGTCATCCAATGTTGTCTGAGAGGATTCACCAAGGTCCAACTTTCCCTTTAAATGGACTATTACACTATAGTTAGTTAGAGTACACTATAGTTAGTTAGAGTGTTTGAGAAGCTTGGTTAAGAGTTAGTTACTTAACTAATCTATATATAGGAACACTCATGTACCATTTTCATCATCTTTTATTCAATTGTTTCTTTATGATGACTCCTAGAGAGCATTATGCATTCTATCTTTCCATTGTATGGGACCTTGATACACTACATCCTCTAATTCATAATATGGACCGAGTTGAAAACTAAAAGGAACAAGTCAACTAATTATTCCCAAGCCAACAAAATATATATATATATATATATATCAATACATATATGTATACATATATAAATTCCACAACCTTGGTAGGTGTATAATCCAACCCTTCCAAAACAAATCTCGCAATAAGAGATTGGTCACCACAGACCCTCTTCACCTTGTAAGAACCACAAAAAAAGCAACTGGAGACAGCAACCTTTTCCACCTTGAAAAGAAATCTCTTACCTTTCAACATGACTATCTCGGGGGGTACAACCCTGCATTATTAGCCTACACACCATGCAAATGTAAATTAATACATACCCAGCACATAACATAGTTCTTCAACCAAACACATACTAATTCACTAAATGAAAAACTTTAGAGATTGTACTTACTTTTTTTGGTTACTGAGGTAGTACATATTTATGTCCCACATTTTAAATTGGACCACCAAATGTTAAGTTTATCTTCTTTCAAAAAAAAAAAAATGTTAAGTTTATCTGAAGAGAGGAAGTTGTGTTTAATAATTGACACTTGACAATCAAATATGTAATAAGCTAGTCTTATGACTATTTGCTTAAACAGTTGGAAGAATAACGGTTGAATCCTTACATGTGATGACTGGTAGAGTCCACGTAATTCATTAATGTATATATATGTAGGGATATTCAACTCATCATGACCAAAAACACAAGAAATTAAAATGGCAGTGTATTTGATAAGGCCTTGTTCTTGGCTTCTGATTGTGCTAACTCTCTTTATACATGCAGATTGTGGTGACATTGTGAAAACTCTTCCTGGCTTTACTAGTGAACTTCCATTCACACTTGAAACGGGGTAACTTATAATACGTTATTTAAAGCTGTCTATAAAATTTGTGGAGCAATAATTGCATAATAGTAACGCACTATCTTTAATCATGTTTCATGATGAAGTTACATAGGAGTGGAAGATTCTGAACTATTCTATCTTTTTGTTGAGTCAACTGGGAATCCAAAAACTGATCCTCTTCTTCTATACTTAGTTGGAGGTCCTGGCTGTTCTGCTTTAAATGCATTTTTCTTTCAAGCTGGTTAGTTTCCTCTCATTCCTTCTATTGAAATTTAAATGGTGTGTTCTGGTATATCTTTTTTTTTTTTTTTTAAAAATAGCCGTAACAAACGAACCCTTCTTTGCTGGCCATGAACTTCCATACACATGAAATTTCATGTCTTGATAGTAACATTTCGGAATTGTCTTTTATGTCAGCCATTATCCCTTCGGCTTCAGAATGAATGATTAGTTATCTGCATTGAACCTTAATCCATATGTTTGTAAATCATAAGAGAGGTTCTTTTCTCACCATCCGCGTTTCTAAAAAAATCACACATGTGTTTAGAAATATACTTTTCAAATGACATAAAAACTGTGTTTGTCCGAAGTATACTTCTGAAGTCACTTTAGGGTGGGAAAAGAGACTCTAATCACAATGTCCCGCTTTTTCTTCATGTTTTAGGTCCATTGGCTTTCAATGAGACTGGTTATACAGGGGGATTACCACAATTAGTCCTAAGGCCTTATGCTTGGACAAAGGTAAGCAGAATTCTCCATGTTTACTGTAGTGTAACTCTCCATTTTTTGTAGCATAACAAATTCATTGTTTTTGGCTATATCACTTTTCGTAGAGTTCTAGCATTATATTTGTAGATGCACCAGTTGGGACTGGATACTCATATTCTACATCCCCTAAAAGTTTGGTTCCCTCTGACTCAATGTCAGCAAGACAAACTTACAAATTCTTGAGACATGTAAGGTTCCATTGTTTTTTAAAAAGTCACTTGTTTTGTTCTATAAGATCACAAACATAGAAAGTAAACAAGGAAAATAAAAAAGTTTGCATATAATGTCGAATTTTTTAATTCAAATGCAGTGGTTGATTGAACACCCTCAATATCTTCTGAACCAAGTGTTAATTGTTGGTGATTCATATAGCGGTATGCTTGCTCCAATAATTTCGAAGCATATATTAGATGGTAATTACCGAACCTTTTACCTTTTCTTTGTAACTTCCAAAAGATTGGAACTTGCAAATGTAAAAAATGAATGAATTCTAATTGTATGGCTTACAGCCTCAAACCTTCTATGAGATTTCAATACACATAAAATCAATTTCTTGTGACCATTTTATAGATTGAAACTACTAGTTTAAACTTTCAATGCTTGGAGTTTATATAAACCAAGCCAAAGAGTAAAATAAGAACAAATTTCTATCAGCATAATATCCATTTCTTGTGACCACTTTATACTTACACAAGCCTTGTACTTCAATGACACTGCAGGAAATGCAGCTGGAGCAGAGCCATACATACCCTTAATAGTAAATGAAGAATCGTTTTTTTTTTTTATATAATAAAATCAATTATGTTTCAAGTTTTGTACTATAAACATGTAACAGATGATTTATTTTTAAATGCATTTAGGGAATGATAGGTGGATCCCCCATTACAAGTAGAGCACTGGAATAATACAAAAATAATCATGGCTCACCGATTGACACTTATATCAGATAGTCTCTATAAGGTAATAATCAACTTGAATATTTATCATTATATTAGACTCCTATTTTACCTGTCATTATATGCGCGCACACACACACATGATGCTTGACTCGCTTAACTTCTATATATACTTCTCCATAGGAAGCCAAGGAGAGTTGTGAAGGATGGTATATTGATGTGTGAAAGCACTTCAAGAGATTGATGAGGTTCTGTGGTTTAACTTATATGTGTTGGTTTACAAGTTCTTATAGTTCTTGGTACTATATGTTTATATTGAAAAATAGAATATTAATGTTTTTGGCATAGCAGTTGCTGGCTGATATTAATTTTAACAATGTTTTGGATCCCAATTGTGCAACACTATCACCAAAACCAAATGATACACAATCCAGAAGACTTCTTCTGAAAGGAAAAGAAACAAGTTTCCATTGGCAATCTCAAAAGCAACACCATCATGAATGGTGGTGCCAGGTCTCCAAAACCATCAACTCATTGTTATTTGTATTTGTTTGTAAGATTTAGTAATTAATAATATTTTCAAAAGGTTAATAGTATTATATAATAAATTCATTCTGCAGAGTTATGTTTATCTACTTTCTTATATGTGGGCAAACAACGAGAAAGTTAAAGAAGCACTTCATGTTAGAGAGGTATTATAATTCAAATGTGTTATAATACAGTTCCTATCTTGCTAATTTTGATTAATAAAATTTCCAAACTGTGTGTAGGGAACGGTAAAAGAATGGTACAGGTGCAACATAGTCTTGAAGGAAATTTACAACAATGATATTTATGATGCCGTTGACTACCAGAAGAACCTTACTCAGACAAACTTACAAGTCTTGTTATATAAGTAATTATGTTGCTTTAGTGTATTTATTATTACATGTTAAGGAGGTTAAATATTTATAACCGATGTTGTTAAGTATCTTTGACTCATTTTAGTTAAATGAAGTCACTTTTCTTTTCATCTATTCTGTAGTGGTGATCATGATCTCGTGGTCTCGCACATATCTACAGAAACATGGATAGGTGCTCTTCATCTGACTGTCGAAGATCCATGGCGTCCTTGGTTTGTAGATGGCCAAGTTGCAGGGTGAGTTGGCATGTTAGAGAGACATCGTAGTTTCCCTGTGGTCACAAATTCTCACAATCACTCTAGCCAAAGAATTGAGAATGTTGGATGAAATTCGAACAACTTACATTTAAACATCATAAATTGGATTCAAACAAGAGATCGAAATATAAGTTGTCCTTTTTCATCCAACATTTATGATTCACCGACTGAATCTTAATCCGTATTTGTACACACCTAGTACGCACAAGATTTTTATAGGCGTTTGTTCCCGTTGCTATATTATCATTGTTATATTATATACTATGAAGCTTGATATCAAATGTGTGGTGCAGGTATCAAGTCTTGTATTCCAACTTAGGATATCGTTTAACTTATGCAACAGTGAAGGTAATAAACTAAAACCTCGTAATAACACAGCCGAAATCAAAGGGAAAACATGAAACTAATTGTTGACCAAATTTATGTTTGACGGTTAAACAGGGAGCAGGGCATTGTCCATCAGAGTACAACAACAGGGAATGCTTTGAAATGTTTGAAAGATGGATCCATTTTTATCCTCTTTAATCTGCTTGCTTACTGTTTTCCCCAAATTTCCTAGCTGTTGTCATTTTAAGATCACTGGCCTAATTTATTTATATATTTATCAGTTCATTGCAAGCACTTTTTTTAAATTGTAATGCTATTTCCATTGTTTATGGACTTTCTAATCACATGTTAACACTACTTAGCTCAATTGACTAGAGATTTTGAGTAAACCATTGTAAGATATTATTTGCAATTAATCAAGAGAAGCAAAGTCCTGTCTCAACAATGAGGAGAATGTCACTCATCAATAATAGCAAATGATCTATGTGAAATATTTCAATTAAAAATGACCTATGAGGGCCAAAGGAGCCAACACGAAAAAAGAACTACACATGAAGCAATGAGACAAACAAACACAAGAAAAGAACTACACTAGCTGCCTCAAAAGTAAAATGCAAATTGACATATAGTTATTTATCAGCATAGTTAGTTTTTCCAACAAAAAAAAAACATCATACTGAACCAATCATCTTTCACACAAGAGTGTTATTATAGATAAGCATTTGGTGAATACAATCTTGTATAGACTATAGACATCAAAAACAGCAATGATAATACACAATCTATACGAAGTGTGGATTGGCTTTGAGTTTGACGCGAGCTCCATCTCGAAAAGCTTTGAAAGAGTTTCTGGTTAGTTTAATCCACCACCAAAACCTGCAGCTGATAAAATAGACAAATTGAATGTCATATCCTTACAAAACAATTTACACATATGATTTAACATGAATACAAGCAAATAATCGAAGAGAAACTTACTTTCAACAAGTCAAAACAAAGCTTTAGGTATACATCCATTGCACCTGCCTCGGGGTTTTGATGAAGTGCCACATGCATTGCCAACTGTTTTTGTGTTGATGGACTGTCTCTGTTTTTCTCATGATTTCAAATAACCCATTTTGTTATATGGCAGATGACAAAATTTGAAGTCAAAGAGTCTTTCACTTATTTCCTTACAGTTACTTAAAAGTAGTGACGGTTGAACTATCATTTTCAAGTGAACATGTATTTGAAGATTTCTGATAACTAATTCTAAGGAACTCTAATTTAGGACTCATCAAATACAAATTTTGTCATATACCATATAATAACAAAATGTGTTACTTCAAATTATGAGAAAAACAAAGTCAGTCCATCAACACAAAAACCGGCAATACATGTGCCACTTTATCAAAATTCCGACGCAGGTGCAACTGGCTGCATGTATCTCTTCCCAGGATGGCAAACCAGTTGAGAATGACAGTCAAAAACACATTACCAACATAGTTCCAAAGTATCTGAGAAAAATAACAGATTACATTATCAGTTACTATAAAAATAGAACTATATAATCATAAGATCATTCTTAATAAATCAACAAAATGTTACCTTAATGTATCTTCTTTCCTACACAAATGGCCACCATCTCTGATCAACAAGCCGACGAAGCTTGTCGCTGAGATCTTCAAGGAGATTGATCTGGTGGATTCAGATCTGGCAATTCAAGTTAATTCACATACTGTTTCCATCAATTCCATTACAGCATGAATCAGATCAGGTGAATCTGAACGATCCACCAGTATCACAATTACCGGTAACATGATATTCATCTTCGTCCACTGTAATTAAATTACAGTGGACGAAGGCGAAGATCTTAAATTGTAAGTTGAAATCATTTAAAACTGATTTTGTTATTATGTAACAAAAAATAGAAAATATTTGGTGAATTTCTAGTGTTGCTTAATTCATTCATGACTGTGAAAGTACAATATATATGTAAGTGAAAGTGTTGCCTATGTTATGTTATAGGATCTATAATACTAGGTCTGTAGCTTACTACAAAAAGGAAAATAACAGACAGTCGCAGAAGTTTTCTAACAGTAAGACCTAAAACTTGCTATAAACAAGGCAACTATAGGGATCTATTTATAACCAGTCAAATACCAAATTTGCGCTCTTTGAATGTGTTTGGGCCTTCCTACACTGGACTTACTAAGGTTTTGTTTCTTTAAAATTACTTGTATTTTTTTTTTTGCGGGGGTAAAATTACTTGTTTTTATTTAAATACTTAAATTAACAACATATATGAAGTTATAGTAAACATTCTTTAAAAAAAAGTTATAGTAAACAACTAAACATTATATAAAAATCTAATCGACCATACATAAAGATAAGTAAATATGTTTACCTTATTTGTTAGTAGTTATTTTATGAAATTTTAAGTTGAAAAACATAATTTAATCTATAGGTTTGGTTAATCGGTTTATTGGATTTTAAAATAGAAAATCGAAAACCAAACTAATCCAGTTCAGTTTGGTTTGATTTTTTGGGTTCATCGATTTTGTACGAACCGCTTACACCCGTAGCTGTCATGTGAAGTGCACATGTCACTACTTACTCGTAGTCGTAGGGGTGTTTTTGAACAAGAAAAACGGTAGGGATATTCAAAATTTGGTCTGGATTGGTTTTTGATTAAGAAACTGTTTATATACTCTTTCATTCTATGTATACTCTTTCATAGGAAGCCAAGGAGAGTTGTGAAGGATGGTATATTGATGTTGATGTAAACCCTTCAAATACTGGATGTGTGAAAGCAGTTCAAGAGATTGATGAGGTTCTGTGGCTTAACTTATATGTGTTGGTTTACAAATTCTGATAGTTTTTATGGTTATATTGAAAAAATGAATATTAATGTTTTTGGCATTGTAGTTATTAGCATATATTAATGTTCTGAAAGTTTTGGATCCATATTGGCATCATTTATCACGAAAACCACATAGATAAGTACCCTTGTCCTCTTCTCCTGACCGTCGAAACTCGAAGATCCATGGTGTCCTTGGTTTGTTGACGGTCAAGTTGCAGGGTGATTTGGCATGTTTTTAATTCTTAGAGAGAAACTGCAGTTTACATTCGATCACAAATTCACACAATCACTCTAGTCAAAGAATCAAGAATATTGGATGAACTTCCAGAAAGAAAGAAAAAAACTCATATTTCAAGTGTATAAATTGGATTCAAACAAGAGATCAAAATATAAGTTGTCCTTTTCATCCAACATTTCTGATTCATCGACTGAATTCGCGACCATTGCCGATCTTAATTCGTAACACACCTAGCACGCATGAAATTAAATTTTTTAAAACGCGTTTTGTTTTGTTTCCATTGCTATATTATATACTACTAGGAAACTTACTATCAAATGTGTGATGCAGGTATCAGATCTTATATTCCAACGGTCCAACCTAGGCTATTGTTAAACTTAAGTAACGGTGAAGGTAATAAACTAAAATCTCATGTTATTACCATCAACGAGATCAAAGTGGGGACATGAAACTAAAATGCTGGCCACATTTATGTTCATTGTTAAAACAGGAAGCAATGCATTCTTCCATAGTACACTAACAGGGAATGCTTCAAAATGTTTGAAAGATGGATCTATTTTTATCCGCTTTAATCTGCCTAATGTGCTTCTACGTTATTCATATACATTGCTATCACAAGTTAACACTACTTAGCTCAAGTGACTAGAGATTTTGAGAAAACCATTGAAAGATATTATTTACAATTAATCAAGTGAAGCAAATTTATGTCTCTACAATGAGAGGAAACTTCAGAATAAAAAAAAAAAAAAAAAGGCGTGTAAATGAGAGTGATATGTCACGCTTCAATAAAAGAAAAGGATGTATGTGAAATATCTCAATTCAAAATGACCCATCAGAGACAAAGGCACTAAAACAAAAAAGAATTACGCATGAATTCTACAGAAGGGAAAGAAACTCCCAGCACACGGTGAAACTAGGTATAAATTATTCTTGAACTTGCCATGATGTTCCCACATTCAAATCATTGTAAGTATATCAGTGAATGATTATTAAGTAAGGCATGGGTAACTAACATTATTTAAACTAACAAATAAGTGAGCCAAAAGCAGAAAAAGCTTCATGTTAAAATGATGAACTCAACTGTCCTCAAATGAAGAAGGACCTTATCTTTTGGCCGGGAATAAAGAAGCATAGAGAACTGCTATTTACTTACAAGGAAATGCAAAGTAATTAATACAAGCCCAAAAATTTCCACCAGACAGAGCCAACACCACCCCAGATGATAGCATTAATAAATGCCATAATAAAACCCGTTTTGAATATATCGGGAAGGTCTACATAGCCAGCTGCTCAAAAACAAGAAATGAAATCACGTCAGCTATCATACTTCAACATATCTTTAAGTCAAATTCACAAAGTATAAAGTGTGACACATAAAGATTAGTTTTGCTTTCACAAATATAGCCTTTTGGTCACTAATTGCAGCTAGAAATCATCTTTATAAGAATAAAAACATTTATTTTGGAAGGTTTTTGAAATCACAAATAATTTTCTTTCCGCCAGTTATACCATTTATCAAACAGAAATGAAGTGTAGGGAAGGATGAATAATACATGTAACGTAAATGTAGGGAATCGAAATAAAGTTACTGAAAAAATGTGAGCTAAATAGTTAATTCGCAGGAAAGAAAAACAGAAATCATGTGGCGGGCGTGTTATAGATAGGGACAAACCTCCATAGTATACAGCAGCTTGACCACTGCTATAGTGTGTAATTGCACCGAAAAGATTGGTATTATAACCTAAAGCAAGCGCTGCGAGAGCACCAGGAACACCAGCTGCCCTATGCATGGCAAGAAACGCAGAGTATAAAGCCCCTACATGCCCAGTCTGGCTTGCAAAAAGGTAGTGGATGAAGAAATAAGCAGCCTGAAGAACAGCCAATGAAGCCGGCCAGCTCAAGGAGAATGATCGAAGGCTGTTGGCCACACAATCAGACATCCAGTTCACAATCCCGAGGTTTGTCAACTGGCTTGCCATACCCACTAGAATGGCAAACCAAGCCAAGGTATCCCACGCCGATTTTTCATTCAAGCAGTCATCCCAGTCAAGGACTCCTAAGACGAGGAGTATTGATAAACCAAGCATTGCAGCTACAGCACTTGCTATGCCAAGAGTCTCTCTGCAAGACCAAAGAAATACTGAATTCAACTAGTTCAAATTGCATAGTGAGAGAAACAACAATCTACAGATGTAGCAAGTGAACTCTTACACATAAAAGGAGGTATAATGACTTGCACAGGTATAGTTTGGGAAGACATCAAATAAAACGAACTATAACTATTTGCAAATGATATGACAACATCACATCATAATCATAACTTATTATACACAACAACATTCGATGTCTTTTCCCACTTGGATAAACAGCTTAATTAAGCACTGATAATATAAGCGCTTATCATATACTCCCTCCATCTCATTTTATAAGCACCTCTTACTTTTTTTCATGTAGATCTTCTTATAATATCCTTAGTATATTAATATGTCTAACTTCCGTATTCCAAGATATATTAGTAGTATTAATAAGGGGCATGTATGATGAAAAAAATGCACCTAGTAAATTGCATAGGGGGCTAAATTTAGAGACAAAAAATTTTTCAAAGGGAGCTTTTAGTTAGAGACAGAGGGAATAGGTGTTAATATATAAGCTATTTCTATAACAAAAGTTTAAAATAAAGTCAGATTATTTTCATACAAGTATAGCCAATAAGTTGTTTTCATAAGCTATCCCAGTGAGTCAGCTTATGGAAATAAGCTGAAAACTCGCTATGGACATGTCATAAGATGTTTCCATAAGCTCTCCCAAGCACAAATGCTTATGTCAGTAAATAAACTCAAATAAGTCAATCCAAACAGGCCCTAATTGGGGTTGGCTACATGGATTAAATTACACCATATCCAAAGTTAATATGCATGTGAGAAAAGGAGCTTAAACCTGGAGGCTAAAACAATGATAAAAACTAGAAAGTATTACTTGAAGAAACACTCTTCCTTCAAAGTTGAATATTTTCAGCATCACCATGAGACCATTTACTCAATCAAAAATAACAATAGACTAATGCAGTAGAAAGCATATGACATACCCAAAGATCCACAAAGAGACTGCAAGAAGCATTGTAGCAACCATAACCCATTCATTTTGAGTGACAGGGCCCATTGTTTCCAGTTTCTTTGCAGCCAGGGCAGGTGCCTCTGGCGTGTCTTTAATTTCAGGAGGATAGATCGTGTATAAAATCAACGGTGTAGCAAGAAGGCAAACAAATGCAGGTAAACTAGCTGCCTTAAACCACGTAACCCAAGGGTTTGAAATTACCACCCCAAGCTCCTGTGCTAATTTAATACAGAGCAGATTTTGAGCAGCAGCGGTTAGGAAAAGAGCACTGGAGTTACCGGCAGACTGTTACATGTCACAGAGGCAACACAAAAGTTATTTCATTGACATATGATAGCAATTTGCAAGCAAGAAACACAGCAAGTGGAAGGAGAGTTCAGTGAAATTATAGTATAGGATGATCATTGCCGAGAAGTGAGAATACATAATTATAATAAGCAATACAGAAAGCCATCATGTCTCATAAAATCAAAACACAACCAATACACTTATTCAGCAACATAGATCAAAGTTAACATAACACAAGTTTTTTGCATTCAAATCAAACGTTCTTATATTAACTCCTTAAGTTACCTCTATTTATATGTTATTTGCTTCCAAATTTTATAATTGAATTGTTCTTGAAAAAAGAAAAAGGAATTGATCATGCTTGTATTAATCACAGGATGCCAAATCATTCCATTAACTCACAAAAATTAGGGAAAATCGCACTTTCTCTGAGTTGTACTTAAATGACACATTTTCCATAATGTTTTATTGAGAGGTGAGGTGTGTCTTTTTTTCAAAATACGGTGTATGTGTAATCTAACATATATGTTAGCAAGGTGAACACAATTTCATCTAATAAATATAGTATATTAATCTATGAATTTAATTCAGAGATGTCAGATCATTAAAAACATTTGATTTCAATCCTAACTAGTTCTAAAGTCAATCATATAACCAATTGTAATTTCTTGACGGTGTAAAACGTTTTAAACTCACATTATATTCACAGTCACCGGATCATTAAAAAACATCTGATTTCAATCATAACTACTTCTAAAGTCAATCATAGAACCAATTGTAGTTTGATGACCGTATAGAACATTTTAAACTCGCATCATATCAAAACTAAGCTCTTAACCTTAAGTAGAGTAAAAAGTGAGAGAGTAAATCCAAACCTGAAATTGGTTCTGAACAAGAAAAGCTCCCAACCTCTTAGAGGTAGGACTATTAGGCTCACTCCCAGCAGAGAGTGAAAGTGACTTAATAATAGGCAAGAAAACACCACCAGCTCTAGCAGTAGTACTAGGCATAGCAGGTGCAATAAGAACCTCGCTAAATGTCAAACCATAAGAAAGTCCTAAAGTACTCTTCCCCATCCATTTCACAAAATAAGTAGCAATTCTATCACCCAAACCCGTCTTCACAAACCCGCGAGCGAAAAAAAAGGATATCACAATCAACCAAATAACTTCATTAGTAAAAGCACTAAATGCAGCTGTAAAGGTTAGAGTTTTTGTCACCACAGATGTTGTCAGGCCTAGAAAAGCCCAAGCTCCAACCGGCAACGGGCTTAACACAAGGCCAGCTATAGTTGAAAGGAAAATTGAAAGCAATTGCCATGCTTGAGGTGTAACTTCAACTGGTTTTGGAACAAAGAACCTTACAATGAGACCTATCAAGATTGAAATGACAAAAGGAATTGGCTTTGCACCTTGAAGAATATTGGGTTTTGGTGGTGATGATTGTGAAGGTGGTGGAGTTGAATTGGCATGAATTGGGAAATGGGGTTTTGTGAAAAGGTTAAAGGTTGAAACTTTAGAGGGAAAAGAGAAGGATTGTGAGGTTGGTGATGATTTGAGTGATGGGATCGAACGTGGAGATGGATTTGGTGGAAGAGAGAACTGAGATCTGAAGATGGGTCGTGGAGAACGATGATGATGATGGAGAAAGAAGGTGGGGGAAGAAGTTGTGGAGAGTGAGTGAAGTGCAAAACTCTCCATTGGAACAGAACAACAATTGTAACAAGAAATGAGTAATGATTTTGTTGTGAGGCTTTGGTTTGTTTGAGTTTGAGGTTGTTACTTGTCACTCACTTATGGTCGGAGTCACCAATGTTTATTCAGTTTTTTTTTTTTTTTAACCCAAAATTATCTATCTATAATGACATTGAACATATGACTTATGTGGATTTTTGTGTTTTTGTCTAAAGTTCACACACATATATCTACGAGATTCTGAATTTGAATATAAATATAAATGAAAATACTATTCAGTATAGCAATATTGGTATTGTGAGTTGAACTACATTTTTTGGACTTTTTTTATATGAGAAAGAAGAGAAATTTGAGGGGACTTGTTAACCTCATTTTATTTGTAGCATTTTTCATAACCATATAGTGTCTGTTTTGTTAGAATGCTCGTTTTTATTTATGTAGCTGTGGTTGGATTTCCATTTCTCCATTCTGTATACCACTTTGTGTGACTCTCATGTGCCTTGTTATTATCGTTATTGATGTCGTTTTCAGTTATTTGGAGAATCTTTGAAATGACTTTCATTCTTCTCCTTTATTACTATGTACCTAACCTAGTCACTTTCATATTTAAAAACTAGTATTTGAATTAAAATAGTAAATCGATAAAAAAAATTGAAAATTACATAAAATTAAACTTTATTGAATATATTTGGATGTTCTTTTATAAAAGTCACACAGACTAGAGGAAAATCACACGGAATAGAATATTTGAGGTTCTTTTGGTAAAACATAACTAATTCATTTCATTTATTACTTCAATCATAATATAAGACACATATAATCATATATTTAAAACCAATTATACCATAATGCCGCTTTAGATAATATATGAGCAACATTATTTGTTTGTCTCCTAATAAAATTTAGACCTAATACCAAAGCCGGTTATGGCCAAGTGCAAGCAGCCCTGTTGCCCTATTGCACTGGCCACATGTCCTCCAAATTTTGGGGACCAAATTTTCAATATATATATATATATATATATATATAAGTATTTAAGGATCTAAATATTATTTAAATTAAAAATTTTGAACTTAATTATATCAATAAATGTCAGATTTTGAGCATTAAGTCCAAATTCTTGCATATGCCAATTTTTAAGGGTCCAAATTTATGTATATATACTAATTTTAAGGATTTAAATTCTTGTATATACAAATTTTAAGGGTCTAAATTTCTGCATATCAACATCCAAAAAGTTGAAGACTTAAAATTAAAACGGGGCCTCCAAAATGTTCAAGACGGCCCTGCCAAGTACTTTTTGCGGTCTTTATAACAAATCAGTCTTTTAAGTTTTTTGGTTACAAATTGATCCTTCAAGTCATAAAATATTTACATTTTTGTCTATTTTTTTGACCAACTTCGTTAAAAGGAGTTTATGGACCATTTAACATTGAGGTGGTAGGTCTAAAAATGTTTATGACATCAAACATGATTATTTACTCATATTTTCTTCTCGTTGTTTTTGAATTTGAGTCTAATTTTGCAGATAAATGTTTCATCAACGTCATTATAATCAAGTAAACGATCAATTTTGTTTCAAATTAAGAGTGAATAACACACTTATGAAACATAATTTTGAGAGCATTGAAGTTGGAGCTACCAACTTATCATTAAACGTCAACATAAACACTTTTTAACTGAGTTTGCTAAAAATAGGATAATGGCGCATATATTTTATGACTTAAAGGACCAATTTGTAACAAAAAAAAAACTTAAAGGACTAACTTGTTATAAATATCTAATTTAAAGGATCGTGGATGATATTTGTCCTAAAATTTATCTCAAAGTTTTGTGTAGAACTAAACGAAGATTTACAAAAACTTAAAATGACACCAATATTGAAGTTGGTGCTGAATTTACTATGGATGTCGTCAACCATTTGCTTGTAGTCAAGTTCAATAAACACCAAAGTTAAACTCGTGTTACCAAGTCAACTAATTGCCTCCTTTAAGCCTCATGAATGTGCTTCTCGAGGTTGTGGTATCTCTCTAAACTAAGAAGTCTTTGATGCTACAAAGTACCTTTTGTCGTCCCTCTCTCACATCCCCACACCATATTATCCTTGTTCCTAGAAGATAGTCACGTCGATGTTACACTTCAACTCCCCCACTTCAGACCTTTGTCATCAAATCCTATCGGTAAGGACACGGTCAGAACCTCAATAGTATTTCTTACTAGATTATTTTTTAAAAAAATAAGTCCTAATATCATTGTTTTAAAACAAAAGTTAAGTCTTACTAAATTAATAAAGGAGAATACCGACGAGTAAGTTAATTTTTCTTTTAGAAGTTTACTAAATTACTTAATCCTTTGACTTTTACTTACTAGTGATAATCAAACCAAATAATAATTAATAAAGATTCAATTGAATTGTTTATTATCACTTTTGTATTGTGCAGCTGAAGAGTCAAGTTTATACGTATAAAATAAATACCATAGAAAAGTCAAGTTTATACTTACAGATACAAATATAATAATTTTAAATCCTTGTGAATAAATTCTATAATTGATTTTCTAACCAAAAAATGAATAATTTTGTCCAAAAACAAAAAACAAAAAATGAATAATAATTTTTTTACTAATATAAATAATAGTCTACCTTTCAAAAAAATAAATAGTAGTCTAATTAAGAGTGATAAATATTGGGTGCTTTGCATAAAAATAGTACACACATTAATTTTTATTTCTCTTTTAACCATTCTCATGTGTGTGGATGAATCATTTAAAAATATAAGGATAAATTGTTTGGGAGAACCGATTTTGATCTCTGAGTGAAATAATTTTTTATTATACTATATTTATCTTTCAGTCGAACTTCATATTACTAATGGTCTTTTTTTCTTGAAAGTCGGAGAGTTAATGTACAAACAAATATACAAGTTTGTTCCAAAGAATTCAAAATTCGTCTTAACAAAATATTTTGTTTGAATATCATTAAAATAAAATGTTGAATATTTAAATAAAGTTCATTACCCAAAATAATTGACAAATATACTTATTTATGTGGAGTTAAGCAAAAAAAAAAATACATCTGAATTAACCCATTTATTTCATCTTCTGTGCTATTTGCTTAGTGCGAGGGTTGTAGTCTTCCTCGATTGTGACACTGTCAAACTTGGCAAGATAACGTTAAAGAGCAAGACCGACGAGTCATTATGCTTTTTCATTTGTACTTTTATATTTGTGACATAAACACTTTCCATCTTCTGAACAGTAACAGTTGCATGTAATTGCTAGGGAAAAATATTGTGAAGGAATCAAGGAATGCCACTTGCTCTATGCAGAGGCGTAGCAAGGGGGACATGGCCTTCCCAAAGTCACAAAGTTTTCATTTTTAATAGGTATTTATTTTTTTGGTTACAATTTTTAATAGGTATATATATATACACATTTTTGCCTAAATGTTATATTATATATATATTAACATTTGCATTTAAATTTCAAGCATATACATCCAGTGTAGTGGTGAAGCAGACCTAAATATAAAAATATTGGACAAGAGAGTTTCGAACCACAGTTAGGGATGGGAATAGGCTAGGGCGAGCTAGGCTTTGCAAGGCCTAAGCCTGACCTGCCAAATTTTTTAAGGACTAAGTCTGGCCTGCGACCTATCATGGGCTTACTTTTGAGGCCTGAGTCTGTCCTTCTGAAAGTCTGATAAGGCCTGCTAGTCTGTTCAAAAGTTTATATCATATGAACATCTTTAAGTAAGCAATCAGATCTAAGTTTAAATAGACTAGCAAACTAATAGATCAATTAGATTAAACTCTCTTTTAGCAATCAACATGAGTTTTTAGGAAATTTAACTATATATTACATCATATTTCAATTCTAGTTTATAATAATACATTTGTATATGAGAAAAATTAATTTATACTAATAAACTTAAATTACTAACGAATTTACATTTTAATTCAAAGTGCAAAATATATTATAATTATAAATAATATTAATCATATTTACTTAAATAGGCCGGCCTAATAGGCTTAAGAGGTTTTTTGAATGACGTGTGGTCTGGCCTTTTAAGCTAAATAGGCTTCTAAAAAAGCCTAGAGCTTCTCTATTTAAGAAAAAAGTCTGGTCTGGCTTATCGTAGGCTAGGTCGTAGGCCTCTGTAGGCCGGCCTTGCCTATTCCCATCCCTAACCACAGTTAAGAGACCTAAATATAAAAACACTCAAACCACTTCAACTACAACTTTATATGTTATTATTTAATGAAAATATATGTATATATTGTAAAAATATGACCCCTCCATAAAAATATTGCTGGCTCCGCCACTGGATCTATGTGTCTCCTGGATTGTTCAATCCTTAAAATAAGTTGTTCGGAAGATGGCTTTTGATGAAAAAAAAAAGTATAGATTTTGTGTGATCGGAAGTTACATTTCAATAAATCAATGAGCTTTTGAGCAAAAGTGAAAGGTGCATAGAGCAATTTCCATCAAAGAAAGCCAAAGGCCCAATGAATATGAGAAATTCTAGTCGTCTCTTCCGTCAATAAATATGTGAAGAAGACACCGCCATTTAATTTTTCTCTTCTCTCTTCTCCGGATGAATGGAAGAAGCTCAAGGAAAGTCCATATGTAGTCAAAGTGCTACTCTTTTTGGTAATGGGTAGAAGCTAATGAGAACATTAATGAAGAAGATGATTTAATGATGAGTATGAACAACAATTTAAAATTTAGATGAAGATAAACAAGAACAATAATGTATATTGATTTATCTGTGAAAAATAATTATGTATGTTTATTTAAAATGTGATGGTTTTCATAACATATGATGCGTAAGGTCACCAAAAAGTTATATTTATAATGATGACTGATAGCTTAAAGTTTACTAGACTCTTGATCCGTGCTATCGCACGGGTCGGATAGAGTTGAAGCTCTATTGTTTTTTAACGATTAATCTTTATGGTCCCATTTATAAGAGATAAACAATTACTCTTTTTGGTCTTATTTATAATACATATTTTTGTCCACAAAACTTAATGTATATATAGTTTGAAATTTAGATCAGATACATCAATTTTTGTGGATACAAATGTCACTTATAAATAGGATCAGACAGAGCAATATTTAATTTGTTAACATATTATGCTATATTAATACTTCGAGAATGCGGTGCTTAGAATATATTAGTTCATAAGTCATATTTCAACTGGTACAATGCTAAAATTATTATGTTGGATGTCATGGTCAGAGTTTAAACTCTGACTCATCCACTTATGTAATTTTTCTATAGCTATTATCATTTCGTCTAGAATTTATTAAAATAAAATATATTGATATTTATGAATCCTGTTATTTTAGGACATTTATGAATCTTGTTATTAATACATTTAATTTAATACAAAATTTTTTTTCCCAAATTTGATAAAGAGCCAAGTCAAATTTTTACAATAAACACTCAATCTCCAATAAATTCATTTTCTCATGCCAATTACTCTCATCCAATTCTTCAATCAGTAATGACAATGGAACCACTACTGTAACCGTCTCATTCTTCAATTTACAGATAAATAGAGAGCTTGCAGTGGCTTCATTTGAGATGGCAAAGTCAAAGGGTTAGGCACACATTTATTGAAAACAAAAACCCCTTAACCTGAGTTTCTTCCTTATGCTATTTTAGATATTCTTGGCCATTCCTTTTGCGGCAAAAATAGAGAGGTTGAACTACGGCTACAATGCCTCCATTAAACAAAAACCCCTTAAGATGAGTTTACTCCTTATGTTGTTATAGAATTAGCTACAATATAAATGAGTACAATTTAGTGTAGAAATGCACAGAGAGCCTATTGGCATATTCTTTTTATAACAAAAGATCAACAATCTAATGGAACTTGTGAAAAGCCAATATCTAAAGCAAATACATTACAGAAAATGAAATATAAGATTATGTATTAGTTCAATATAAGCTAATTAGAATAAAATAGCTAAAGGCAAAGCCTCTGTTAAACATTTTCATATATCATCATTCATCTATCTTCAAAATATCATGCCAATATACAAATCTGAATCAAAGGGAAAAGGATATAGGATGCAATGTTTACTATCATTCCAAGAGTAAGAAGGTAAAGAGGGGAAAAACAATGTTATTGTTGTCTCATTAAATGTTTTCTGTCAGATTTAGCTGGTAGTATCTACCTTGTAGGCAATTACTTTTACACATAGAAAGTCACCAAGTTGGCAAAACAAATTGATATAGCATGAACATTAGTAATAACCAAATTAGTAATTCACAAAGAAAGAATAGCCTAGCCTCTGAAAGTTATTGGTAAAGAAAACACTTTCCTCTCAAAACAGGGAAAGGGAGTTAAGATTAGTATTCAGTGTAAATGAGAGAATGAATGGTATGAAAAAAACATTGGTGAAAGGAAAGCAAACTTAATATGTTTGTGATCCATTCAATGGAAGGGGAACAACTTAATATGCTTATATGTTGACATTATCCTTCACAGACTTGACAACAAAAGTATTATCCATTTCTCATGGAGTATAAGAATAAAAATTACATTGGTAAAGAATTAGTCAAAAGAGGAAATTCTAGTCATTTTATTATTAACAACAGGAAATAAATCTAATGTGAGAGGAGTTAATAATGAATATAAACTATCTAGTGTACTCTCCTATATGCTAAAAATCCAAACAACTTCCTAGTTGTTGATTAAATAAGGAGATGTGAACACAATGAATAACCCTTACATCCTCAGTCTTATCCTTAAGGAATGAACAGTTTGATCTTCGTATATCTGCCAGAAAAACAAATTACACTAATCAAATATAAAAACTCAAAGTTTCAATTGGGGAAACTGAGTACACTTACAGGGGCTGATGACGGATGATTGAGAAAAGACCATGATAAAAACTCAAATTCTACTGACTTATAGACCATAAAAACTCAAATTCTACTTGACATAACTCCAAAGTGTAAACCAAACCAGTATCTGAAAATTCAACCTAACATATGGGACAAATGAGAGCCTATATACTTCAAGTATAACTCTTATAACCACAAAAACATGTCAGACTCAAAGCCACATCTAGACCACTACACCAGACCCTTGAATCCAATATTTTGTGCCTCATAAACAACAATTAGATTAGATAATCTAGAATGCAACATGAACAATATGAATATACAAAACAGAAGCAATCATAACCATAAAATAGTTACATTGGAGATGTCGGTTTTCATATGGTATGTTCATAGTTTCAACATGTTCATTTGTACAAACTCGTCAAGGTTGTCACCATGATTACTTTGAACTGATAGTGTGAGGAGGATAAAGTTGATATCAAATATCGTTAGGAATCTAAATATGTATGCGAAGAAAATTAAGAAACAAAAGTGAAGACAACATACTTAAATTGGAGGAATCAAAGTAATTATCATGTTAACTTAAATTGGAGGAATATTTTTTCATGTCATAAGCATCTTTGTTTCAATTTCAATTTACTCTTTCCATGAAAATGATAGTGCAATCAGAGATTGAAAAGAACAATGTTAAAACAGAAACTACAACCATGCATTTCTCACAATACAAAAACTAAAGGCATTTTTCAAAAAACTTGTTAAGGTAGGCAAAACATCAACCACCTCCTTATTGTTTCTTATTATGATGAAGTTTTCCAAGTGAGACATTTTCAAACCTTGCAGAACTCTTTGCGGTATGTAACAGGCCGCAAGTGAGTTTTTTTTTTTCAATGACCACATGCTTTCAAACCTCTATTTTGCCAAGGAACCCAGCAAAGGAAATTTGCCACTATCAGATTCGGAAATTGGAGAAGAAACAACCATAAGTTTTATATTCCATGCATAATGAGAGTTATTACCTCTTCCATGTCTTGATTTAAGAAATGGATATAGAAGAAAATAAGTATGAGACTTCCTCAACTGAGTTCTAGTGATCCTTTTATTAAACAGTTGGAATGCAAAGTAGCTTCATCAAAGTGAATGACTCATGGCTGGTACTTGATAATAAATTTTACACAATTAAAAACATTACATTCCCACTTATACAATTTTGATACCACTTCCATGGCTGACTTCACTACATGTTTGGTTGCTCCTTCGTACACCTTGTCAGAATTTGTAAGCGGCCAAAACATTGTATGCCACAATTTAAATCAAAATTATCGTCAATACTGTAGTTGAAACCAATTAACTTATCTCCATTAATCTATCATACATTCAAGTAAAGAAAAAAAATGAAAATACCTTATATAAGCAGTAGCTAGATTTTACTCATTCCTTGCAATCTCATCACTATTGCATACTGTGTAAATCTCTCTAGGACCCTCTATCACTGCAGTCTAAAAACATCAAAACCAAAAATCAAACTACAAAATCAAATTAGATATCAGACAATTTCACAATATCAAAAGCAAACAAAAATATATGATTTGGTTGCTCTCAGTTTCACACAGAATTATCTTATAACATAAGAGAAGCAAATTATCAAAGTTGTTCAATACCTTCATTAATTTGTGCAAATAATTATCATCATGTACCAAGCTAAAATCATGGATTAACTCCATGGACCAATCAAAGAAAATCTTGACTATGATATCTCCTACAACATCAGCCTCAAATGACCAACTTTGATGAAATACCTATTATTTTTTGCATCTAACATTAATATGAATAAAAAAGGCACTAAGAATTAAAAGAATACCAAAACAGGCGGAGGCATTGAACCCTCTCAAATCATCATCGTTGTAGTTCTCTTTATCTTCATACCTAGCTTGTCGGTGGTGACAGCAGGCGGTGCGCGGCATAATTCGATTATTCGATGGAGGATGTGGCCGACGGTGCAGCAGTGGGTGTAAAAGGAAGAGAGTTCGATTAATCAAGTTAAGTAAAGATCTTGTCACAATCCCATCAACCTATATCCACCAATGCTCTCAAAATTCCCCAAATTACAATAATCAATAAAAAAAGAAACGCAAAAATCATGATTAAACAGAGAGAGCGAGAGAGAGAACAAAACCTAGTGAGCAGAATTTGAGCGCTTCTTGTTTCAATTGCAGCGAGGTTACAGAGCACAGCCGTCAGAATCACTGAGAGAGCATCCTCCATAAAAATAGATTAAGGTAAAAGTCATGAACAAAATTCAATTGAATGAGAAGGGTGGAGAGGATCAATAAGAAAGAGAGAGGATTGCGAATGATGAGAGAAGAAGAGAGATACTATTTTCAGAAAAAATGAGATGATAGAGATGAAGGCACCTTGAGCAGTGTAAAATTGATTGTTCTGTGTCATTTTTTTTGAGCGGCGTGTCATTTCTTGAGAGATGTGTGCAGACAATTAGACAGATAGACAATAAGTATTGCCCTCCTTGAGCCGTGTGGAGTAATGAAATGGTGTTTAAGTGTTGTATTTGTCATTAATGAGATGATTTAGGAGGGAAATTAGAGATTAGGGTTTAGATTTGTTGCATCAGACTGCCTAAAATTTATATTAAGTAGGATAAAACAACATAAATGATATGTGAACATCCTTTTGTGACAATTGACAACGTATATTCATACGGTTGGATACGAATTGTCGTTTTTAACGTCATTTTAGCCACCACATTTTGCATGCATATCTATTGAAAAGGAAAATGTGAGATTGTGTGTGCGGTGTATGAAATTCGGTTGTTCTTGTATCAGCTCTCATAAAAAAAAGATAGTGTAATCCTTCAAAACAAAATAAAAAAAGATAATGTATGTTGTCGTTAGGCTACCACAAGTTTTAATATGTAAAAATTAAAATTAAAATTAAAATTAAAATATGAATGGTTGGAGTTGGGTGTCAAGGGTGATCCAAGATGAAAAGACAGGCGCAAGTTTTAAGAAGTTGCTATTTATATTTTTTTCAGGGTGCTTATACATTTTTTTTCTTCACTAACAAAAGTATTTAGGCTAAAGTGTATTTTTGGTTCTTTAAGTTTTAAAATATTGCGATTTTGATCTCCTATTAAAAAAAATGAAAAATTTGACCCTCAAGAATTTGTCCCTTTGCAATAGTAGTTCTTTTGACCAATTTTGACCTCGTCAATGTCTATGTGACAGATTATGTGTGTAATTACTTAATTAAAAAAAAATTAAAAAACCACAATCATTTTCTAAATTAAATAAATTAAAAAAGAAATTGAAAAATTAAAAAAATCAGAAAAATTAAAAAAAAATAGAAAAGAAAAATTAAAAAAAAATAGAAAAGGAAAAGAAAAAAGAAAAATAAACGTGATTCTTTCTTCTTATTTCCATATGATTCTTTCTCCATGATCCAACCCCAATTGCAGCACAACAGCTATTGCACCTTGTTTCCTTCTTCTCTCCTTTCATATTCAGTCATGTTTCTATTTGCAATTCAACCATGTTTCTTCTTCTTTCCTTCCATATTCAAATGTTGGGAACCTTTTACCTCAAACCAAATTCTGCAAAATTAGTAAGATTCACACAATAAAAATAGAAGTATACGAAGTTTGCTCAAGCAACAACAAATCGAACTTCAATACATCAATCATTCAAACAAGTAATTCCCAACCCTTTTCAATCCCTCATTCAAAACAAAATCTGGAAAAAAGAAAAAAAAATCAATCTCTTAAACATGGGTTGTGTAAAGAATCGAAGATTTGTTTGTTTCTTGTTGTTGTAAAGAATCGAAAATCCTATGGCTTCATCACATATCTCCTGGTTTAGGTATTTCAATGTTTTTGTTTTGCTTTTGATGTATTCTTTGTTTCTCCTTCATCAAAGATAAATTTCTGAGTTTTTTTTTTTTTCTAATTCAGGGTGTCGCAAAAGATTTGCGCGTAGAAGATTTGAGTTTCTGAGTTGAATCGCTGTAACCCACTTATTTCTTTCCAATTTCTGGGTTTCTGAGTTTTTTTTCTTTTTTAATTCCTTTTTTCATTTATTTAATTTAATAAATGATTATGTGGCTTTTTTTAAATTTTTTTAATTCCAAAAATACACACGTGGCATGCCATGCAAGCGTTGACTGAGTCAAAATTAGCTAAAAAGATTGCTATTGCAAAGAGGCAAATTCTTGGGGGGTCAAATTTTCATTTTTTTTAATAGGAGACCAAAATCGCAACATTTTAAAACTTAGAGAACCAAAAGTACACTTTAACCAAGTCTTTATTTTGTGTAGAACTTTTTTGAAAATCGCAACATTTTAAAACTTAGAGGACCAAAAGTACAATTTAATTAAGTCTTTATTTTGTGTAGAGCTTTTTTGAATTTGTGATTGGCCAGACTTTTCTTTAAAATAAGCAGAGAAGTCATGAAAAAGTCGAGACAAATAATACCTAATTAAATATAAATAATAAATATGGAAATCTGATATCTCTATAGTCTATTGATCAAACGTTGATTCGCCTTACTGCAAGAATGTTACTTCTCTCGCTAATCTCAATTTTAGTTGGTTCCACAACATTCTATTATACATCAACAGAAGCATCACCAAAAACATTAATTAACAAAAAAAAAAAGCTAAACCAAAATTTGAGTCAAAAACTTGTCAAAAAAGTTTGGAGTCAAAAATCTTTTAGGCTGTTGAACTAAAAAGTAGTCATAGTCAAAGTGATTACCTTAAATTGGAATGTCAGACTACACAACCGCCATCCTCATTCATTGGATAGAGACTAAATCAAATCAATCATCAGCCTCTGTCTTACATATTTATTTACTAATTATTTTATGTTGGAATCTTTTGTTTGACAAATTCACGTTGGGATCTTCTTTGCCCATAATTTTGTCCATTGCGACTTGCGACCTATGCACACAGCACATATATTGTTTTTTGAATATACGCCATTGCTTACACGCTCCCCACTCTCCAATTCAACTTGCCCATTGTTTGGCGCAAACGTTATTTATATTTTGATAGATTCATGTACAAGTTCGTTAAACGATAAATTAGAGTGTAAAAATCACGTTTAACATAAAAAAATAGACCTTATGTTAAAAAATTTATATTGGATGAGATAACACATGAACATAAAACGTCATCATCTTATAAATTGATTTTGTAAAATTAAGTTGGATCTAATACAAATTCTAAAATAGTATAAGAGAAATTTTAAAATGGCATAAGAGTCTTGTTTAAGATTTGTTATGGCACATGTTATCATGTCACCGTTGTTAGGTCACTTGAGTCACACTTTTGTTGTCTGGTCATAAGCGTGCAGAGTGTGTGTTAAGACTTTTACATTTGATGAGATACGGTCAAACATAACTTTATAAGTGAGACACTACTCACCTTGCAATTTTTATTTTATTTTATTTTTATAAAAAAAGTCAAATACTAAAAATCATAATTTCAAATTGAAATTTATTATACAGACAATATTAATTTCAATCGATATAATTCGACATGTTTTTTTTGACAAAAACAAAACGATATTCATTCATTCAAATTGATAGAGTACATCAGATACAATAACATGTTCAACATCGCTAAAAATGTAAAGGGTGAATCTGCGAACAAACTCACATCACCTAGTTAATAGCATACAACGGCAAAATGCCTACAAATAATATGATAAATTCTAAGTCACCGAAATACACATGCTTCCAGATCTGCAACGCCAACGCCCAAATCATTGATTGAATATGTAATTGACTGAAGTCGATCTTTCAATAGAAATCAAATGAACACCGCAACAAGAGCGAAATCAAACGCCGCACAAGACGACGAACAACACAACGCCGCACTCAAACGACGAAAACACAAAAAACACAAAAGGGAAAAACTTGATATATGTGAAAACCACTTATTTAGATTGAAAGAAAGGGGAAAAAGATGCAGAAGAGTGATTCTAGGTCAAAAAATGACCTAAAACCACCCCTCCTCGATGAATGAATGAATGAATGAGAAAGAAAACTTAGAGAGAAGGTGGAGTTTCTCTCACTAAAAAACTAGGGCCGCACTCAGACGACTAAAACACAAAAAACACAAAAGGAAAAACTTGATATATTATCCGCAAATTTGGTCCAAACCTCCGATGGGCATGATAAAGTGCAGCGTTGATGCCGCCACTTTCAACAACTCTGTCTCGAGATATGTTATGTGTTTCAGAGACTCTATGGGGGATGTTCTTACTTGGCAAATAAGATTATATGCACTTCTCTGCCACCGTTTTAGAAGCTGGAGCCATCAACTTACTTGAATCTATCAAAGTGGCAATAACGAACAGAATGCATGTTGTTTTGTTTGAAGCCGATTGTAAGTCTTTAGTTGATGCTCTTGCCTTATATAATACCCCCTTAATGAGTTTGGAGATATTACATCTCAATGTAAAAATCTCTTGTCAAGTAAACTCGACTTTGTAGTGTACCTTGTTAAGAGACAAACAAATAAGGTAGCTTATAATATTGCTAACATAGCCTTGTCTCATTCATATTTTTTATAATAGATCAACTACTTTGTATCCGTTGATTATGAATTAAATGAACTAGTTTGCTTTTCTTAAAAAAAAAGTGGTCCTTACTACTAGTATTTTTGTTTGTTAAAGAAATAAAATTGTAGTACCATAGTAAAATTTGTTATATTTATTTAAATTAGGCAAATGTTTTTTTTTATTGTGAAAGCATCATAATAAAATATTATAAGTAGGATTATTTCAGCGATTGAAACAAACTATAAAAAAATGAATTATTATTTGAATATGATAAACTGAGAGTTAATCTTGTGATTTGATCGAAAAGATCATATTTTTTCTTTGGACTCATGAATCAGACATTTTCTTTTTTGAACTCATGAACCAGACCTTGTAAGAAAAGGAATATACAAATATTCAAATAAAAGTAAGGTAGTTGTTGAGATTTTAAGGTATTATCGATATCAATACTAGTCACAAAAGAAAAAGTTAATGTATTTGAGAATATATAGATGAAATTCTTATGTAATATGAGGATCTCTATTTTTTTTGTCTTTTTCATCCTACCCAATTAGGTTTATGTCTCTTTGACTTTTGTTTTTGCTTTTTTTATTTATGAATTTTGAGCTTTTATATATATATATTTGAAAAATACTAAAACTTTAATCATTCATAAATTAAAAAATTACCAGTCGCGTTAATTTTTATTGGACAAGTTCAACATTAATTTATCTAATTTAAAAGGCTTATATGATCAAAGATTTTAAATTTTATTCAAAGATCATTTCAAAGTATAAATGATTTCAGAAACAAAGCTAACATCATAGTATAATTTTAGAGATAAAAATGTTAATTTATGTCGAATATAATTATATTATTTATTTGTCATACTAACAAGTCTCTGTGAACATGATTCAGTTGGTAGGGACATTGCATTATATATAAGGACTGTGGTTCGAATTCTGGACTCCGAACACTCAACTTATTCACTTTAAAATGTGGATTTTTATCTAATAGACTACTTAATAAAAAAAATTATTTTACTAACGAATTAAGTTTAACAAAAGTGATTAGACTTATACAATGTGAAATCTCACTTGAAAGAAGTGTCTATATTTATTGTTCAACAATATCTCAAATATGATTATTCTAGTGGAAACAACTTATTAAAAGAAATATTATTTAATTATTATTGGGTCTAGTGTAAGTGGTTGTTGGATAATGTGAATTTTTTAACGTGTTTTTCTTTTTTTGATGTGGAGTTGAAAATGATTGATGAGTTGCAAAACACAACTTCTTCTAAAGAGTTCACTCATATTATTAATATTCAATGACAAGTCCATGGGTGAAACTAATAAGAGGAGTGTTACCAACACAATTTTTTTAATATTCACTCTAACATTTATTTTTATAGAAATACTAACTAGTGTTTTTAATATAATATACATATCTTAAAATTTGTGTAGTCAAAATTTTAAAGTGTAAAAAAAATATTTTCAATATCAAATTTTTCTTTTGGTTTCTTTAACTAGTACTAGTATTCAAGGACAGTAGTTATGATGATGTTAATTATTTATTTGTTTTGATGGTATCAAATTTCGATTTTGATTTATTATTATATGTAGTATATTACTATTATTATTATTAAATTAAATTAAATGATGCAAGGCAAGAGGAACGCCTGGGTGGTAGGAGGAGGCACCTAGCACACCACATTTCGGAGTTGCTTCCTGCACCTCACCACACCACTTTCACAAATGAGATACGACTCGTCGCATTTCATTTCATTGAGTCTATATATATGAACCAAAATTTACAAATGTAAGGAACCAAATTTGACCAAATTAACTCATCATCATCATCATCATATACTTCAAACCAAACAAAACAATTCAAATTAAATGGCTACTTTGAATCTCTCTTCTTGTTCTTCCTCACCCCTCCTCTCTTGTCCCAGGTAACTTCTCCTCTCTCTATCATCCATGATCCACTATTTTCCTCTATTCTAGCATACGTGCCTTCGTTGTCCCTTGTTGGTGAAAACATTCACACACAATTTATTTTCATGTCACATATGCTTATTAGTTATTATGACTTTTATGTACACTTTCTCACTTTACGAATCTATTAACCTATGTAATCTGACACTTCTGATCTAAGAAGTGTTTGTTTGGTGTCCCATATGTGTTAGGTGTCCGACACGACACCTACACATGATTACTTCAATTATGTCATTTTTCTCAAATAGTTACTAGTCTCAATATGTCACTGTCATGTATGTTGTTCGTGTCTGTGTAAATCTATTATGTTTTCTGCCGCTGGATTTCTTAGCTGAGAAGCTTCTCATCGCAGTCTTAATTTTCATAATTTTCTTTGTTCTTTTTCTCTTTGGTTTTATGTTTAGATGTTATTAATTCAAGTTAACCTTTGATTTGATCTTTTCTTCAATGTAGGCCATCCAATCACTTCAAATTGTTCAATGATTTCCCTCTTGTCAAAGTGAATTATAAATCACCCTCAAGTCACAATGCTGCTTTTAGAGTTAAATCTGCATTGACATCTGGAGGGGGTGACCTACTTTCGTATCCGAAAAACACCAATGAGATTATCATTGGCAAAGATCTCGTTGTTGGTGCTGAATCTATTCTTATTAAGGAACAATCTAATGGAACCCCGGCATCAGACTCAGGGATACCAAGCACTTTTTTCTCTGCTGACTACAATGACTATGATTTGGACACCCCCGCTGAAGGTTTTTCTTCAATCCCTGAGGCCATCGAAGACATTCGCCAAGGAAAGGTTGTGAAATAGTAGTTTCTTTGTTTTTCTTCTGTTTTATTATAGTGTTGTGAGTTTCTGTATTTTGGCCAAGATCATGATAGATTTTGTTTATTAATCATGCAGATGGTAGTGGTTGTAGACGATGAAGATAGAGAAAACGAAGGAGACTTGATAATGGCAGCAGAATTGGCAACGCCCGAAGCTATGGCTTTTATAGTAAAACATGGAACTGGCATAGTTTGTGTAAGTATGAATGAAGAAGATCTTGATAGATTGGAGCTTCCTTTGATGGTGGACAGTAAGGCTAATGCTGAAAAACTTTGTACCGCGTTCACTGTGACTGTGGTATGTATTACTATTCTTAATTGTATCTTTACTATTACCATATCTCTTTGACTAAGGACATGTTGTTAAATAGCGGTTATAGCGTAGCGGAATTTGACTAAGGAAATGTTGTTAAATAGCGGCTATAGCGTGCGTATCAGAATTTGAATAAGTCGCTATTGTCTGCAATACGCTATTAGTAGAAAATGTTGTCAAATAAGAGGTGCTATAGTGAAGCTATAGCACTGTTGTGTAGCAAAATTCAAATAAACTGCTATTTTCCGCGATCCCGCAATCGATAACATTGGACTAAGGTCTTCCACCGTTATATATCATTATGCACTTGTATGATGTATTTAATTTGTTGAAATTAAATGGTTTTCAAATCAAGGATACTATTGAAATTTATTCTGTTATGCTATTGAAGGAATTCTGTTTTGATGTGGGTTAGGCATTTATTGATGGAATTTGATACATTTCAACAATTTAAAATGTATTTGTAGGATGCTAAGCATGGTACCACCACAGGGGTGTCAGCTCAAGATAGGGCAACTACAGTATTGGCCCTTGCATCTAGAGATTCAACTCCTGCTGATTTCAACCGACCAGGCCATATTTTCCCACTAAAATACAGGGATGGTGGTGTCTTGAAGAGAGCTGGACATACAGAAGCTTCAGCGGATCTTACCATACTTGCTGGTTTGGAGCCAGTTGCAGTTCTGTGTGAGATTGTTGATGATGACGGTTCCATGGCTAGATTGCCTAAGCTCCGCGAATTTGCCAAGCGTGAGAATTTGAAAATTGTATCTATCGCTGACTTGATAAGGTATTGTGGTTACTTTTCATGTAAGATGTAATAAAATTCTTATTGTTTGCATATTTATGGTGTCTTTTATGTTTATATTTTGCTTTCAAACACAGATAGCATGATTTATATCCAACATATGCGACATACTAAAAGAGTTGATATCTCACAATATATATGGCCTTGAATCGTGACTAAATGATTGAACTAACTTGGACTTTATTTATGGTGCTTAATTTTGTCTGATGAGGATATTATTAGTCAAATATAATAATTTCAATTGATGTTTATTTGATTTAAATTCGTTTATTTTCGTTAAACTCTCACAGAATGGAATTTTTATATTGTTTGGAGAATGATTTTTTTTGAAAACTCCTATTCAACGGTTTACATAGAAAGGGGAGATAGAGAAAGATGTTAACTTTAGGATCCAAATAGGGTGGATAAAATGAAGGAACACTTTTGGTGTACTTTATTATAGTAATGTATCACTCAGGCTTAGAAGGAAAACTTAATCACACAACTGAAAACCTACAGTGTTGTATGAGACTGTATGTTGGATGGCAGAGAACCAACAGAATAGTAAGTTCAGTATTCCGGAGATGAGGTGAGAACATTACATTGAATGAGTTGTCACACAAGAAAAGACGTAATCAGGAATCAAGTCATTAGAGGGAAAATTGGGGTAGCTCCCACTATAGTAAAATGGTAGAGTCTTGGGTTAGGTGGTTTAAGTATGAGTGAAGAACATTCATAGAAGCACTGACTAGGAAGGTAGACCAGATAGAGGGTAGTCAAATTCATTGTTGTGTTCTTTATGTAATTTTGTGTTCTTTATAAGTCTCGTTTTTCAAGGTTTTTGCTGTCCGGGATACTTCTTGTTGCTTATTTGGTCATAACAAGGAGATTAAAACTTATTGTTATTGCAGATATAGAAGAAAGAGAGATCAATTAGTGGAACGTTCTTCTGCTGCAAGAATACCTACAATGTGGGGGCCATTCACATCATACTGTTATAAGTCTCTGTTAGACGGGATTGAGCATATTGCAATGGTTAAGGTGAGCATTTCTTGTGTATATAATATAGTTTCCGTGGAACTACCTATATTTTGCAACACTTTAGTGATGGGTTTTTGACAAGGTTTTGACTATTTGTCATTTGACAGGGTGACATTGGAGATGGAGAAGATGTTCTTGTGAGAGTACACTCAGAGTGTCTAACTGGAGACATATTTGGATCTGCCAGATGTGACTGTGGAAATCAGCTTGCACTTGCAATGGAACAGATTGAGGCTGCCGGTAGGGGAGTACTTGTATATCTACGTGGACATGAAGGAAGGGGTATTGGATTGGGCCACAAGCTCCGCGCTTATAACTTACAGGATGATGGACGCGATACCGTAGAAGCCAATGAGGAGTTGGGATTGCCTGTTGACTCTAGGGAATATGGCATAGGCGCACAGGTAATATATTAGAATTGCTCAATGGTTCCATAAAGGATTTTTTACAATAACATTTTGGGAGGTTCTATGTTTGTTTTGACGCAGCAAGATACTATTAAAGTCAATATGTAGATCTTTCATTGCTTTTGATGCATGTTTATTAAAGAGATATTTTGGCCGAATGTTTAAATCGACATTGTTCAATTAAATGGACTAAATTGTTATTTTGTAAATTATAGAGCATGAGACCGACCCTTACAGTTTCAATGACTGAAATGCTCATTTACTCGTAACATTTATGCTCAGCATAGAATTTTAACTGTTTAAATACATGGTGATCACTGTTGTTATCGAAAGTTATCACAGGCACGGCTTACAATTTGAAATGCTACTACTTTTTCAGATACTGAGGGATCTAGGTGTTCAATCTATGAAGTTGATGACAAACAATCCAACAAAATATGTTGGCCTCAAAGGCTATGGTTTGACTGTTTCTGGTAGGATCCCATTGTTAACTCTTATCACCTCCGAGAACAAGAGATACTTGGAGACCAAGCGTGTGAAAATGGGCCACATCTATGGCATGGAACTTAACAATGGCAATGGTAAAACCAATACTGTTGAAGAATCAAATGTTGTTGCTGGCTTTTGAACAAGCCTTCTTTTTACCTATTACCTATTACCTACATTTATCATATACAGCACAAGAGGAAGTAGAAATCAACACTACAGATGAATCCAAAAAGTGACTAAATTAATTCTATTTATGAACTGATTAGTGTAATTCATTTGCCTGATTTTCTTCAAGCAGGCACTACTAAATTACACTTCATTCTGAAACTTATAGTGCCACTCACTATAGATAAAGGCCATTACCAATACAAATTCTAGTTTTCTTAGTCTTTCTTTGGTGTCTGTTACAGAGGTTCATTGTATTACCTTGTTTATTGGAATATAATCTACCAAGTTTCTTCATTATTTTTGCTACAATAACTCATGTCAGTGGTTAAAAAGAGCTACATGATAGAAAGAGTCACGTTGTTCTGTAGCTCTACTATGTATGATTGTACCTTTCCTAGTCTTTTTTGGTTTAAAAATCTTGCAAATCATAAAATAGCCCTTCCATTATGTTTAGCATTATTCGTAAACATAAAAGGTTTGATTAAAAATGACATTGAATTAAAAAACAACTTTTTTTACACGAACAAATAAGAGCATATATCTAAACAAATTTTATATATTGTGTGTCTACAATTCAAAATGTGCAGTGATAACTACAATTTCATACTCATTATTAGTGTAATTATTATTTTTTTTTTTATATACACAGACAAAGTGACAATTGATAAATATCATTATAAACTCTCACACATAAAAAGTGAAAGATCACAAAACACTACATAAGAATTAAGATATACAGTCTAAATTGTTGGTATTACTGGTTGTGGTAGGGCCTTACATATACATCTTTTTATATATTATTGATAGGCCTTAAATAAATATTGTTGAAAAATTTCAATCTTATTAATGGATGATATGTCTTGAACTTATATTAGAATAATATAGGCTAAAGTGCACTTTTGGCCCCCTAAGTTTCAGGATGTTGCGATTTTGTTATTAAAAAAAATGAATAATTTGGCCCCCAAGAATTAGCCCCTTGCAATAGTGATCATTTTTGGCAATTTTGACCATTCAACGCTGATATGGCACGCCTCATGTGTATTTAGCTATTTTTAAAAAAAACAAATATCCACGTGGAAGAAATAAAAAAAAGGAAAAAGAAAATTGAAAATGGCTTGGCAAAACTCTAGCATCCAAAAACGACACAACAACGCCTTTTCCTAAATCAACCACCGGCCCCCAAGCCGGTAACACCACCCATTTCTCCCACCCTTTCTCCGCCACCACAATACCAAACTCACCTTCCTTTCTAATCTCAGAAGGTGCTTCCATAATCACCCTTTCTCCTTCATCAGCTTTACACACCGGTAAAACAACCACCGAGGTCGCCTCAGCTACTTCACCAATCTTCAACCTAACCACCGGAACAGGCACCTTTAATACAATATCTTCAACGTCTTCCTCTTCAGCCTTCCCATTCAGCTCCTCCAAAACCACTTTTCTAGCTTATCAGACTCTACAGCACTCAACGCTAGTTCAAGAAAAGAAGTTCTTGGATCAGAAGGATTCTTATGTTCCTTACTCTGTCTGTAATACAAATAAGCAAGACAATCTCCCGGGAGATGATAATCAAAACTCTCCCATGCCTTTTCGTCGCGTTGGTATAGTTGTTTTTGTGGTTGTTGCTATTGTTGTTGTACTTGTCGTTGTTTTTTGCTGTGTGATGAAGGGTTGTTGAGGACGGCTGAGATTGATTTAAGACGGTAATAAGAACGTTTGAGGACCTCTTCCTTTTTCTTTCCTTTTGATTTTTTTATTTTTTCTGATTTTTTTATTTTTAATTTCTTTTTCCATTTATTAAATTAAGAAAATGATTATGTGGTTTTTTAATTAAGTAATTACACATGTGGTCTGCCACATGGGCGTTGACTAGGTCAAAATTGGCCAAAAAGACTACTATTGCAAAGGAGCAAATTCTTGGGGGAACAAATTTTTTATTTTTTTTAATAGAGAGTCAAAATCGAAACATTTTAAAACTTAGGGGGCCAAAAGTACACTTTAGCCAATATTTACCTGAAACGGATTCTGGGCAGCCACATTGGCACATTCTATACAGCGACCTCTACTTCCCTATTCGCACTAATTACATTACTTCAAAAATTCCTTTTTAACTTTCACCTTGAAAAAATAAAAAATATTGTTTCACAATTTTTTTTATTAACTTGTTTATTTTTTTGATAAAAAAAACTAAGTGAGTGTAACTCCTCTCTATTACAATTTATAGCTTGTGACAACTAATTTATTAAATATCTTAGACAAAGTAATCTTGTATCTCATTGATCCATATAGAACCAACTCTTAGACAAGATAATCTCGTATCTCATTAATCCATTAAGTTATCAGATTAAATTTACAGTGTTTGATAAAATTATACGTTAACTATATGATAATTTTTTTTAAGGAAACTATATGATAAATATGAAATGTCATAAAAAAATATTTTTAATTTATATTCAATAATTATGGATCAATTGCTAGAGTGAATCCGAGTTTGATTTCTTAGTGAAACAATGTTTACCTATATGTTTTACTTATTTTTCAAATGAATTTCAGATAACTAGGTTTCCATTCCTCTAAGAATCGGACGGTTAACAAAAAAATCTATTCAATAAAATAAAAAGTTTGATTTTAAAATCATACTGAATCAAACTAGACCATATCTAGATAAATTAAATTAAATTTATTTTATTTTATACCTTAAAAAAATATCACTGATTCAAACTTCAAGTAATATTTTAATTTATTTTGGTGGAAAACTTAAAGTAATACTTTTTGAGAGGAAACTTAAAGTAAATGAGATGAATCAAATGTAGAGATTTTCCACTTTTTTTTTTTGTAGATATTTTCCAGTTTTTGCTAATGATACGTTTCACATGGTCCTGTTTCCGACCGTTAGCACTTTTCCAATATCCAACGGAAACCTTTGATTTTTTGTTTACATCATCACGCGTATATGTGATTATAATTAATTCTTAATTTCAACATCCAACGGCTTAAAACTGCGTCTTCACGTTTGACGCGCTAAAATCCTTATAAATACCCTTCTACCCTATGCTTCTTTCTCACACACTTTACTCTTTCCACAAAACAAACAAACAAACAAACAAACACACTTAGTAGTCTTGTTCTCTTCATCTATTCTTTTGTATTTTATTATTAGAATGGGTCGCTTCAACTTGAACATTGCTCTTATGATTGTGGCTGCATTGTTGTTGAGCTCTACAACAATGGCTCAATCTCCGGCTTCGTCGCCAACAAAATCGCAGCCACCAAGGAAAGCAATCTCTCCATCACCGGCGTCTTCTCCTGCCACTGAACCATCGGCTACTTCACCGGCCGTCTCTCCTTCTTCCATCTCTGGTCCACCATCTGAAGCACCAGGACCTGCTTCCAGTGCCGTTTTGAACAGAGTCTCTATTGCTGCTGTTGGACCTGCTGCTATTGTGATTTTCGCAGCGGCTTTCATCATGTAGAGATGGAATTCTTCTATGAAGTTTTTTTTTTAATTTATTAATCTTCTGTGTCATGAGGATTCATTCATTTGATTTATTTTGTATTAAGGTTCTTCTTAATGATACAATTCACAAACATATATCTTTTGTATTTTCATTTCTACATAATATAATAATTATCTATTATTATTGATTTAACTATCCTTTGTTTTATATATTCTTTCCAGTTCAGTTCAAAGTTCATACTCCACGGTGGATTTATAAGAATTGATATTAAAAAATAGCTGAATTTCAGACTAGTATAGTTGTGTTTGGTAATCTTATTTTCAGAATTTATTATTTTTCCTTAGATTAGTGAAGTTCAATCACTTCTGAATCCTGAGATTTTAATGTAACACAGTAGGATGCTGTACTTGATGACAACAGTCTTAAATCCCCCTCAATGTAAAGCTTCCTGGTATAAGTTGAGTTAACCAAAATGTATGGATTTAGTTCATCTTCTAAAATACATCAACTTTTGAAATTGAATTATACCAGGGACTGAATCCACAAACAGTTGTGTGTTATATATAACTAAATAAACTCATAAACTCTACAATTTTGATTACTACTAATGTATTATAAGGGACCTGATACACCTAATACCAAATTCTAAAATACACCTCACTAACCTTGTTTTTCTAGTGTAATTGTGTTACATAAGAAAATCACATGTCTCACCTTATTTTTGTACGCTTCTTTCTAGTGACATTATAAAATCAATTTAACAGGGTTGTCAAAATATGTCATGAGTCATTTAGAAACACTGTTTGTTCGTATTTAATAAAGACAACTAAACCAGATTAATGAAGTAAAATGGCTTAAGGTCAGGTTGACTTTTTATTTGATATATTTGTATATCTGCTTGTGTGTTTTTGTATGTCTCTCACAATAGCTTTCAGACGTGCTAGTGAAAGTTCTAAGCCCATCTCAAACAGCTCAAAAGGTATAAGTATAACTTATTAAGAGTAGTTATGAAATAGAGCAATAACACAATAAAATATGTTTGCATATATCACAGTTTCAAACTTTCAATGTTACATTTGAGGGTGACAAAGTAATGCTAAAAAAGTATATGAAGAACAACAAGAGTATCACAGTGGCATCTTACTGGGATTTATCTTACCAAGTAAAGGACACCCTCCCTTTAAGACCAAACTGATTGAGGACCAACCCAGCGCAGAAGAAATCAATTATCTAAAAAACAACAACCATCAATTTTTTTTCTTTCAGTAATACATATATAAAGCAATAAATTGTGATTTTTTTATGCATTATCTGATGTGATGCCTATGTTTGTAGTATATCATTTACGTAAAAAACGCCTTGTTCCAGCACAAGAACGCCAAGCTCACATGGTTGGGCTTCTAAACATATTTTGACGCTCTTTGATCGATACTCCTCCATCATAAATTATAAATTGCTTTAGAAAAAATTATTTTAAATTATAAGTCGCTTTATAATAACAAAAAAATATTAATGTTACATTTTATATAAAAAAAATTAATGTTACTTTTCAATTGTATTTTTAATA
Organism: Medicago ruthenica; assembly: GCA_018208015.1. Lineage (NCBI taxonomy): Eukaryota > Viridiplantae > Streptophyta > Magnoliopsida > Fabales > Fabaceae > Medicago > Medicago ruthenica. The sequence goes on from CM031372.1 coordinate 4,537,085, forward strand.
ATTTATTATTATCTCTTTTTTAATTCTTTAATTTATCTTTTTTATACAATTAATAAATAATAATTTTATAAAATAAATCATAATTTTTTGTAAAATAACTCATAATTTCTCTTTACAATTTCTCTTTACGTATAAAATTAATTAAATTTTTTAAATCAAGCAATTGAGTTCAAGTAGTAAAAGATCACTAAAGACGAATCGTTAAGGAGAACTTGAGTTCGATTCTTAAGTGAAACAATTCTTGATAAGTCTATCCTTATTAACTCCAAATTATTATTAGAGCTCATTTTCTCTGAAAAACGGTGGATTAATGCAAAAAAAAAAAATAATTATATTTTTAATTTGAGTTAAATGACGAAAATGACTCATAGTTTAAGATGGAAGGAGTAAACACCTTGTCCACTAAGCATTTGCTTGCTTCACACTCTCCTTTCTACAAAAAGTTTGTTTTAATAGTATTTTTGGAATATCAGGTGCCCCATTATGACTTTGATTCGAATCATTATTTCATTATTTCCCTTTAATTATTTTCCTTTTCTTTAATTATTTTCCTTTAATGCCTCACGAACAGATCATTTCCTCCTCATCACAGTTTGTTTACAAAAACTTCCCAATCAACATTTAATTCCCGAATAAATTCGTGCACTTTGCCAGGAACTCTTTTAAAACAAAATAATTGTTTTACATTCTTCAAAAAAAAATTGTTTTACAATAAGACTGAAAAAATTATTATTATTTTAGAAAACTAAAAAAACTTATTAAAAAGTAAAATATAAATTTATTAAAAAAATTGAAAACAAAATTTTAGTTTAAAATAAATAGATTTTAGGCAAACACTCCGATGATTTTGTTGGATACCTTCGTCAAATCATTTACTTCCATGTCATTTTTTGTATTTAATAATTTTAAAATTAATTTATGTTTTGAATTAATTTTTCTTATGGTACGAGTCACCAATAAAACTCCAAATCTGAAATAAATTTTCTATTTTTTTATTTTACTCAACTACTATTGAATTTAGAGAATTTTATTAATTATATGAAAAACAATTTGCTCAATGGTTGGTCGTTTTGCCCAAACCCTAATTCTGCGTGTATGGTCTGGATTCAATACACGCTTTCTCCTTCTATAAATTCTCTGTCCATGACCCTTATTCTTACACTCTCATACATTCCTCTTCTTCACCTCTCTCACTCTCTCTCATCAGAGTTCACTCTTTGTTTCTCTCTCTCTCTCTCTCTGGTTTTGAGAATGTCTCGCACTTACATGATGATGCTCTTGGTGGCAATGTTCATTCTCACCGTCGTCGCAGAATCTCCAGCGGCCTCTCCCAAAGTTTCATCTTTGAGTACTCCGGCTGCTGCTCCATCTCCATCATCAGTGTCTCCTCTCCCTCCGTCCCCAATATCTTCCCCTCCTGCTCGTGCTCCTGCGCCTCAGAAAAGTGGTGCTGCCTCCCATGGATTCTCCTTTGCTGGAATCTTTGTTGTCGCCCTTGTCGCGACCGCTTTGATTCTTTGAAGCTTAGGAGTTAGGATATGAATTAATTGTAGAGTTCTCTCTCTACACTATTTTATCGATCTCCTTATGTTTTAGATTTCATATATGTTGTTCTTTCTTCCGCTTGAAGAATCGTCGTGTATGGAGCAAATTATTATTAAATAACAAACTCCAATATATCTTGTCAAAAAAAAAAAACTCCAATATTATATTATATATACATTGATTTATTTTCGTACTGGTAAAGCATCGTTGGTTGTTTCATGAAGAAAAAAAATGTCATCTCTGGTTGCTATTTATTTATCCAATTGTTTGATTTGGAATTTGATCCGGTAATCATTTGTTTGCTGATTGCTAATAGTTCTGTTTTTATACAAGTATTGTTATGCAATTTATGAGTGATGTATTTGTTTTCGTATTAGTTGTGTTCCCGTGAACATACCTCAATTTATTTGAGTTTGAATTCAAATTCTCCATTTATTTGTTTTAATGGATGAATTTCTAGCGACTACGTTAGTTGACAACTTGTTAAAGAAAAAAGAAAAACAGACTTGGAGAAAAGAAAATGTTGTTTTATGAAAGTCGAAAGATGTATTAGTATGATAAAGAATATTTTTTTTAATGGTATCACCCTGTTAAGAAATCAAAAAATAGAATTAAAAAATTTGCCAATAATTATTTGATTTGCTAATAGCTCTTATTTTTGGCATGTAATGCTAAATGCATTTTATGAGAGATTTACGATAATGAAAGAATGAATCTTTTTTTTTATTCAAAAAAAGAATGAACCTTTTTTGGTATGGGTCTTGCTAAACGTGTCAAAAAAAGTGATATGCCAAAATTGTGTTTGATTTGAAATTTGGATTTATAATATTTTGTTTGCTAATAGCTCTGTTATTTTTGGTAACTATTGTTAATGCACTTTATGATAATGAAAAAAATTTAATTTATTTGTACGCGGTCTTGCCAACAAACACCACACGTTAAAAACTGTTTAATTTGGTAATATTTTTACTTGTTTGCTAATCTGGTAAGTATCTTAAATGCTGATTTGGTAATGTTTTGATTGCTAGCCTTATTTTTTCGGTAAATGTTTAAATGCATTTTATTAGAGATCTAGGGTAATGAAAGAATGAATTTTTTATTCTTTTTTATAAGAAGATTGTAATTTTGTTATACGAGTCTTGCTGAGCACGTGTTAAGAAACATCCTATAACTAAGATATGATGATAAAAATTGATTTAGATTTGAACCGCATGATTAGTGTAAAAAATATTGTATATTTAACTATACATATAATTTCAATCAAAATCTAAATTTCATAAAAAAAAAATATTGTTTATAATATACACACGTTAACACAATAAAAAGAACGGACAAATGTATTGATATGAACGCAAGTTTTCATAATTTTTTTAGGGGATAATCTTTTTAATATATATATATATATATATATAGACACACACACACACTCGTATACGAATGAATTTTTTTTACAGCTTCACCCTAACTATTTACATAATTTTATAAAGTAACTCGACGTTTTACAATTGTTTATAATATTTATATTTATATTTATTATAATAAACAATAATTCGATAATAAATTATCATGTAATATTGATGTATGCACTAATTGAGAATAGGCTCTTTAAGGGGGTATCAGATAGGTCGTGAAGCATCTACTACAGTTTCACATTTAGAATTTGTTGATGATACTTTGATTTTGGGTGACAAAAGCTGGGCAAATGGTTGATCAATGCGCGCAGGTTTAATCCTTTTTGAAGCTATATCGGGTTTGAAAGTTAACTTCAACAAGAGCTTGCTGGTTGGTGTTAATATTTCAGATTCTTGGTTGGCAGAGGCGGCAGATGTTATGAATTGTAAAAAATGGAGGCTACCTTTCTTGTATTTGGGTTTACCTATTGGAGGTAATGCACGTAGATTGAACTTTTGGGCTCCGTTGTTAGAAAGTATTATCAATGGGTGGTAGTCTGATTCTTTTGAAATATGTCTTCTCCTCTCTTCCGGTCTACTTTTTTCCTTCTTCAAGGCTCTCACAAGTATCATCTCCTCTATTAAATCTCTTTTAGATTGTTTTTTTTTGGGGGGGGGGGGGGGGGGGGTGAGGATATTAGGAAAATTTTGTGGGTTGATTGGAACTATATTTATATGGAAAAGGAGTATGGTGGTCTGGGGGTTAGGAGGATGCGAAAATTTAACATAGCTCTGTTAGGGAATTGGTGTTAGAGGTTGATAGTGGACATGGATGGGCTAACGGTGTTGGAGGTTAGAAATGGTGTTGGATAACGGTAACTGATGTTTTCTTTAGGGTGTGGAGATGGGGGAAGAGGCGTGGAAGTGGAGAAGAAGGTTGTTTGCGTGGGAGGAAGAGATGGTAGGGGAGTGGATAGGATTACTTCTTAATGTTACTTTGCAAGACAACATATTGGATCAATGTATATGGAGGTTGGACCCAACAACAGGCTATATAGTTAGCGGTGCAAATAAGTTTTTGGCAAATTTTGAACATTATGATCGTTCCATTTATTCAGATTTACTTTGGCATAAGGTTGTTCCTTTGAAGATGTCCTTATTTGCTTGGCGTCTTCTTCGAAATAGGCTTTCTACTAAGGATAACTTGTTCAGGAAGCTGTGTGTGACTGGTTTTGGTGTAACTAAATCGGCATATCATTTGTTTTTTGGTTGTTCTTTCTTCGGCACTTTATGGTATCTTGTTCGTCAATGAATCAATTACTCTTCTGTGGATTGATTTGGGGGGGGGGGGGTGAGGATATTAAGAAAATTTTGTGGGTTGATTGGAACTTTATTTGTATGAAAAAAGAGTATGGTGGTCTGAGGGTTAGGAGGATGCGAAAATTTAACATAGCTCTGTTAGGGAAATGGTGTTGGAGGTTGATGGTGGTTAGGCATGGGCTATGGTATAAGGTGTTGGTGGCAAGATACGGTGTGAAGGGAGGGAGGTTGAAAGAGGGGGATATGGATGGATCTATGTGGTGCAGGAGTTAATGAATGTTAGAGATGGTGTTGGTTTAAGGATAATGCTCATCGGGTATTAGGCAATGGGGTCAATACATTTTTTTGGACCGACCCATGGTTAGATGAGATTTATTTTATGGACAAGTTTAGGCGGTTGTTTGATTTGGCTATTGATCCTTGGATAACGGTAACTGATGTTTTCTTTAGGGTAGGGAGATGGGGGGAGAGGCGTGGAAGTGGAGAAGGAGGTTGTTTGCGTGGGAGGAAGAGTTGGTAGAGTGTCGAGGATTACTTCTTAATGTTACTTTGTAGGACGACATATTGGATCAGTGGATATGGAGGTTAAACCCAGCAACATGCTATACAGTTAGTGGTGCATATAAGTTTTTGGCTAATTTTGAACATTATGATCGTTCCATTTATTCAGATTTACTTTTGCATAAGGCTGTTCCTTTGAAGGTGTCCTTATTTGCTTGGTGTCTTTTTCGAAATAGGCTTCCTACTAAGGATAACTTGTTCAGGAAAGGTATTATCCATCATGATTCACAGCTTTGTGTGACTGGTTGTGGTGTAACTGAATCGACATATCATTTGTTTTTTTGGTTGTTCTTGCTTCGGCACTTTACGGTATCTTGTTCGTCAATGGATCAGTTACTTTTCCGTGGATTGATTGGGGGGGGGGGTAAGGATATTAGGAAAATTATGTGGGATGATTGGAACTCTATTTGTATGGAAAAGTAGTATGGTGGTCTGGGGGTTAGAATGATGCAGGAAATTTAACATAGCTCTGTTAGGGAAATGGTGTTGGAGTTTGATGGTGTACAAGGATGGGTTGTGGTATAGAGTGTTGGTGGAAGCAGGGCCGACCTAAGGGAGGTGCAAACAGCTCAACCGAGCTGGGCCTCTCAAAGGCATGGGACTAAAAAAAAAATTATAGCCCAGTATCCCCCCACTAAAAAAATCATTTATTCCTCCTTTACTATTCTGATGCAGCACGTTCTTCTTCCTCCATACGGATTGCAAGGCTTTGTGACTTCTTCTTCAGCTCTCTCTTGTCTCAACCAATGACCGCCGACCAGTTCTCTCCATACGGATTGCCTCACTTTGTTATTCTAACACACTGTTTCAACTTTCGACTACCGACCGCCGTCTCTCAACCGTTTCCGCCGTCTATCAAAGAATCACAACAATCATCTCCTTTTTTGCAGAAAACATTCGTTAATTGATATAGGTTTGTTAAATTTTACCTCTCTTTCGTTACTTTTTTTGAATGTTGAATGTTGAAAAATATGGTGCATAATTTCAGGTTCTGCATATTTCAGTTTTTAGTTGATACATGTTGCCAACTAAATTGCCTCCTAAATTCCAGGTTCTACATTTCATGTTGCCTCCTAATTGATACAGTCAAGAATTTCAGGTTCTACATTTTTTCAATCTTTCTTTATGCCTCCTAAATTGCCGCCTAAGATTAGAAAGTTTGAGTCTGGCGCTGAGAAGCGTAGGAAAAAGAAAAAAGTTGATGAGTTAATTGAATCCCAAACAGGAGCTCTTGATAAATTTATTGTAAAAGAACCACATATTCATATTGATGATAATGTTATTCCTATTGATAATAATGCTGATGTTGAAAATGTGGTTACTACTGAAAATGTAGAGGATAATGCTCATGTTGTTGCTACCGAAAATAATAATTAGATGATATTGCTGTTGAAAATCTTGATGTCGTTGCTGAAGATGGTGATGATAATGAAGATGATAATCAAAATGTTCTTAATGTTAATGACACTCACATAGTGTAGATATATTTCGTCTAAAAAATTGGGATTCTCTCGAGTCTAAAATGATTGAGTTGTTAGCTACAAAAGGCCCTAAAAGAGATTTAAGAGTTATGAAGGGTCCTAAAGATAAATCTTCTAGACGCTTTACGACTTATTTGTATACTAGAACTTTATCAAATGGAGAGAAGTGTGATAGAGATTGGCTTGTTTATTCAAAAGAGCTTGATAGATTATTTTGTTTTTGTTGTAAAGTTTCTAAAAGAGGGATTGGTAGAGGTCAATTATCAAATGAGGGTTTTAGTGATTGGTCACATGTTGGTGTTAGACTTAAAGAGCATGAGACAAGCATGGAACACGTTAAGAGCATGTCTACTTGGTATGAGTTGTGTCAAAGGATGAATAGTTTTCAAACTATTGATAAAGCAACTCAAAGATTGATTGAGAAAGAAAAGGATCATTGGAAAAGTGTTTTAAAAAGAATTATTGCAATAGTGAAATTCCTTGCTGTAACATCCCGCCTAAGACTCGAATATTAATAAATATTGAGACGAAGTATCGGAATGTTTTAAGCAAAGGACAATTTGGTAAATTGTCAGTTAATGGGTTATTTACGTGGCAAGGGTAATATTCCGCTTGGATGTATCGAGTAACAGTGTTGGAAACTTGTTAAGCAAGAATGGCAAACTTGTAATAAGTGGCATGGCGTTTTGGTAATTATTTGAAAAAGAGAGATTGTTTAAGAAGAAGAACAAGATATTTCTTGTTCATTCCTTTTCTTTTTCACTCACTCAATCAACTCTCATTCTCTCCCTCTTCCTCTCTATTCACACGCCCCATCTCTCCCTCTCTCACTCATCAAGATTTCAATTCAATTCATGAGAGAAGTTTGGCAAAGCAAGCTTGTGTGGAAGGCTAGAGCAAAGGAAAGAAACAAGGAGTATTGAAGAAGAACCAAGAGAAGAGAATAGAGGAGCAAGCTTGGGTTATGATTGGAAGCTAGGATTTGAGGAAAAGTTGGCAAGCTAGCAAACAAGGTGAGCTCCACTAAGTTTTATACCCATTTAGGGGTAAATTTTATGGTTTAGAGAGGAAAAGAATTCATGATGATTTTGTCTAGATTTGTATTAGTTAGTTTCCCTATTGTTAATACTTGTTATGCTATGATTTTATATGTTGAAAACCTTTGATTTTGATGTACAAATGCTTGCTGAACTGTGTTGGAACTTAAAACTCGTTTTTGAACTTTCTGGAACAGCTACAGGGGCTGCAACCCCTGGATTCATCGTGCCACGATGGCTTTCATCGTGCCATGATCATACTGATCAGGCAGCCATCGTGCCACGATAGGTGGCTGGCGTGCCACGATGGATCCAGCAAGGAACCCCATTTTTGAAATGTGTTTTTCTAGCCAGAAATCATCCGTACAGCGCTAGTATGCTTTTGTACATTTAAAAATGGAAGAATAGATCATAGTATACCTCGTATTAGCATGAGTGTGGGGTAAGAAACATCACATAATGTTGAGGATTAACCTCATTAAGAATCAAGGAAAATAATTAAGACAAAGGGTAGAGTATACCTAAGATACCCAGCAAATTAGGGACTTGGTTCCCCACTTTTAAGAGTTGACTCATGAGAACGATGAGCACAAGAACGTTACACATTCAAAGCTTAGAACCTTTTATAGGTTAAGTGACTAAGAGTGAGTAATTAAGAGTGCGATAGTTACGCACAAGAATGAGAATTAACGAGAACAATCTATTTCCCTAAGAAAGGAACCTATTCATAGGTTAGGCATTTAAGAATGATATTTAAGAATGCACTAGATATGCAATAAACATAAGTTATAGGTATAAGCAGAATAAGAACAAGAGTTATTAAGATATTAAGCCGTGGCCTTCGTAGTTCACGCCAGTGGGACACGAATGGTTCACTCATAAGTTTACAGAATATTTAATTCGCGTCTTCCGTCGTTCACGCCAGTGGGACACGGGAGGTATACGCATCAGTTAAGAATAATATTAAGTTGTGACTTTCGTTGTTCACGCCAGTGGGGCACGAAAGGTTCATGTATAAGTTAAGACTAATAATAAAGCATATTAATTCGCGTCTTCCGTCGTTCACGCCAGTGGGACACGGGGGGGTATACGCGTAAGTTAAGTCGTGTCTTCTGCTGTTCACGCCAGTGGGACACAGGAGGTTCACGCCAGTGGGACGTGTTATTCCGCAAGGATGACCGCACGACGACAAGAGGAGTCCGGTGTTAGCCTGATATGATAGGAATTTTCACCGGTTATCAGGGGAATGTGCTTCGGGGTTACTCCACCCGGGGGCATTCCGTAAAATGAACCCAGATAATATTGTTTGTTCAACGCTAACAGCTAACATAAGACATTTTATCAGTTAATTATTTTATTATGTTATCAGTCAGAGAATAGTTATCAGACAAGTATCAGTTATCAGGCGGTGATTCTAGGTTTCCCCTCGATCACCCAGTTATCAGGATATAGTCTAGACCTCAGGACTATTCAGTATCAGACTCAGTAAGTGATCCTAGGTTTCCCCTTGATCACTAGATTAGTAGGATGTAGTCCAGTTTATGACTACACAGTTTAGCAGGATCAGTCAGATAGCCCACTATGGGTAAGGTTAAGACTTGGCGATCATAGGTATCCCCAAGATTGCCGAGGTAGGCACGGCGACCCTAGGTTCCCTGTGGTTGCCAACAGTAGGTAGGGTAGGAGCTCACTGAGACATTATGTCTCATCCCTATCCTTCTGGTGCAGGTTTCAGGTTACCAAGTGGTTTTCAGATGAAGATCTTCAGGGAGACGCTGGATGGAGTGCAGTTGCTCGTCGCGGAGAAGCTCAGAAGGTTATCAGGATATGTTTATGTATTTATAGATGACATTTGGATATTTATGTAAACGAGCAAATTGTACTAATTCAGTGGTTTGTATATTTTAATTATTGTAAATTTTAATGTACCCAGTATCAGATTAATACACATGCTAAATATTCTAGATAATTTAGTATGGGTGTTACAATTGGTATCAGAGCAGGTCGATTCAGACCGTGCCTTGGGTCATTAAAGTTTCAATAAAAGTAGTGGGACCATTGGGTTCCGGATGTTGTTCTAAAGGTCACATCTAGTTGAGCCTGATCAACTCAATCTAGTATATGACAGTTAGGATAAATGTCTGAGAGCTGAATGTGACCAAGGAGGAATGAAGTGTATGAAGGGCGAAGATTAAGGTGACATGATTTTAAGACGGGATTGGCGGAGAAGTATTCACGCCAATTGGTGGCCATCAAACTGTAAAGTGACGAAGCCTGATAGTGGCAAGGTCTTAGAGACATAAAGGATAATTAACATTGAGGTGAAGTGCCTTAACCCAGGTGGACGCATCGTTGGATAGATGAAACTAACCACTCAAGTGTGGTTAATGAGTATGAACCACAAGTAAGTTTGACCCCATCAGATCAGCCACGTCTACTGAATCAGATTTGTGGAATAAGAAAAGGAGATGACATGCAGCCTAAGAACTAAGATGGATGAATAAGTAGTAACAATAAGACTCGTTGCATGTCAAAGCATGAATCAAATTTTTGGATGTATCCTAATGGTAAGAAGATTAGAAGAAAGAGAAGCTAGACTGGAATTTAGTATACTGATGGATGAATTAAGTTGAACACTCTTGATTAGACGGACAATATTGAATTTCCCCGATTGGTTAAGAAGGTAAGTTCAAGATAACACAAGATTATAGTAGACCAGTGTTGAAGGATGATCGGGATTTGAGCCGAGAATTATGTTGAGATTTTAATATATGGAAGATCGTCCTTTATATGAAATGTTAAGATTGTGATTAGAGTAACGGCGTTATATGTTTTTAACCGAAGAGTTTCCTTCCACGAATATTCAAGAAGCTGAAAGAAGATCACCCCGTGTAGATAAGTTCTGAGGGCGGTAATAAAGTATAGACTTCTGGCTGTTCAATTATATGCAAAATTACTCAGGTGTTAAGAATCGAGATTTGGATTGTGAATCCAGTAACAAGTAACTGGAGGAATCCAATAGATTATGGTAATGTGCAAAAGTTTAAGATCGTTTGAGCGGACACTCGAAGAGACGTAACTTATGTCTGGGCGTTCAAGAGGACCGGTAAGAGATTGAATTTGTTTTTAGACGAGTTGTTTCCGAAGGAACTTGAAGAGCAACTTAAGGGGCATGATAGAGTTATGGAGACCGTAGTTGTCTCGGAAAGATTATGGAATAAAATCCTTGCAGATAAAGATAAAATGTTTAGTAACGGGACTCAAACCCTCAGTAAATTCAATGTACGAAAGATGTGAATTTTCAGAAGTCATAGAATGTTCTGGAATTTGCCACAAGTGGATGTGAGTGAATTTAAGTTGACGCAAGCATGCTTTTAATCAGGTTTCCACAATGTTTAATGATTATACATGAAGTGCTAACCAAGAGATGATTATAGAATTCAGAATAGGGAAAGTAAGTATATGGCTCAGGCCCGGAAGGAACACGAAGTCTGGTGATGACCATCCGTAAGTTAAGCAGATGATTTTGCTATGATATCTATAAGTTATTAAGCAAAAAGGATTCGTCAAGGAAATTTTATTTATCAATAGTGGTGTATTGCTCCAATTCTAACTCGAGTTGTTAAGAATCAGAGTGGCGCAGCGGAGTAGTCATCCAAGAATGGAATAATGGACAACGCTAAGCTGAGGCTTAGAATATGAGAAGATGTTAAGTGCCTAATTCCTATTATACGGGATAGTAGTAAGTATAAGCGATTTGAGCATATCATGAATTCTAATGGAAAGTTATGGAAGTTAAGTTGATGAATACCTTAAACCTCGAAATCCATGAAGAATGAAATTTTTGAATTTGAGGCTTGATCAGAAACGACAATGCAATGGAGAGTGAGTTTAATTTCATGTTGTACCCACGTCATGTTAATCTATCTTAGCTGAAGATTTTGGAAAGTCTTGAACTTAATGTTCACCAGTAAAGGACGGAGAACTTTTACGTAGATTAAAAGTTATTCGTAGTCCACGGTAAAGGGCTGCGTAATTTCAGGTCATGACCAAAGGATTAAGAATGATGTCCCGTTAGTCGGACAAAGATGAGGTAATGTAAAGTGTACACGTGCTCGCTTATGTATGTAAGTTATATGCTATGAAATATATTATATAATGATATGTGAGACGACCTAAGCCACTCATCACATAGACTGAACTCCTATAAGTTTGGGAATATAGGAAGAAGAAAACATTTACGCTACGACAAGAAAGACGAGGATAAGTTGTGACAAGATCAATGGGAGATTGGCAAACTCCTAGTATGAAGAATGATTTCTAAGTTATTAAGATAGGTAACGACATGAATCCATCGAAATAGAACGCGGGTAATCAGTAAGATTTCGCGAGCCCTTGAGGAATTCTGTAGTGGAAGCAATGATTAAGATTATGGAAAGTAATACACCAAGATGCCTCCTCCTTGTATTTGTATAATGGAGGTAGTGCAGTGGTTTTACTCTCATTAAAGAATGGTATATTTATGGTAAAACCATACATGTAGGATGCCGTTGTACAAGGCGAAGATCGAGTATAAGAATTCAATGGAATCGTCGAGGATAATAAGAAAGTCCAATGTCGTTAGGTAAGATTACGCGGACTATGATGAGATTATAAGAATTCAGCACAAGTGTTAGGATTGGATAACTCTAGTTTGGGTTTGCAAGAAGTGTATGAACAAGGATACAGTCAGCAAGTTGGATGCGAGGATTTGGATAACCTCATATTCTACTACGCAAGAAAGTGTAATGCACATCAAGTGTTTCAGATAACAAAAGATTGTCGAATACATTCGACTTTTAGAATTGAAATCTAAGGGATTCCGACAAATAAGATGAACTGGAGTCTTGGCTTATGAAGGAAGTAGTATGTGAGATTAATTCATGTATGATAGCGGATTCTAAATTTCGAGGACGAAATTTCTTTAAGGGGGGTAGATTGTAACATCCCGCCTAAGACTCGAATATTAATAAATATTGAGACGAAGTATCGGAATGTTTTAAGCAAAGGACAATTTGGTAAATTGTCAGTTAATGGGTTATTTACGTGGCAAGGGTAATATTCCGCTTGGATGTATCGAGTAACAGTGTTGGAAACTTGTTAAGCAAGAATGGCAAACTTGTAATAAGTGGCATGGCGTTTTGGTAATTATTTGAAAAAGAGAGATTGTTTAAGAAGAAGAACAAGATATTTCTTGTTCATTCCTTTTCTTTTTCACTCACTCAATCAACTCTCATTCTCTCCCTCTTCCTCTCTATTCACACGCCCCATCTCTCCCTCTCTCACTCATCAAGATTTCAATTCAATTCATGAGAGAAGTTTGGCAAAGCAAGCTTGTGTGGAAGGCTAGAGCAAAGGAAAGAAACAAGGAGTATTGAAGAAGAACCAAGAGAAGAGAATAGAGGAGCAAGCTTGGGTTATGATTGGAAGCTAGGATTTGAGGAAAAGTTGGCAAGCTAGCAAACAAGGTGAGCTCCACTAAGTTTTATACCCATTTAGGGGTAAATTTTATGGTTTAGAGAGGAAAAGAATTCATGATGATTTTGTCTAGATTTGTATTAGTTAGTTTCCCTATTGTTAATACTTGTTATGCTATGATTTTATATGTTGAAAACCTTTGATTTTGATGTACAAATGCTTGCTGAACTGTGTTGGAACTTAAAACTCGTTTTTGAACTTTCTGGAACAGCTACAGGGGCTGCAACCCCTGGATTCATCGTGCCATGATCATACTGATCAGGCAGCCATCGTGCCACGATAGGTGGCTGGCGTGCCACGATGGATCCAGCAAGGAACCCCATTTTTGAAATGTGTTTTTCTAGCCAGAAATCATCCGTACAGCGCTAGTATGCTTTTGTACATTTAAAAATGGAAGAATAGATCATAGTATACCTCGTATTAGCATGAGTGTGGGGTAAGAAACATCACATAATGTTGAGGATTAACCTCATTAAGAATCAAGGAAAATAATTAAGACAAAGGGTAGAGTATACCTAAGATACCCAGCAAATTAGGGACTTGGTTCCCCACTTTTAAGAGTTGACTCATGAGAACGATGAGCACAAGAACGTTACACATTCAAAGCTTAGAACCTTTTATAGGTTAAGTGACTAAGAGTGAGTAATTAAGAGTGCGATAGTTACGCACAAGAATGAGAATTAACGAGAACAATCTATTTCCCTAAGAAAGGAACCTATTCATAGGTTAGGCATTTAAGAATGATATTTAAGAATGCACTAGATATGCAATAAACATAAGTTATAGGTATAAGCAGAATAAGAACAAGAGTTATTAAGATATTAAGCCGTGGCCTTCGTAGTTCACGCCAGTGGGACACGAATGGTTCACGCATAAGTTTACAGAATATTTAATTCGCGTCTTCCGTCGTTCACGCCAGTGGGACACGGGAGGTATACGCATCAGTTAAGAATAATATTAAGCTGTGACTTTCGTTGTTCACGCCAGTGGGGCACGAAAGGTTCATGTATAAGTTAAGACTAATAATAAAGCATATTAATTCGCGTCTTCCGTCGTTCACGCCAGTGGGACACGGGGGGGTATACGCGTAAGTTAAGTCGTGTCTTCTGCTGTTCACGCCAGTGGGACACAGGAGGTTCACGCCAGTGGGACGTGTTATTCCGCAAGGATGACCGCACGACGACAAGAGGAGTCCGGTGTTAGCCTGATATGATAGGAATTTTCACCGGTTATCAGGGGAATGTGCTTCGGGGTTACTCCACCCGGGGGCATTCCGTAAAATGAACCCAGATAATATTGTTTGTTCAACGCTAACAGCTAACATAAGACATTTTATCAGTTAATTATTTTATTATGTTATCAGTCAGAGAATAGTTATCAGACAAGTATCAGTTATCAGGCGGTGATTCTAGGTTTCCCCTCGATCACCCAGTTATCAGGATATAGTCTAGACCTCAGGACTATTCAGTATCAGACTCAGTAAGTGATCCTAGGTTTCCCCTTGATCACTAGATTAGTAGGATGTAGTCCAGTTTATGACTACACAGTTTAGCAGGATCAGTCAGATAGCCCACTATAGGTAAGGTTAAGACTTGGCGATCATAGGTATCCCCAAGATTGCCGAGGTAGGCACGGCGACCCTAGGTTCCCTGTGGTTGCCAACAGTAGGTAGGGTAGGAGCTCACTGAGACATTATGTCTCATCCCTATCCTTCTGGTGCAGGTTTCAGGTTACCAAGTGGTTTTCAGATGAAGATCTTCAGGGAGACGCTGGATGGAGTGCAGTTGCTCGTCGCGGAGAAGCTCAGAAGGTTATCAGGATATGTTTATGTATTTATAGATGACATTTGGATATTTATGTAAACGAGCAAATTGTACTAATTCAGTGGTTTGTATATTTTAATTATTGTAAATTTTAATGTACCCAGTATCAGATTAATACACATGCTAAATATTCTAGATAATTTAGTATGGGTGTTACACTTGCTAAACATAATTTGGCCTTCCGTGGTTCAGTAGACAAATTGAATGAAGATTCTGTGGTTCAGTAGACAAATTGAATGAAGATAGCAATGGGAACTTTTTGGGCTTAATTGAAATGTTAAATGAATTTGATCCATGTGTCCAAGAACATGTTAGACGTATTACAGATGATAATCTTCATGTTCACTATCTTGGGCCTAAAATCCAAAATGAGTTAATACTTTTGCTTGCTTCTAGAATTAAAAATCAAATTATTGAAAAAAATCAAGCAAGCAAAGTATTTCTCGGTGATACTTGATTGTACTCCTGATGTTAGTCACCAAGAACAAATGTCTTTGATAATACAATATGTGGATGTTTCGTCAAATTTTGTTAGCATTGAGGAGTCTTTTTTAGGATTTTTGAATGTGAATGATACAACTAGGTAATGACTTTTTGATGTTTTACAAGATGAATTGAAAAATCTTGATCTTGACATCTTCGATGTGCGAGGACAAGGTTATGATAATGGGTCAAATATGAAAGGAAAACATCAAGGTGTACAAAAGAGGGTTTTAGATATAAATCCAAGAGCCTTTTATACTTCTTGTAGTTGTCATAGTCTTAATTTGACATTGTGTGATATGGCTAACTCATGTGGTAAACCTAAGATTTTTTTGGAGTTGTTCAACACATTTATACTATTTTTGCCAACTCTACTAAGAGACGACAAATTTTGAAAGATAATTTAAAAGGGTTGACTCCAAAATCATTGTCATCCACTTGTTAAAGGAGAGTCATATAGAAAGTGTCAAAGTTGTAAGAGCCCAAATGTCAGATTTTATTGAAGCTTTACTTGAAGTGTCAGAAAAGGATCTTGATTCTAAAATAAGAAGTGAAGCTAAATCTTTAGCAACACAAGAACTTGTTGATTTTGAGTTTATAGTATCTATAATTATATGGTTTGAAATATTATGTGCAATTAATTTGGTTAGCAAGCTCTTACAGTCATATGATATGCTCATTGATGTTGCTATGGCAAAAATAAAAGAGTTGATTTCATTTTTTAAAGAATGTAGAAAAACCGGTTTTAAGAAGGCCTTGGATGATGCTACGAAAGTTGCTATTAAATTGAATATCGACCCAATATTTCCTCAAAGGCACATAATTCGAAGAAAAAGATAGTTTGATGAGGATTTGAATACCCCGTCAGTTGAGCAGTCTGAAGAAGAATCTTTTAAGGTTAATTAATTTCTTTGTCTTGTTGATCAAGTTGTTGTATCTCTTAATAAGAGATTTGGACAATTCAAACAATATGAAACTGTTTTTGGTTTTTTGTTTACTTCTGACAAGTTTAAATCATTGGATAATGCGACTTTGGAGTCTTGTTGTAGTAATTTTGAACAAGCATCGAAATATAACGAGGAATCTGATATTGATGGGAGAGAACTATATGTGGAGTTAAGGTCACTAAAAGATATCTTGCCTGATGAAGATATGTGACCTATTGAGATTTTAAGATTTTTGAAAGGCATGAGTTTTTTTTCCTAATACAATTGTTGCATATAGAATTTTATTGACTATTCCCATGACAGTTGCCTCCACAGAAAGAAGTTTTTCAAAATTGAAGTTGTTGAAGTCTTACATGCTATCTACCATGCTACAAGAAAGACTTAATGGCTTAGCCATGATAGCAATTGAGAATGCTTTGTTGGAAAATATACAATATGAAGAGTTGATTGATCAATTTGCTTCAGTAAATGTGAGTAGGAAGACTCGTTTTGGTGCGAAGGAAGACTCGTTTTGAGTATCTAGAAGGTTGATAAAGGTATTCGCCTGAACTTATATTTTTATATTATTTATTAGAATATGGATCTTTTTGTGTTAGTTACAATGATGATTATTTCTTATGTTTACGGATTTCATTTTCAATTTAAATAGAAGATTACTCTTTTTTTTTTTAAAAAAAGGCATTTTTATTTTATTACGGGCCTCTTTTTACTTACATAGTCGAGCCTCTAGATTCATAGGAACGGCCCTGGGTGGAAGGATACGGTGAGGAGGGAGGGAGGTTGAAAGATGGGGATATGGATGGATCTATGTGGTGCAGGAGTTAGTGAAGGTTAGATATGGTGTTGGTTTAAGGATAATGCTCATTGGGTATTAGGCAATGGGGTCAATACATTTTTTTGGACCGACCCATGGTTAGATGGGATTTCTTTTAGGGATAGGTTTATGTTGTTGTTTGATTTGGCTATTGATCCTTAGATAACGGTAACTGATGTTTTCTTTAGGGTGGGGAGATGGGGGGAGAGGTGTGGAAGTGGAGAAGGAGGTTGTTTGCATGGGAGGAAGAGTTGGTATGGGAGTGTCGAGGATTACTTCTTAATGTTACTTTGCAAGACGACATATTGGATCAGTGGATATGGAGGTTGTACCCAGCAACATGCTATACAGTTAGCGGTGCATATCAGTTTTTGGCTAATTTTGAACATTATGATCGTTCCATTATTCATATTTACTTTGGCATACGGTTGTTCCTTTGAAGGTGTCCTTATTTGCTTTGCGTCTTCTTCGAAATAGGCTTCCTTCTAAGGATAACTTGTTCAGGAGAGGTATTATCCATCATGGTTCACAGCTTTGTGTGATTGGTTGTGGTGTAATTGAATCAGCATATCATTTGTTTTTTTGGTTGTTTTTTCTTCGGCACTTTATGGTATCTTGTTCGTCAATGGATTGATTACTCTTCCGTGGATCCGTTTCATGTTTCAGACCATTTCGTTCAATTTGGTAAATCAACAGGCAATTCTAAATTACGATGTTCGTTTATGCAACTGGTTTGGTTCATAGTGGTTTAGGCAATTTGGAAATAGAGAAATAATAGATTATTTAACGATAAGGAAGACCCAGTTCACCAAATTTTAGACAAGATTAAGCGTATCTACTGTTGTTTGCTAAAAGCAAAAAATGTTACTTTTGCTTTTAGGTATCAACACTGGTGTTCTAGCCCCTTACTTTGCTTAGGCGATGGGCTTTAGCTCTCTTTATCCTGTTTAATTTTTTGTTGTATCATTGAATTAAACTTGTGTGTTTTACCTTGACACACCTTGTGTTAGGTAAAACTATTTTTTTTTTGTGGTAATATATTCCATTTTAGCTTCTTCAAAAAATTATTAAAAAAATATGATTCTTATATATACTTTATCGTTAAATATTTCTATGAATATTGGTATATCTTCCATACTTTTTATAGTAATTATTTCTTGTCCAGGGCACGAGTCTCTCACCAGAAATAAGAATGAATCTTATTGATAATAGTGTGTAACGAGTTAAAGAATTGAAAGGGGCAATATAAAAAATACGAATGTGGACTCTTATAAATAAGAGAAGACCAAAGAAAAAGGGGGGAATTGTGATGTCATAATCATCTTCTTTTCTATCTTAATTCTCATTCTATAATTCTCTCTAATTCTTCATTCTTTATTGTACTCATTCAAGCTTATACATTGCTTATGAAACTTATTTTACTTCATCAACTCAATTAACACAGTTTATGGATTCTACTCCATTATAGGTCCGTTGCATAGTGTTTTAAAAACTGGATCGTTCATCGATCCAGCATGGTTATTAGGTCGCTGATTTGTTGGTTGAACCACTGAGTTACTCATTATTCAATAAAATCTTCAAGGAGAATCGAACCAGCACACCCATAGACACTCAAAAAACACATACCCGCTAAAGCAGCAACCTTTGAAATGTATAAAATTGCTTTTAATCATTATATATCTAAAGCACATTCCTTTTTAAATTAAAAATATACATGTAATATAATAAAAATTATAAATACTTATGTTAAAATATCCATAAAATCCGGTTTAAATTATGTTCCATAGACAAAAAGTTATTGGTCACTCGAATTAACTAATAAAAAAAAAATATAAATTTACACACATTAAACGAATTGACCCGCCCACAAAATCATTTCTAGCTCCGCCATTGTGTCTGAACTGGATTAAACCGAATGACTCGGTTATATAATCTCGTCATTATAAATTTTTGGTATATGTATCAAATTGGATTGAATTTGATGACTCTATCTATAAAAATAATTTAAAAAAACTATGGCACCTATAAAATATCAAAAATCATTAAAACTAACATAATTTCACAACATGTATGTTTTATACCTTAATAAATTCATACGGCATTTTAATTAATTATTAAAAATGCCTTAAAAATTTTAACTTTTTTTGGACATGAATAAAAAATGCCTTAAAATATTTAAATTACAAATTTGTAAATACATTAGAAAATAACTTGACACTTATAAGATGAATTATATACTTTTATCTGAACATATGGTTATAGGCGACATTAGAAAATAATTTTAACTTTTATTGTTTTCTCTAAACATTTTGATGTGATGGTAGGCGACATTTAATTCCAAAATATGATTACTAGATAAAATTTTAGAAGCAAACAAAAACCAAATAAAAAAGCATGATGCAGTGGTATGGGTTGTGGGATGCAATTGACATGTCTCTTTAATAAAAAATCACTTTGTGCATCAAACCGGTCCTGTTTATAAATACTGTCCAATGCCATTTTTTTAATAAACTCTTTTTAATAAAAAAAATCACTGTGTGCCTCAAACCGGTCCTGTTTATAAAAACTGCCCCGGTCAACAGTTTTCACCGGTTCTGACCCAGCCGCACTGGTTCGTACTAGGTCGACTGCATAGCCGATCTAAAACCTTTACTGGACCAATTAGGGATCCGATTCTTGGTTCAATCGAACTGACCGGTTCGGTCTAGTTTGTAAAAACAATGCTTAATACAAAATGGCTCCTTGAGCCTCCCTGAGGATCTGCTACACAGAATCCCAATTACTAAGATCCCTTTTAGTACATTCCAATTGGCTAGTATCCCAGCTGCCAAGGATCTGATACATGTGCATCTTTAGATCAAGTCTGCAGTGGGAGTTTGATCCTATTTTGCCACAATCTCTACAAGTGTCTCTTATTCGTTTGGTCTCGATGACTCTCCTTCAAGTGTGGGTAGCAAGTAGGGATGTGTTGGAACATTGGTGTGAAGTTGGAAGGAAACTAGAAGATTAAACACAAAGTAATAAGACTTTGAACTAGTATGGTGTGAATTGAAAAAATAGAGAGTGGGGGTCCCACATAAAATAGAACACACACATTAGTAGTGTTTAAATTGTGGTATTTAATTTTAAATACTTGATAATGATAAAAATAATAGTAATTATTATTTTTATTCATAGATATCACTTCCACAATTTAAGTTTATGTTGGTTGTGATAAGGTTTGAGAAACCAACTGAATTTCCTATTTTTCCTTCATTCATATCCAATGAGTTTGTTTCCTCCACTTTTGTGGATTTGTTTCCTTTTGATCTTATCCACAAGTGTTATTGAACTGATTATTGGTTAAGTTTTTTTTTTATCTTATCCATTAGAGTGACTGCTGCAGCAATTTTAGCTAAAACAGTTACAAAATCTCTATATAAATAGAGGACTCCACTCAGTTCAAAAAACACACCAAAGAGTTCTATTGAGTTGTCGAAAACTCTTTCTCTCTTCTCCCTCCAGCTTGTGTTAACGAGCTATTCTTCTCCTTATCTCATTTTTCTGTCCCTTCAGATTTAAGAGTGTTCTTAAGACCTTAGTCCCTATTCGGTATAATGTCCCTTCGGAATTAAGAAAGGTCTTAAGAACATAGTCCCTTCGATAATATATGTCCCTTACTTTTAAGATCATAGTCCCTTTTGAAATAATAATGTCCCGTCGGAATTAAGAATGATCTTAACGGTATATATAAATATTCTTTCTATATTTTTCTATTTTGGAGAAGTTAAAAAGTTAGAACGGTGGTATCACCGTATTTGAGTGGTCTTAGTACCATATTGATATTTTGGAGAGCTTAAAGGTTAGAATGGTGATAACACCATATTTGAGTGGTTTTAGCACCATTATAGACTGGTCACAGTACCATATTAGAAAGTGGTTTCAGTATTAAAGAGTGGTCTTAGTACCATATTGGGGGTGTAAATCTCGAACGGTTTTCTACAGTGCAGTAGTTAACCGCACAGTTGTAGTTGGGCTTGTATTATCCTGGAGGCGGCGTGGTTGATAGTCTGCCTTGCACAATTTTGGGCAGTGCCGCGAAACGTCTTAAAGAGAGCGACCTGGTCGTGACTCAACCTAGTAACAACTTCGGTAGATAGTCCCTTTCAAAATAGAATTTGGAAATCCAAATACAACAGTTTGGAAATCCAAAAACACAGGTATAATTGCTAAAGAGTATAAACATAATTATATGGTTTATATATTGGAAGAGGATCCATCTGGCCTTCAAGAAGCTTTGTATTCATTGGATGCTAACTTTTGAAAAGAAAAAAAACAGTAAACGATGAAATGAATTCTCTAGAGTCTAACGAAACACGACTCTTAGTTGACTTGCCTCCTAATTGCAAACCAGTTGGTTGTATTTGAATTTTGGAAATGGAAAACTAAAACCTGATGGTTCGGTTGCTAAATACAAGGCTCACCTTGTAGAAAAAGGTTTTAGGCAAAGAAAAAATATAGATTTCTTCGACACTCATTCACCAGTCACTTGAATCATATTCATGAGAGATACTAGTCCCTATAGCCGATGTACATAACTCATAGTACTCCAAATGAATGTGAAAGCTGCCTCTTTACATGGTGAATTAGAAGAAGAAATTTATATGGAACAACCAGAAGGTTTTGTGATTCAGGACAAGAAAGCAAGGTCAGTAAGTTAGAAAAATCTTTGCATGGTCTAAAATTAAACTACTAAGAAATGACATGAAAAATTTGACAACCAAAAGATATCGAATGAGTATAAAGTGAATGAAAGTGACAAATGTATTCACTACAAATATGTAAATAACATTTGCACGATCATATGTCTCTATGTAAACGACTTGCCCATATTTGGTTCAAAGATTCATGCTATAAATTATGAGAAATCATTGTTTATCAACAACATTGATAAGAAAGACCTAGGCGAAGTTGAAGTAATTCTTGGTTTCAAGATTACTATATCAAAAAAAAAGAAATTTTTTGATCAATCTCACAAGATCTTAAGAAATTTAATTATTTGACTATAAATTTGCAAGCACACCTTATGATCCAAGTGTAAAACTCTTCAAGAACACTTGAGGTGGTGTTAGACAAATAGAATATGCGAGCATCATTGGCAGTCCTTAGATATGTCACTGAATGTATTAGACCCGACATTGCCTATGTCGTGGAACTCTTGTGCAAGTTTACTAGTAGACCAAGTGAGAAACATTGACAAGTTATTGAAAGAGTCATAAGGTGCCTTAAAAAGACTATGACTCTATGATTACATTATGAGGAGTATCCTGTTGTACTTGAATGGTACAAGATACAAAATAGAACATCCTTCAGATGAGTCTTAAGCGACCAGTGGCTACACATTGAGCATCACTGGAGGATTTGTTTGTTGAAACATATGATATTGACTCAATCCAAACTGGAATGATCTGAGATGAGAACACTAGAGAAAACCAGTGAAGAAGCAAGTTGAGAAAATGCTTGCTAGTTGAGATCCCCTAGTGGATAAATCTGTTGCCAGGAGTGTTAATTCATTGTGATAGTACTGCAACTATTACATAATTGAGAATCGTTACTACAATAGTAAGAGACGATAATTAAGGCACGAACACATAACAAATTAGAGAGCTAGCTACTCTTAAAAGGAACGGTTAAAGTAGATCATGTACGTACTGATAAAGAATTAGTCAATTCTTTGACGAAAGGAATTACTAGAAAGAAAGTCATAAACATTTCCAATAAGATGAGACTAATGCCTAAAGATCACAAGTGATGGTAACCCGACCTAAATGACTGAAGATCCCAAGAAATAGGTTCAATGGGTAATAACAAGTCATGAGTGAAAGAACATGCTATGAGAAAATTAAGAAAGCATGAATCCTGCAGCGACAGAAGGATGAGATAATAGAAACTCTTAATGAGATCTATACTCTATGTTGAGTGGAGTACATAGCTACAGGAGGACTCTTGATAGACTCACCTATACGAATGTGGAACTGAGGCCGGTTCCTATGGGATTTTGAGGCAGAATACCTAGAGCGTTCGTTAAAACTGGGATAAACGTGCACGGCCATAAATGCACGGGCTTTTAGAATACACTTTAGGAAAAGGTTTGTGTGCGGACTCTATGTCTGAGATAGAGTTCAATGCTGTAAGCAACTCTTGTTGAATCGGAATAGTGTTCGCTATGCAAAGGTTCAAGTTGTAGGCGACACCTTTGTTTATTAGCAACCTTATAGAAATGTTTTGACGTTATTATTGAAACCATTTTTTAAATTCAAGTGGGGGACTGTTGGAACATTGGTGTGAAGTTGGAAGGAAACTAGAAGATTAAACACAAAGTAATAAAACTTTGAACTAGTGTGGTGTGAATTGAAAAAATAGAGAGTGAGGGTCCCACATAAAATAGAACGCACACATTAGTAATGTTTAAATTGTGGTATTTAATTTTAAATACTTGATAATGATAAAAATAATAGTAATTATTATTTTTATCATAGATATCACTTCCACAATTTTAGTTTATGTTGGTTGTGATAAGGTTTGAGAAACCAACTGAATTTCCTATTTTTCCTTCATTCATATCCAATGCGTTTGTTTCCTCCACTTTTGTGGATTTGTTTCCTTTTGATCTTATCCACAAGTGTTATTGAACTGATTATTGGTTAAGTTTTTTTTTTATCTTATCCATTAGAGTGACTGCTGCAGCAATTTTAGCTAAAACAGTTACAAAATCTCTATATAAATAGAGGACTCTACTCAGTTCAAAAAACACACCAAAGAGTTCTATTGAGTTGTCGAGAACTCTTTCTCTCTTCTCCCTCCAGCTTGTGTTAACGAGCTATTCTTCTCCTTATCTCATTTTTCTGTCCCTTCGGATTTAAGAGTGTTCTTAAGACCTTAGTCCCTATTCGGTATAATGTCCCTTCGGAATTAAGAAAGGTCTTAAGAACATAGTCCCTTCGATAATATATGTCCCTTCGAAATAAAGAGTACTTTTAAGATCATAGTCCCTTTTGAAATAATAATGTCCCGTCGGAATTAAGAATGATCTTAACGGTATATATAAATATTCTTTCTATATTTTTCTATTTTGGAGAAGTTAAAAAGTTAGAACGGTGGTATCACCGTATTTGAGTGGTCTTAGTACCATATTGATATTTTGGAGAGCTTAAAGGTTAGAATGGTGATAACACCATATTTGAGTGGTCTTAGCACCATAATAGAGTGGTCACAGTACCATATTAGAAAATAGTTTCAGTATTAAAGAGTGGTCTTAGTACCATATTGGGGGTGTAAATCTCGAACGGTTTTCTATAGTGCAGTAGTTAACCGCACAGTTGTAGCTGGGCTTGTTTTATCCTGGAGGCGGCGTGGTTGATAGTCTGCCTTGCACAATTTTGGGCAGTGCCGCGAAACGTCTTAAAGAGAGCGACCTGGTCGTGACTCAACCTAGTAACAACTTCGGTAGATAGTCCCTTTTAAAATAGAATTTGGAAATCCAAATACAACAGTTTGGAAATCCAAAAACAACATGATGTTATATCGTTAAATATCCCCCCATATACCCTGATGTAGTATCCCAGTCGTGCATGACATGGTTGCCTCGATCCTCTACCGTCATCATATGATCCACATGCTCAGCATAGGTCCACATGATTACGAGTCGTCAAAACTGGAGCAATGATGGTTTGATATTGTCTGGAAATGATAGGAACAAATGATAACTGTTGTTATTTCATGGATGTCTAGAGCAGTGAAGGGGTGTTTGTCGTTGTGAAGGGTGTAGGCATAGAAGAAAACATCTTGAGGCAACAATTGATCAAGCTGCTCTCGATACTCATAGTTGGACAAAACACATTTGCATGTTGATCCCGATTCTCCCTGTATGTAGGCTCATAATCCAAGGTGCCATTACCCTGAAAGTGTAGGAAGACCCATGCTTGCATCAATATATACTAATCAGTAAACAACATTCAATATGATATTTTGAACAATTAACTAAATAATGATATGAGTATGTTACCTAAAGCATTGTCATATAACCTGCGATAGGCTTTGTATTATAATGGCAGATAACATTAAGCTCCATGTATAAGTAATCTAAGGGAGTAATCCCTCCAGAGAAGTCGTAGACCATATCAAACTCCTTAAAAACTCTAAGTATGTCCCATCAACATACATAGCTCTCTTGTCTAAGAAGATGGTAAAGCCCACCATTATAAGCAAATACACTATGTTGGCGTACTATCTGTTTGGATGTCTCATAGTGCCACCTCTAAAAAAATGCAGACATGTTATGATCAATTAGGGTGTAGCTCATGGTTGCGAGGTCTTCCAATCCACTGCCTCTTATAACAACTACGAACTACCTCTTCCTTTAGAGTATTCATACAAATGGTATTTTTTCCGTTTCTGACACATTTAAGTGTGTCACCGAACTAAAATAATAATAATAATAATAATTAGAAGTAACTAATATATAATAAAAAAAATGAATTAGAATACATAAGACTGACAAATCGTACAACTCTCCCATACACGCCTGGTCATGTGGTTCACGTATTATGACAAGACAAACATGTCGTACGAGCCTCCAAGATATGACCCCCCGCCTCATGCACCCTAGTCTCCTCTAGCTCTGGCTTTGCGGATTCACCGCTCTCGACATTGCGTCTCATATCATGCTCTTGCCCGCAGAGAGGCAGTGACTAAGACCTGCTTGTGATCAACACGTCTGTCTATTTCTGAAACATTGACAACATCATGAAGAAATCAACAATTTTGCAATTTTGAGCATCTTTCGAATTTTTGAATATGAAACCATAAAAAACATATTCTGGATTCTAAAATTCGAACTTAACTAATACGACAGAAAGAAAATAATGCAAGCAAAAATGCAAGTTCTGAACCTTCATAGTTGAAATCTTAAAAAATGTTATGGATTCAACCAAGTATTGATGAACAATGGCATAATGTAGCGGATCTCAGATTTGAAGGGATTTTTTTTTTTTGTAAACTAAAACTGATTTGCTAAAGTGAGGAAAAGAAGAGAGGTTTGAATTGTATATTGAAATGTTTCAGTTTTAAAATCCGAAACACGCTCTAGATTCTAGAATTCGAGTTTGGTCATTTCGAAAATAAAATGGACACGTACTAATTTATGGACTAGGTTTGTGTGCAGTCGAGATGACATGACTATACTGAAGTCAATCAAATCACTTATGGACCATCCAAATAAGATCGGACGGTCCATACTTTATATTTGAACTTTTTATTTAAAAACAATTAAAGTTTGAACTTAAAATTTAAAATGTTTGATCTACATCAGACGGTTCAGATCTGTTGATTGCAGTGCAGTCAACTGCATTCAATCCAAATCCCTTATTTACGTGGTTCACGTCGGCAGAGATGAAAATAAAGTAGGCCTAATCCAACCGATAGAGTATATGAACTGAAAGTGAAGTCCAACCAACCGAAAAATCAATCAATTCAAAGGTCTTAAAAGTCAATGACAGAATAACTTAGCAAACCTGCTGGAATTAATTTTCCCTTATCATTTAATTATTTTTAGAGTATTATTTACACTCGATTCATATAAGATTTAATTTAATTTAATATTATAAAATAAGTTGGAAACTTTGCAAAGTCAAAATTGTAGACCTCACTTCATCATCATCTTCAATTCAACTTTGATCAAAATCTGAATTGAATTGTAATGATAATAATATGGGGTTGCAATTACATCATAGAAAGTTGATGGCAAAATTCTGTGAAACAATATGTCACACAAATTGTCCATCAGACAAAAATTGCACTGTTTGCTTCAAATTCTGTATAACCAGTCCACAAATCCCTTACTATCATCCATCACCACCACCACAACAAGATCACCACAAAATCAACAATTACTTCATCCTCACGCTTTCTCTTCTTGCTTTTGCTTTTTTTCTTGTTTGTATTCGTGCAATTTATATCAGTTTCAGGTCAAGAAGAAGAAGAAGCAGCTTAAGGGCACAACCATCATCAACAACTCAACAAAATGATGAGAATTTTGATGATGAAGAACAACAGCATCAACATGGATCTGTGGTGGATCATCCTATTTGGTATATTCGAACCTTAGGTCTTCATCAATCTGTTATCAATGCAATTAGTGTTTGTAAGTATAAGAGAGGTGAAGGTTTGATTGAAGGAACTGAATGTTCTGTTTGTTTGAGTGAGTTTGAAGAGGAAGAGAATCTTAGACTTTTACCCAAGTGTCATCATGCTTTTCATTTACCTTGTATTGATACTTGGCTTAGGTCACATACTAATTGTCCTATGTGTAGGGCTCCAATTGTTAATAACCCTACAGTTGCTAGGGTCGAGTCTTTGGAGTCTGTTGTTGTTGTTGATGATTCTAGTTCAAGTTCATTGGAACATACACAAATTGACGTTTTTGATGAAAATAGTGGTGAAAGTGAAACCAATTTAGGGTTTGAAAATAGTGCTTTTGATTCTGAATTGAGGAATAGGGAGGAAAATGAAGGAGGGCAATTTGAGGTAAGTGAAAATGAAAGGCAAGTTGTCGATGTGGTTAGCGTCGTTCGGCCTAGGAGATCGGTTTCTATGGATGATTCTTTTGTTGCAAATAACAATCTTGCTCTTGCAACTGTTCTATCAATTGAGTCTAATGGTAATGGTGATTCAAGTAAAACGAGTTTCAATGATGATGCTATTTCAAAGGTTAATGGAAATGAGAATTTAGCAACTACTTCCAAAGGAAGTAGTAGCTTTTCTTTTAGGCCAACAAGATATCTGCAGGGTGTTCCTAGTCCAATGAAGAGGTCAAGTTCATACAATGGGAAATTTCTTCTGTCTTGGTTTAGCAGCAATCAGAAGAAGCCAAATGATATTTTCAGAAACTTTTAAATTAATTGTGTTGTTTCTGCTTTTTATGCTTACTGCCAAACTGAAATATACATCATGTAACTCAGTAACTCTCAACAAGCTGAGAGGCTGAGACTTTCCAATTAAATATACATGCAACTCAGTAACTCTCAACAAGCTGAGAGGCTGAGACTTTTGAAGTTTTCTGTATGCATCAAAGCAATCATGTGATGCCTCAAGTGTATAATAGTAAAACAATAAAGTTACAAATAAATTTTGCTTAGTTTTATCAAAATGATATTCTGGTATTCTAGAGTCTATATTCTGTGTATGTGATCAACTGATCACCCGGTTATTTTTTAACCAATTTATCAATCTAAGTCCAATTTTTCTTTGTATGGAAGAAGTCAGTGATGACATTGATAGTATTGTCGTACCAGCTTTTACTTGTGAAGTGTTTTTACTTGTCTTTTTGACACCATCATTGTTTTACTAAATTGCTCACTCTTCATTATCTACATATTGTTTCGTTCTAAGTTTCTTTTGTCCATTACCAGCAGTTTTGGTTTCATTCTTGATTATTTCATAAAGTACATGCCCAACATGAATGATTTTGTCAGATAGCAATTACTTTATTCATCTACACTTGTTTTTTTATAGGTAAATGTTAGTTTGTTAGTAAATCGGAGAGCTGTGTTAATTTCTACGGTCTGAACCCCAAACCTTCTGGTTAGTATTCTGTCATTGTTCCTTAGTTCACCAACTGAGCTTCCTGTTTGGGACTATTTATGTACAAAAACTGAACTAGTTATACCTTGCAAGTTAGGACATGCGATAGAAATAACAATTTCGAGTGGCAGCAGATAAAGCTACTACTATCTCTAGTCATTCGTACCTTCTTACGGATTTTATATGCCTTTATATTTTGATGAACTTATATGGCAATCAGAGTTTCACAAGGAGTTAAACTTGAAGAGAAGGTTTTGATTAGATGAAAGCTATATTTCATGTTGAATTTAGAGGCACTTCTGTTCAACCACTTATGATTTATCAGCTGAGTTTAGGGAAGGATTCAACATGCCTTTTAATTTGATGAACTTATATGACGAAATTTAGCAATTGGTTTACTTTTTATTTTTCTGAACATGACAGCCATTTTGCATATGACAAAAAGTAACTAGTTGACAAAAAGCTGTGACAGAGAAAATATTCTGCTTAATTGGAAGGATGCGCAAATAATGTTCAAAACATATTTGATCCAGTTCCAGTTCAAACACAGATTTTACCAGATTAAAAATGAGTTGCAAAACCACAGTTCACAAACAGATTCGTAGTTTAGTTTTCCACATAGAGTCAGAACATAGGAATGGAAACAACAAGGTGCAAAAATGACAGCACAAAAATATATTTAAGTCTTCCCTAGAGTCATCTTCCTATAGAGTCACACCTAGGGGTGGACAAAAATAACCAAAAACCAAATCGAACCGGTTAACCGAACCGAACCGTATCAAAATTAATTGAACCATTTCACAAATTCACGAACCGAACCATTATTTTAATAACATTTCACTAACCGAACCAAACTGTTAATAACCTCAATTATCCGAACCGAAACGAACCGAACCTTTTTAAAAAACAACTTATTCAAAAAACAACTTAATGCAAAACAACTTAGTACGATCTCTTTTTAAAAAAACAACTTATTCAAAATAGCTTATTTTACGCAAAACAGCTTAGTACGATCTCTTTTTAAAAAACAGCTTATTCAAAAAAACTTATTTTATAAAAAACAACTTATTACGATCTCTTTTTAAAAAACAACTTATTTAAAACAGCTTATCTTATGCAAAACAAGATAAGCTTTTTTGAAAACAATTTATTTTATGAAAAACAGCTTATTACGATCTCTTTTTAAAAAACAGTTTATCTTATGCAAAACAGCTTTTTACGATCTCTTTTTAAAAAACAATTTATTCAAAAAAGCTTATTTTATGAAAAACAACTTATTACGATCTCTTTTTAAAAAACAGCTTATTCAAAATAGCTTATTTTTTGAAAAACAACTTATTACGATCTCTTTTCAAAATAAACAGCTTATCTTATGCAAAACAGCTTATTACAATCTTTTTTTTTAAAAAAAAAAAACTTGTTCAAAAAAGCATATCTTATTCAAAACAGTTTAATATCGTCTCTTTTTAAAAAACAGCTTATTCAAAACAGTTTATTTTACGCAAAACAGCTTATTCAAAAAAGCTTATTTTATGAAAAAAAAGCTTATTACAATCTCTTTTTAAAAAACAGCTTATTCAAAATAGCTTATCTTATGCAAAACAAGATAAACTTTTTTGAAAACAATTATTTTATGAAAAACAACTTATTACGATCTCTTTTTAATTAAAAACAGCTTACGAAAACAACTTATTCAAAAAACAGCTTGTTCAAAACAGCTTATTCAAAACAGCTTATTTAAAAAACATCTTATTCAAAACAACTTATCTTATGCAAAACAGCTTATTTAAAAAAGAGATCATAATAAGCTTATGCAAAACATATTATTTTTTTAATAAGCTGTTTTGAGTAAAAAAACAGCTTATTTAAAAAAAGATCGTAATAAGTTGTTTTTTCATAAAATAAGCTTTTTTGAATAAGTTGTTTTTTAAAAAGAGATCGTAATAAGTTGTTTTGCATAAGATAAGTTGTTTTTAAAAAGAGATCATAATAAGCTGATTTTCATAAAATAAGCTGTTTTCAAAAAAGCTTATCTTGTTTTGCATAAGATAAGTTGTTTTAAATAAACTGTTTTTTAAAAAAGAAATCGTAATAAATTGTTTTTTCATAAAATAAGCTTTTTTGAATAAGTTGTTTTTTAAAAAGAGATCGTAATAAGCTGTTTTGCATAAAATAAGCTGTTTTGAATAAGCTGGTTTTTTTTAAAAAATCGTAATAAGTTGTTTTTTAAAAGAGATCGTAATAAGTTGTTTCACATAAGATAAGTTGTTTTGAATAAGTTGTTTTTTTAAAAAGAGATCGTAATAAGCTGTTTTGAATAAGCTGTTTTTTTAAAAAGAGATCGTAATAAGTTGTTTTTTCATAAAATAAGTTGTTTTCAAAAAAGCTTATCTTGTTTTGCATAAGATAACCTGTTTTGAATAAGCTGTTTTTTAAAAAGAAATCGTACTAAGTTGTTTTGCATAAAATAAATTGTTTTGAATAAGCTGTTTTTTAAAAAGAGATCGTAATAAGCTGTTTTGCATAAGATAAGCTGTTTTGAATAAGTGTTTTTTAAGAAGATACATTTCGGTTCAAAATATTGGTTTTGGTTCGGTTTGGTTTGGTTCATAGGTAAGCAAATGGTTAACCGAACCATAACTTTGGTTCAGTTTGGTTAGTTCCAAAAATTAAACGGTTCGGTTCGGTTTTCCCGAACCATTTCAATAATTCAATTCGGTTTGGTTCGGTTTTTATGGTTAACCGAACCATGCCCACCCCTAGTCACACCCCAGCCATGGAAACAACTTGAAACACATAGAGGATAGTGGTTATAACATAGCAATGAAACTAAGGTAAGGTCACCAAGTGGCAGAGTAACCTTACATTTGATGCATTTTCCTTAAATACTTACTCTCTCACTAATTACAAGTACTTTTTAACAAAAACTGTCTATTTGATACATTTTTTTACTTATATCCTTATTAAAACACTAAGTACTAATTTGTATTGGTAGATGAAAAATTAATCCTAAATATATGAAAATTTAGTAATAGTTATACACAAAAGAATACAAATGACACAACGAGTTAGGCTGAGATGATTATGTTGGATTGAGAAATTTCCTCCTTTCCTATCTTGAATTTTTTCAGTCAATTCGACTAGGCCCCTTTTTCTTAATAATATTTCACATATATAAAATTTTACTTTGTCAACTTTTTTTAATATATATATATATATGGGATTTGCTAATATACACCCACTAGTTTTTATGTGGGAGTATTTTAGCAACATGCATCTTTAGGTGTATTTAGCCACTTTTTAGTTATAACTTGCTAAAATACTCCTTCTAAAAAATAAGTGGGTGTATTCTAGCAAATGCCTATAGGAGTTGCTAACATACACCCACTTATTTTTTAGAAGGTGTGTTATAGCAACATACACCTCAAGATGTATTTATCAACTTTTTAGTTATAACTTGCTAAAATACTCCCACATAAAAACTAGTGGGTGTATATTAGCAAATCCCTATATATATATATATATATATATATATATATATATATATATATATATATATATATATATTGCCAACCAGGCGTATAAATAGGGACAAAGCCGGTGAATGACAAATTTATTCTTTAATAATTAAAATTTTATTATAAATCATTAAAAGTAGATAACAAAGCTAAAAGATGTTAAACTTCCTACTCGCACCAACCATGATTTGGGCATTCAAATTCATAATCATGTCATTCATAGATTATAGGTAAATTTCATCATAAACCATAAAGTTGGTGATTTTATGTGGCCTTGCATATATGTGCCTCCTCTAATCTAGATTGACAATGAATATATACTTTCTTGGTATGATACTATAGTATTCGCCCCATACTCATATTTGAAAAAAAGACAAATTATACGGTGGATAACTTTACTGTAGACTGATACTTAAAAATTACTCAAAACAATAATAACTAACAATGTTACTCTTTAAAAGTAGAAACTTACTATCATCTTTCATCATCATAAATGAAAGGCGACTTAATTGATGTGAATTTCACAAAAACAATGAAAAACAACCATAAGTTAAATTTTGTTTTTCTTTTTGCTAAATTGACACCGATTATGTCACTTTCTCAAACGTTATAATAAAAAAATAATGGTCTATATAGACAAATACTAAGGCTCAAACTAATACTAAAGCTAGATATATCTACCATAGTTGCAACCCTAAATAAATTCTATTTGGGTCACACACATGAGTGACACAATTCAAAAGAGAAATTATATTAAGTGATATGACTAATTTATTTTCTTTAAAGTTTTTTTAGTCAAGTACCCCAGTGATTATAAATTTACCTTTAAAGGTGAATAAATGGAGTGTTGTGGTTCAAACACCGACTTCTTCATATATTATGCAGTATTCATACCAACTGAATTAAACTCACGAAATTTTTATTTTATTTTTTTATTTTATTATTCATGTATGTGTGTCAAAATAAAATTCATCTAGGATTGTCTATAAGAAAGAGTTACTTTATCTCCCATGTGAGAGAGAAGGAGTATGAGTTAAATTTGAAGTACATGTATTTGTTTTCTCATGCTTTTGCTAAATTGACACAGATTATGTCATTTTCTCAAACGTTACAGTAAAAAAATATTGGTCTATATAAACAAATACTAAGGTTGTAAACCAATACTTAAACTAGATGTATCTACCATAGTTTTGAGGGAATGTATCTTTCATATTCGCAACCCTAAATAAATTTTATATGGACCATACACATGAACATGAGTGACACATAAATTCCCCTTTAAAAGTAAATAAATGGAGTGGTGTGGTTCAAAATGTTGTATCCATGTGTAAAAGAAAGAGTTGCTTTATCTCGGGTGTTGAGAGTGAGTGAGTTTATTTTAGTTTTGTTAAAAACACGACCGTGTCCAGCAGACAGCCACCCATATCTTAGTCAGTCGCAGCAGATCACGTCTCCAGTCTCCTCTCGTCCGCCGCCGCCGCCGCCGCCTCATTCCTCATCTCGTCTCCCATTCTTCATTAACGACTGTGATTGATTCAGAATCAGAATGTTTCGAACATGGAGCAAAGCAATTATCCCACTCTCCAAAATTCGTACTCCAATGCACCAAACCTACGCTAGGGTTGCAGCTGCACCACCACCGCCAATCATAGAACAAAAGATCGAACCTACGGTATGCAATTAAATGTAATCACATGTGTCAGTGTTGGACACCTTTTGATCAGAGGTGTCGGTGCTACAAAGCTTATTGCTACTTGAATTTAACTAAACACACAATGAATAGATATGAAGTTTTGTTGTTTTGTACTTTGCAGGTTAACCTAGACAAGATGTTTTGGTCTAAACCCTGTTCTTTGGCACTGCCCCTTGATTCGCCTCTTCGAGTTAATGAGCCTGATTATCAGGGATTTAAGCGTTTCATATTCAAACTTATGCTCTTTTATAGTAAGCAGAGTAAATCAATTCGAGGGGCTAATGTCGTTTACCGAAGAATTGTTTCACAAGTTGATAAACCGCTTATTTATGAAGGTTAGTTCTCTTCATGCCATAAGAAAACACATGTGCGCAGGCTTTGTTTGGATACACGGTTTAATTAAGTGTTTATAGCTTAAATATTTATCGTATAAGTTCTTATGCTATAAGATATTTCTATAACAAAAGATAAATTAAAATCAAACTGTTTTCATATAGTTATAAGCTGTTTTCATAAGCTATCCTGGAGAGTTTACATGAATAAGCTGAAAATAATCTTAAAGACCTGTAATAAGTTGTTTCAATAAGCTCTTACAAACAGTTTCAGTAGTGTTTATAACAATAGATAAGCTCAACTAAACCAATCAAAATATGCCCCATAATATAATAATATATGTCATTATGCACGCACAAAGGCTTGCATATGGAAGTGCTTGTGCACCTATAGTCCATCAATTCACTCATCTAGGTTGGTTTGGGGTTTTGTAATTTCACAACTAATGGTTATCTTTCTCTTATCATACAAACATCAGACATATGTGTGCCTGTGCATCCCGATAGTTTAGTTTGAGAGTTGTGGCTGTTTTCTTTGATATTCTTGCTTGTTTCTCATTAGTGGGATGATTTAGGTCCACCCCAGCTGAATTTTATTTGGTAGAACACAGATAAAATTTTCTGAACTTGTGGATGTAACTTCAAAGATAAACTCCTCCTCCACATGTACTGCGGGGCATAAATGTTCCCCTCACATCCCTCTATTCTTTGGCTCATATTTATTTTGTATTGTTTCTCTGGTGAATATTTGGAGATTTAAAAGTTAGCTGTCCAAGTGTTCATGTGTGTATTACTTTGTTCATCTTTCTTTCTCTGTTTTTATTGGGGGGCTTTTGGAGAACATATTTTCTGATTAAATAAATTTTAAATAAAAACAACTAAAGCATTTTCCTATTAGGTAGGATCGACTTTGTGAATCAAATGAAAACTTTCATGAATCATGTTCAATGATAGACCATTTAAATCCAAATCTACCTTAATGGTTTGACAGATATTTTTCCTTGGTCTCTAATCAACAATTATTTTCTGATTAAATAAATTTTAAATAAAAACAACTAAAGCCTTTTCCTATTAGGTAGGATCGACTTTGTGAATTGAATGAAAATGTACTATCATGAATCATGTTCAATGATAGGCCATTTAAATCCAAATCTATCTTAATGGTTTGACAAATAATTTTCCTTGGTCTCTCTCATCAAGCACATTCGGTGTAGAAGGAGTTTGATGTGTGGATTAGTGCTTGGTTATAGTTTGCAACATCCTATAAACCTCTTTCTTCTGTCTGCAGTGTTTAACTTGGAGAAAACATTCAAAACAACATTTTCTTTGCTTGTACTTCACATGTGGTTTTACTTGCGCCGCGTTAAGCAAGAGGGAAATGATGGCGTTGAATTTGGGCAGTACCTATATGAGATTTACAATCATGATGTGGAGCTTAGAGTCTCCAAAGCTGGGGTGAGTTCTATTCTACAAATAGATATAATATTTTTACCATAAATTAATTTTCTTACAATTTTTCCAAAAATAGTGAGAGTACATGTAGGAATTGGCCTCTCTCATTTAATTTGAAATGACAGGTTAACCTACTATTGATTAAGTGGATGAAGGAGCTCGAGAAGATCTTTTATGGGAATATCGTTGCTTATGATGCTGCTATACTTCCAGAAGCTAAACCGAGTGATTTTGCTACTGTTATATGGAGGTTGGTTTTGATATGAACTCATCCTCTTCAATTCTCCTTTTGCACCTATTGAAAGTAGGACCCTGTCAATTAATCATTTGTCTGTTAACCACTGTTTTGGATATTGAAAGAGTGAAGAAGCTTGCATACTTTGTATAAAAGATCTGCTTTATTCAAAGTTGTTGAAGTAACAGGTTTTAGTAAAAAAGGATGAGAAAAATAATAAGAGCTTGAATATTATTGATAACAATTTGATAGTAGCTTATACGAAAGACGAAACACTAACTACTGATTATATCTCAGTAATATAAAAACTAATCCTAAGAGATATTCTTAGATACTTTAAGATCAGAAACTGTTCTTAGAAAATAAACTAATATTCTCTGATATAATACCAAAGATATTATTATATAATATCAAAGATATTATATGATATTTTCTTATATCATTACAAAAGTGTCGAGAGTCCCACATCTGATGAGATATTGCCTGAAACCCTCACATCACAAGCCGGTTTTGTAGGGGTCGAGTTAGGCCCAACCCAAATTCTAAATCCAAGATCCATTGGGCTACTGGTTATCTGGCCACTCAGATCATGCACCAGATGCCCAGTCCTGGGCGTGAGGGGGTATGTCGAGAGTTCCACGTCAGAATAGATATGGTCTGAAGATACATTTATAAGTGAGAGACATCCCTCACCTTACAAGCTCGTTTGTAGGGGTTGAGTTAGGCTCAACCCAAATTCTAAGAGTCGTCAATGCCGGTCCCAACAATGTCTTCCCAAATTTCTTCTCAATCATTAAAAACCAATTTGTTGTGTTTTGACACAAGACTCATGGATAATTCCCTCTTTATGACAGGTACTCACCAAATTGATTTTTAATGATTGAGAAGAAATTTGGAAAAAGGTTTGAAATGATATTGGGAAAATTTCAAGTCCCACATAGAATAGAGATAAAGCCTGAAATGAGTTTATAAAGAGTGACAACATTCACCATACAAGCCGGTTTTGTAAGGATTTATTTATGTCCAACCCCAATTATAAGATGGTATCAAAGCTTATCCATGATCCATTGGGCTGCATGCTATTGGGCTACTCGTCGATACGCACCAGATGTGCGGTCCTGAGCGTGAGAGGGGTGTGTTGAGAGTCCCACATCGGGTGAGATATGACCCGAAAATATGTTTATAAGTTGAATTAGGCCCAACCCAAGTTTTAAGAAAAAGTATAAACTTATCCATGTTTTTCTCCAGGAATATATTCTCCGACGATGGTTCTTCAACACCAGACGAAGCTGCATGGCAATCAGTGCAGGTATGTCTTCTAAATGATGGTAACATTTTTATTTATATTTGTAGAACAGATATTGTGTTGTGTGTGACTTCCTGAAAAGTCTATCTAAGCCATGATGTTGAACCTAGAGACCAATTCAAGTCATACAATTTATTAGCCATCAAGCATTCATCAGTCAAGTTACTTCATTCAACTGACAGTTGTGGCTCTCGGTTTAACATTTTGGCTTCTCTTGAAGGATTCTCCATTTTTCAATTAATATTTTTTTATATATTCTTATCATATTGGAGTCTCTTTGCTGTAAAATCAGGGCTTATAGTGATTATTGTTGTCATCGTATGAAGTACTTACGAGATTGCTGGCTTTTTCTCTTGTTAGAGCTTCCTGTTTATTGTATTGACTGCTGATTTTCCTTTTTGTCTAGAACTATTTCCAAAATAACAATATTGCCAATTAGAAAACTCCATGTCATCACCATCTTTTGTATTGTTTTGTTTCTCTCTGTTTCCTTTGCCTTTCATTTTTTTAAAGACCTGATGCTTATATTTGCTTTCACAATGCTTACCTATTTTCCTTAATTATATTGAGTACAACAACATTGATACTGAAATCATATTTTTTATAGGCGTTGGCCAGGTATGCTCGACGGGAAGTAAGTTGCATGACTTTAACAGGTAAATACTAACTTTTCTGTTTGTAATATATTGTTGATTGTGAAGTGAATGAAAATTGGCTAATGCCTACTTCTATATACTGGTTGTTAAAATGGGCTGAAGTGATCCCTATCTCACTACAAGGCTCTCATTGGAAAACCTTCCCTGAACAAGGGTTTTGAGGTCACAGATATAATTGTAGTATTTTGCTAGGAGTTCAACTTTAATTCTAATAGAATATTTTGATCAATTTGTCTAGTTTCACACCTTTTTTATTTATTTTTTATTATAATTGATAACCGCGTGCTAATTATCTATGCATTTTCAAACTTTCTACTAATATTCTTTATGGACTACATTCCGCTTTTAACTAGATGGGTTTCAACATGCATTATTCGTTCCCTTGTGTCTGTGGTGATCTAGTTAGAAACATAGAATTTTCATTAAGTCGTGTAATGTAAATATGTAATATTAGTTAGCTGCATGTCAATTTTAACCTCCCAAGAAAACAGAGCTATATTGAACTCGAACACTCCATGCATGATAGCTGTTTTACTAGTAGAATACATGAAACCGTGGAAGATATATGTTTATGAAAAACTCTGCAGATCTTATGGAGATGTTATTTTTCCCCCTTTCAACTTTGTATTTACTAAGTCGTGGAATTTGAATGGCAGATAAAGAAGCACTATTGTCGGGTAATTTCATGTTTACCTCTTTAAAGGATGAGATCAGAAGCAAAGAGGGGCATCAATTATAAAGTAATGATTTCTAAATGTGTGACCAAGTAAATGTAAAATACATGCTGTTCCTTTGTTTTTTGTTAACATTATTTTTTCAATAATCACGATAAAAGATTGTATTGTTCTCCATAAGGCTTTATTATTCAATTAGCTTGATGTTGAGAAACTAGAATTTTCATATTCTTGCTCATACAAGTGATAAAAGAAAAGGGCAGAAGTGATTGAGAAATGTTTTTTTGTCCTTTTGTTCTTTGTTCCTCTTTATAGAGCTTGATAGCTTTAATTTTCTGCCTGTTATATGAGGCATTACAATGCAATATATTAATCATTTAATGATTTAAAGGAGAAAGGAATAAGAATCAGAAAAATTATAATTAATCCTTTTTGGAGTGACTCTTGTTCTGCTTGACAATTCCAATAGGACCACTCAGCTCTTCCCTTTCCCCTCTAAGGTCGTCGAATATTGGCGATTTCTTGGAAAAGAAAATTTGTGTGAAATGGCCTCAAAATCCTGTCTTTTTTACTTAAATACCTGCAGTTTTTGAAGGAGATTCAAATGAATGCATACAGTAGCATAAAAATTGGCTTATAATACTCCCCTTTACATAGGGAGTTGGATGATTTTTTTTTTTAATCCAACAATAGGTAGTTGATATGCATTTGTCAATTTGATCAATCTATTCCTTTTGAGATCTTCATGACTCAATCGAAGCTTATCTATTGTATACACTTAATAAACACTAGGATTCTCTATACAGCTCCATAATTCACAGAGTGCATGATTTCATGATAACTGGAGGTCTAAAGACATCAGAAGTCCTAAGATTCAACAGAAACATACTACTTAAAGGATTAACTAAATAATTATGTATTTTTGGATTTTGTTACTATAGAGTTATGTTTACATTGTCAAAATATTCTGACTTGCCTATTTTATTTGCTTATTGCACAAGCGTTTATCATGATAAACACTTATGTATGCATTAACTATTATTATAGCAAAAGATAAAATAATATTAAATTGCTTTTGTATATGTTGTAAGTTATTTTTATAAAGCTACTCCAGTTCTATCAAACAGTTTCACAAAACTTATATCAATAGATAATCTCAAATAAGTCAATCAAAATATCGGTCAATTACTCACCCAAAAACATTAGACGGCGAGTAAAGGTAAAAACTAAAAGGTAGAGAGGAAAGACCAGCTCTTTAGGCTCTAACCATTTACTATATTTTATACTACCAACCAACCATGACTCCTTTAACTAGAGATGCATCTCTACGTGTAAGAATCTCACACATCCCGTATTCCCACACTAGGCATGCACCTACACCTCTTGTAGAATGGGTCTGCACCGACCAACCAACCATAACTCCTTCACCATTGCTAAGAGGCCTTGTTTTTTCTGTCGGTGTCGACCTTTCGATTTTCAGAGGAAAGAGATCTTGATAATCTAGAGTTTGGCGGTAAGATAAGTATAGCTTAACCAAGAATTGTTTCACCCAAAAATCAAACTCGGGTTGTTTTGAACAATTTGTTCTTTGGTGACACTCATTAACCACTTAAGCTCAATGTTTGATTGAGGCCAAGTTAATTATAGGCTTAAATATCTTTTTGATCCATTAATATATTTTAAAAATTTAGTTTGCTCCTTTAACTTTGAAACTAGTTAATATGATCCTTTAACTTAAATTAAAAGTTCAGTTTGGTTTCTTAACCTTTTAAAACAGATCAATTTGATCCCTTAACTTATGTAAGTTAACGAAACTTCGTAACTTATGAAAATATATTATCATATTCATCCTAACTTTAAGGACCAAATTGCATTAACTTATAATCTAAGTGACTGCAAATTGATCAGTTTTAAATTAAGGCATCGTTTGGCCTGACTTTTTTACAGTCCAAAAGTTACTTTAAAACAAAGTTAAAATTAAGGACTTTAAGAAAGAAGTTAAATTTGTTTGGTTACTTTATTATTTTTTTAGTTTTAAAGCTATTTTTAAGTTCAAAGTTGTTTGGCAAAATATTGTACAAATATATAATAAATAAAAAATTGTTAAAATATTTTTTGAAGGAAAAAAATGTTTAAAAATATTTTTTTAGTAAGTACTTAATAGATATTGTGTTTGGCCTACCTTCTCTTTAAAATTGTAGAGAAGTAAAAAAAAAGTCGGGTCAAACGGTACCTAAGAGACCGAACCAAACTTTTAAAATAAGTTAAAAGACCGAACCAATTAATTTTAAAGTTAAATGACCAAACTGAAATAAGTTAAGCGACCTAAGAGATATTTAAACCCCAATTATATGAAGGGAGCTTTTGCGGTCCAATGCTTTTACTATCCTTTTTTTTTTGTTTTAAGAATTTTTTTAAAAAAAAAAGTGGAATATTTCTTATTTGTTTACGTAGTATATTTTTAGGGAAATTCTTGTTTACCCATCAATAAAAGGTGGGTAATACTACCCATGTTGAGTTGGCTCAATCAAAACAATGTATTTATATAACATTAAAAATAATAGAAAACAAACAAATAACTTTGATTGGTGTCAACTCAGCATGGGTTGTGTTACCCACTTTTTATTGATGGGTACCCAAGTTGTCACCATATTTTTAATCTATATTTTTCTAATTTTTGTATGAGAAAAAGAAGTTATGAGTTGTTTTTTAAAACTATTTCTATTAATGGTATGAGAAAAAGATATTAAAATAATTATAAAATAGAAGGAATAATAAATAATAAATGGTATAATAGAAAGAAAAATGTTTCATTGTTATTTTAAAACAACATATTAAATGAAAATTTTTATTTTCTAGAATGATATTTATGGTGGATCGGAGGGAGTAATATTTTAAATTGCTAGGAAAAATTGGAAAATAAATTGCAAGTTTTATTTTAACAATGGAGAACCTCATTTTTTTTTTGAAATTATATATTTTTTCTTCATAACTTAAGACTAAGATTGACTTTGAGGTAAAAGTGAATTCTAGCCACTAAACTATTTGACAAAAAAAAAATTGACTTTGAGTTACGTGATAGAAATAGTTCTTGACGAGGACTCAAACATCCATTAAAATTATCTTAAAAATATTAGTTTAACCAACATTCAAAATTTTAGAGGTTCAAATTAATGCTTTTTATTTTGAAGGACCAAATAGGTTTCTCTGTTTTTTTTTTTCTATAAGTTTGCCCTTTACTCTAAATTAAAGCATAAGATTATCGTGTAAAAATTCAACTGTGTTATTTAAATTCTAAACATGGGTATGATATTATTACTGTGATTTTTTCAGGCTGTAATAAAAGACCTAGAGGATGCACATGAAAAGATAGACACAGCCATTGCAATAGCTCTAAGAGAAAGCAAGCCTGTATATATCAGTATAGCCTGCAACTTGTCTACCATCCCCCACCCTTCCTTCATTGAGCAATCTATCCCGTTTTACTTGACTCCCAAGTAAGTCATATATATGTGCTTATGAATTTCTTACCAAACTCATATATACCAATGTTTTTGTTTCATAGTATTCTTGTCGTTATCTACCACTATCTCTAAACTAGTAAAAGACATGTGCGAAAGCACGGATCACCTAACATTACGATAATTATATAAAAAATAATTATATTATTAATATTGTAATGTTTATAGATATTAAATGAAAATTATGAGTAATAATGTAATGTTTTTATTAATTTTTTTCTCTTATATAAACAAAAAAAAATTAAATATTTGAGTCACATCAGTTATGAATTTTATTTGCTTATATATGCGAAAGCAAATTTTTATGCACATAAAATTTTGAAAACTTGTGACTATTTTCAAAATCAAAATCAATGTAGTGTTTCTATTAAACAACTTTTTATTTTATATGCAAAAACAATGTTCAATGTTTGCACCGCACCCATTGCAGATTTTATGTATTTATATCTAAATAAACATTTTTTTATATACATGTATGAGAAAGTCGATATGAAAAAATTTGAAAACAAATTATGATTATTTTCAAAATATCAACATTAATGTAGTGTGTCTATTAAATAAATTTTTATTTTATATTTAAAACACCGTTAAATATTTAAATCGCATTCTTTGAGGAATTTATATGCTTATATATGCAGAAGAAAATTTGTATGTATCAATATGTGATAGTCGATATGATAAAATTTTGAAAACTCGTGATTATTTTCAAAATATCAATATTAATGCAGTGTTTCTATTGATTAAATTTTATTTGTATGCAAAACACTGTTCAATGTTTACACCGCTCCCGTTACAAATTTTAAATGTTTATATCTCCAGAAACAAATTTTTATATAGATATATGAGAAAGTCAATGTGATAAAATTTTGAAAACACGTGGCTATTTTCAAAATATCAACATTAATGTTGTGTGTCTATTTAATAAATTTTTATTTTATATTTAAAACACCGTTAAATATTTAAATCGCACTCGTTGAGGAATTTAGATGTTTATATATTCAAAAGAAAATTTGTATGTATCGATATGCGATAGTCGATATGATAAAATTTTGAAAACTCATGACTATTTTTAAAATATCTACATTAATGCAGTGTTTCTATTGATTAAAT
Source organism: Medicago ruthenica (assembly GCA_018208015.1). Taxonomy (NCBI): domain Eukaryota; kingdom Viridiplantae; phylum Streptophyta; class Magnoliopsida; order Fabales; family Fabaceae; genus Medicago; species Medicago ruthenica. The sequence goes on from CM031372.1 coordinate 4,580,120, forward strand.
TTTATTTTGTATGCAAAACACTGTTCAATGTTTGCACCGCTCCCGTTGCAGATTTTAAATGTTTATATCTACAGAAACAAATTTTTATATACATATATGAGAAAGTCGATATGATAAAATTTTGAAAACTCATGACTATTTTCAAAATATCAACATTAATGTAGTGTGTTTATTAAATAAATTTTATTTTATATGCAAAACACTGTTCAATGTTTGTAGCCCATAGATAACGTATACTCCTTCAAAAAAAAGTTACACGTATACTATGATTTGGGTGATATCTAATTTCTATTATTTTCTTTTTTTGGTGAATATTTCTATTATTTGAGATATGACCTCGGTGACTTCTTACCTGATTTTGAGTCTTACATTTCTTAAGAAACCGATAAAAAATTTGTTGGGTCAAAAGATTTAAATAAAAAAAAGTTTTTAAGTCTTACATATATAAGGTTTTTTTGCCCAGAGTAATTTTGTCAAGATAGTTGCTTTTAGACACCTCAAATTTGCTCTCAATCGGGTTGTAACCCTGTCTTACCCCATTTTTTGACTCATATTTTTCTTTGTTTATTATCTCTTCATTATTTATCATTTCATTATGATTTTCAATTTCTTATTATTACCTTTTATTATTTCATCTTTATTGTTGGATTTTTATTTATTGATATTTATCACCATTAGCATTACTATCATTTTTATTAATATTATCATTATTATTATTAATACTATTGTTATTGTTTTTTTCATTAATAATATTATTATTATCTTTTTTTATTATTATTTATCATTATTATCATTATTTTTAATTACTAATATTATTATCTTTTTCATCATTTATTATTGTCATCACCTTTATTATTATTATCATTACCATTATTTTTATTATTACTATTATTATTATTTGTATTATTGTTTTATTTTAAAAGATTTTAAAAAAAAGGAAAAGGGGAGTTCCTTCGCTCTGCGAACTTTGCGAATTTTCTGCAGATTTTAATTCTTTGGATTTATCTTACTTTTAATTTCATTATAATCATTGTTATTATCATCCACTGTTATTATTATCATTATTATCACCAATTGTGGCTGTTTGGACCCAACAAAGCAAGATTTGAAGCATGTGCCATTAAAGCCAAGGTGAGAAGGATTTTGTTCCAACCTAGCATGTGCCCAAGCAAGTTGGCTGCCCTTGGTCTGCTCTCATCCCTCCCAATTGACCTGCCTCTAACCCTGAGCTTGCCAGCCAGCTGCTTGTTCCCTTTTCTTCCTTCTTTCTCCACCAAAACCAGTCAAACATAGGTGGTTTTGCTTGCCCAAAAGCTGTTTTGCTTGCCCTGTTTTCAGCTGTCTTTCTCCTTCTCACACCAGCCCACATATTCCCTTTTGTTTTCCCCCAACCTCTGCAGATTACAGTGCACGTTTTTCTTGCTTGACTCTTTAGGATTGCAAGGATTGATCCCAAGAACAGCCCATTTGCAAGCTGCCCTGTTTTTCAGATTTTTCATCATCATTGCTATCAAAGATCAGCTGCATTAATGGCTGGATTTGGCCAAAGTCTTGACCAAAGTTGCAAGGCAATGTCCCCTCTTCACTTTTGCATTAAATGCAAAGCAAGATAGCCTGGTCTTTAGCCCACAAATCAGCTGGATTCTAGAGATTTTCATCATGACAATTGATTTGGTTTTGGCCTATAAAAGGAATGCAAGGCATAAGGATTGAACACACCTAAGAGAGTTGGAATTACAACATTTTTGAGAGTAGAAAAACAGTTCATACACAACATTCAAACCTTCAAAACATCATACAAAGAGTGAGAGATAGTAGCCAAACACTAATGTTATTATCATCCATAAACCTCCAACATTCCAACCTTTGCAAAATCATAATCCTTCAAGCCACTTCCTATCTCTTGCACAATAAGCATTGCTATGAGTTCTGTAAGTATTCTAAAAGCTTTATCTTTCATTTTGCATTGCTACTTGCATCTTTAAGTTTGTTTAAACTCATTTTGCACAAAAAACCCCTTTTGAAACTTCAAAAGAAATCTCAATTTGCAAAATACTAAAACTGAGTTGTTGTACTCCTTTTCTTCCAAATTTTCAAAGCTTTTTAATCTCCTTAGTGTTCTGAAGCTTGCTCAGAAGCAGCTTCTGAGTTCATTTTTCGCATAGTTCGCAGAGCAAAGTCATGGTCGCTCTGCGACCATGACAGAACTTGGGTTCGCAGAGCCAAGTTCAGGTTGCTCTGCGAAAGTTGCAGAACTCAGAACCTGAGTTCAGGCTTCCAAAAGCCAATTTTTTGAGGTTCTAGCTAATGATTCAGAACCTAAGAGGATTAAAACTCATTTTTGTTCAAACCATACCAAGTTTTTGCATGATGTTGGAAACTTCACAAGTTTTGAGCAATAAATCTTGAGTAACTTGCGAAACAAGTTATGTTCTTAAACTTTCAAAATCAAGCTTGAGCAATAAGCTAAGTTCGTTATTTTCAAAACTAAACTTGAACAATAACTTTGTTCATGATTTTCAATCAAAACATGAACTTGAGCCGAACTTGCTCACCTTTTAAAACCAAACTCAAACTTGAGCCGAACTTGTGCATTTTCCAAACTTATGCATATTTTCATGAATTTGTTCATCTTTCAAACTTGAATAACACTTGTTCTTGAGTTCCAATAACTTAAGCAACAAGCTATGTTCATGATTTTCAACAAACTTGAACAACAAATTTGTTCATAGTTTTCAACAACTTTTCTTTAAGTTTTTAACCAAGTGTTTTGTTCCCTTTGAGATTTCTTCGAGTTTCAACAAAACAAAAACTTGAATGAAAAAGGAATGGTTTGACGTATGTCTCTCCATTCCCCGGTTGCACGAATGCTTGACGTATGTCTCGTTGTTCGGGCAATCGTCATTCCATTTTCAACGCGTCCAACGCGCTTAACCTTTTTATTGGTCCTTCGTGACCAATCCAACCTTTCTTTGGTCCCCGCGACCATTTTAAACTTTTTCTTGGCCCTCGTGGTCAATTCAAACTTTTCACGTCCGAGCGCGTTTTCAAACGGATATCCTCTCCCGAGTGCGAGTCCGTCTCTTTTTATCAAACCCTTCTTACCTTTTTTAAGCTACCCTCATAACGGTAGTAGGTAAAAGGCTTTTTATTGGTCTTTATTAAGCTATCCAAATAACGATAGTAGACCACGTTTCCTTTTCAATCAAACTTTTTCGCTCGGGCGCGATCAAACCTTTTTCATAATTAAAATCAACCAACATACAAATTTTTTCTACCAAAGAACTACGTAAGCTTTGAATTCTCCATCCACCGGGAGATACGTAGGAGCAGGATTCATATCTTGTCAAGCCCATTAATAAAAAACTTTCTTTTTCCCCTTTATATCATTTTTTCTTTTTCCTTTTTAATATATTCAAGCACGCAAGCAAAACTTTGAAAAACATTCTAGCCTAAGCTAACTAAGAGGTTCCCGTTGAGTACAACGGATGTGAGGGGTGTTAATACCTTCCCCTCGCATAATCGACTCCCGAACCCAAAATCTCTAACTTTAAGGTAATTTCGAACTTTTTTTTCCTTTTTTCCCCGAAAAATTAAAAGTTCAGTCGTGATTTAAAATTAGTGGTTCAACGCTTCTCAATAGCTTGATATCCGAAATTCGACACGACAAAAATGGCGACTTTACTGGGGATGAGGACACACTTTGTTTTTGCGTATGGCGAGTCAAGCCTATCTTAGTTGACTTTTAGGCTAAAGTGTTTTTGCTTTGCTTGCGTGTTTGTGTCTTATTATCATTATTTGTTTCTCTTCTTTTGCTCTATATTTATATATTTCATATTGCTTCATATCAATATATCAATTGTGGGGTTGTCACTTGAGCGATGTTACTCCACATTGTTCGGGTTAATGCCGGACGTGTGAGGCTCTCTACCCGAGCTTGAGAGAAAATTAAGATAGGATGGTGGTTGTGTAGCGGAGGCCCACGTTGACGTATGTCCGTGAGGTAGGATGCGAAAACCCCACCTAGAGGAGATTTCGCTTGGAATTTATTGAAGTCTCGCGAGTAATTTGCGATTGACGACCTTATTTTCCCTGTGGGATCCATGACTCTAGGGACCTTTTAGAAAATCTCATCTCTAGAGCCTACATATGAGGATGGGGGGAGTCTTGAACCTTCACATATCATACCTTTGCATACCACCCATTTGCATTCATTCATAATTTTTGCATACCGTTTCGCTTTATAGAAGGGGCAATTAATAATTTCTGTTTTATTACTGCTTTTTAATAACCCTAGGTGAAAATAAAAAAGACCAATTTGTTGAAAAGTAGCAATTTTGAAAATTACAGAGTTTGATGACTTCGCAGAGCAAAGTATCTTCGCACTGCGAACACTTCAGATTATGAGTACTTCGCAGAGCAAAGGTTTACATCGCACTGCGAAGTTAACTCTGAGGTTCGCAGAGCAAAAGTACTTCGCAGTGCGAAGTCTGCGAATACTGTCAGCTCAGTTTTCAAAATCACTAACCCTCCATTACTTCTCTCAACCACCCATTCCACTCTCTTTCCCTTATCCAACCGTTACCCATTCTTTTCATTAACACTAAAACCTAAAAACCTTCATTTTCACTAACTCTTCAAAAAAAAAAAATAATAACCCTAATTTTAACTTACCCATTTTTGCACAAATCTTTCCAATCTCCAGTAAATTCGTGTTTTATTTCCCTCTATTCAGTACAAGCAAGCAAGGTACGAATTTCTTCATCCTTCTCTTTTCTCATTCGTGGTAGGATAACATGTGACTTAGGGTTTTTGATTTTTGAAATTTCAACTTTAGGGTCAAGTTTATGTTAGGTTTCATTTCACTTCTAATTTGCTGTGTTAAGTTGCAATTCAGTGTAAGCATGCACTATGGGTAGTTGAAGCAGACCTTTTCCTTTCCATTTTTCGAGTGATTTTATACAAATTTATTTTTTACCCATTTGAAGAAATTGAAATAATTTTTGCTGTGTTCAGTATTTTTTTTGTACCCATTAATGATTATGAATCACATATAGCACACATTGTATGAAACATAACCAGGGGTTTAGGGTAGATTTCTGTGGGAATTTGCGTTTTTTCTGTCATGGTCGCAGAGCAAAGTTCAACTTCGCAGTGCGACCATCGTTCTGGGCAACCCAGAATTGCGCGTTCAACTTTGCTCTGCGAACCTACCTTCGCAGTGCGATCTTGACAGAACAGAACCTCATTTTTTCATGTTGCTTTCAATTCAATTGGTTTTATATCGTCATTGCCTATGGTTATTCTGTTGTTTACTGATTCTATTCTCTTTTCTCGTAGATGGCACCAAAACAACAAACCGGCAAGCGACCAAGGGCCGAATCATCCGGGTCGAGACCACAAGGGGGATATGACGCTTCTCGATTCCTCAGTCTCCGCAACCAGGAGAGATATGAGGAGCTGCTCCGGAGAACATTTTGGGCCGAAAGGCAATTCATAATAAGTGAGCAGGGCACTTATCGGGAAATAGCACGGTTGATAAATTCCCGCAATTGGGGAATTTTAGTAAACCCTCCCTTGAACCTTAACTACGACATCATTAGGGAGTTTTATGCGAATGCTATTCCCGCCGATCCCGAAGGGGAATTCACTTACCAGACTATGGTTCGTGGTCGCGTCATTAGATTCGACCACGAAGCCATAAACACCTACCTCCATAACCCCCTCCAGCTCGACCATGAGGAGTTATGTGCCTTTCATAGGCACCAAAACCGGGGGAATTGGAACCATGACCTTTATGCCCAAACCATTTTTCAATCCGGGAGGGGTTATGAGCTTAATTCATCGGGGCAGCCTACCAAGGCCATTAAAAATAACCTCACCACATATGCTCAGGTTATCTTCCACCTCATCGTCCATAACATAAAACCCAAAAGCCACACATCCTCCACAACTTTAGATGTCACCCCGCTGATCTACTACATCCTGACTCACAAACAAGTGGATGTAGCTAGGGTGATTGCTCAGGAGCTCAAAATTGTGGTAGAAAGTGGCATAAAACCTCCAGCCAAGAAGATGTGCCCCCTCGCATTCCCGGGCCTGATCATGGGTCTCTGCCGGGATGCGCGTGTAGTGATCCCCCCACACGTTTCTGAGACGATTAAGAATCCTATTATGGATGATTATATTGGGAGACATTGCACGGGGAGGAGAGCAGCGAGAGCACAGCAGCCACGACCCAGAGCCACACCCGCATCACAGGGCCACCACACCTGTACTTTCTCATGGGAGCAGAATGCTTCCAACCATACATGCATGGCTATGATGCATGACTCCATGTACCGGCTCCAGTTGCAGATGGGCAGGCCAGCAGATCCCGCATTCCAGATACCGACATCGGAGATGTTTGCAGCTCACGCAGCTTGGCCCGGGGACAGGCCTGACTATTCAGAGGGGGGTGGTAGCGGTACAGCTGCCAGAGGTCATGGAGGTGATGATGATGATGATGATGAGGATGAGGAGGATGAGGACACCGAGGATGACGAGGCCCGCACTCCTTGAGTTGCTCCCTTTTTGATATTTTTGATGTTTTCGTTCATTTTCCTTATATATTATTATGTCTCCTGTTGTACCCTTTAAAACTTTATGTGTTTAATGTTTTGTACTCATACTCTGCTTATATTATTTATGTTCAGTACACTTTTATTATTTGGCTTTCGAATCATAATTAATGCCCGTTAATTTTTAATTTTCTGAATATACCTTAAATGTAAAAAAAAATTTGCTATGGATCATTAAGGAAAGGACGAATCTTCTCATGGATTGATCCAAAGCATTCAGCCACAGATGCATGGTAATTCGATTAATTTGCGCAAAACTAAAATACATGTTTCCTATTTTTTCTATGATTAAACTTGAAAGGAGAATATGTACTCAGTACAAAGGTTATACTATACAGTTTGCGTTGTTAATATGTTTGTTCTATGAACCATTTAGAACTAGCCAAAATGTGAGGAATCCTCAAAATCATCATACACATATGCCGGAGACCGGCATTTTTTTTGTTAACTCGATCTTTTTATGTTAAATCTTAAATTTGTTTAAATTGCATGAAAGCACTGACATGATCGAGGCATTTCTTGAATATGAGTAAAAACACTTGACCACAAATAGCCCACCCTGTGAGAAGTGAGTATTTGTTAACCCCTTTGAGCCTAATGAATCAGAATCATTTAACTATGAACTACCATCTTTCATAAGCTCAATTGCTTAATGAAATTGCCGGAGTTTGTATATAAAAAAAAAAATCAGTTCATAGTTAAATCATTATTGAATTCTGATATTTTTCTTTCATTTTGAACCCTTAAACCGTCATGATTATTGTCCTTTGCCAAAAGAAAAGGGGAGCATTCAATTAGGGTATCATTGTGACTAAATTGAAAAAAAGGGGGAGTTTGTGAAAGTCAAGTGATGGTGAATTTTGTAATTGATCTTGACAACAAGAAAAAAAAGAGAAAGAAAGAAAGAAAAACAAACCAAGAAAAAGAAAAGAAAAGAAAAAAAGAAAGAATCAATAAATCAAAAGTTGTGAAGATCAAAGAAAAAGCATTTGTAAATCTCCAAAAGTTGTGATTAAATAAAGAGGAAGTGTGTAATTTAGAAAGAATGTTCCTCTTGCTTGGCCTTTTGAATTCAATTTTCCCACATATGGCATTTCTTTTGTAACCAAGCCAAATTACAACCCTCAAAGACCTTGTGATCAATGCTTTTGTGCTTTTAGAAACAATGATTAGATAGACACATAACTTGATTGGAATGTTGGCAAACTTGCCGGATGAGTGTTCAATACCCCCCACAATTAATATTCAATTTATTCATTTACTTAACAAAAATGTGTGTTAGGCTGGTTCATTGATAAACATATTTTTAACTTGAGCTGTACGATATAAATTTTGTGTTTGGTATTGTTTCAAATTTTTTAGTGCAATCTTGGATTAATGGGAGCATCAAAATTGCCTGCGCAAATCTCATGTGAATCATGCAAATCCAACAAAAGCCCAATTCTCATTGGCACCCACAAGTTTAAACCATGCCCGATACACAATCATTCAAGAGGCCCAACCATGCTTGGCACTCCCCCACAATTCACAAAAAACCCAGTCGTCATTGACATTCCTCAGTCTAATACAAAAAACCCAATTGTCATCGGCACTCCCAAGCACGATCACAAAAAGCTACGCCCTTGGCAGGCCACCACCCCATTAATAAATTTTCTTTCCAGCATTCTTTTACCTTTTATAAAAAAATTCCCATTTTATTCTATTCGTTCATTTCTTCTATTTTTTGATGATAGTACTTTAAAACAAAACTTTTTCAAAAATTGTTGTCAATCTTTTATCTTTTTATAAAATAACAAACACATTCTCTCTGAACTCGTGAATATTTGAAGTGTGCGTCAATATCTGTCCTGAAAGCGGATGAAACTTCGCAGGCCGAGCATGGTTAAATGCTAAAAGGGATTCCCCAGCAAAGTCATCAGAAAATCAAAAGGGAATATCCCCAGTGAATCGAAAGCCCGAAAGGACGATTCAGGCAAAGATTAGCCAACCAAAGCATAAGCATCCCCGGCGGAATCATCAGTTCTTCTCCCCAGCGGATTAGCACGATCCCCCAGTGGATTAACAATCTCCCTGTGAGGTATTTATTCTTCATCAGTTATCGCGGCTTTACCCCGTCAATATTTTGGATGTATCCCCTGTGACATCATCCCCATTGAAGATTACCGAGTGTTTGCAATGCGACGTCGGTCCACTTTTCCATCTTACCGGTCTAATCTTCTCTCTTCAAGTTTATCGGTCATACGATTAATCAAATTAGTCCTTTCCTCAGTGTCATCCCAGTGTGTCTGGACCAGTGATGTCACCCTCTTTTCGCCAAGTGGCAGTTCTTTAATGAACAGCTTGTGCATCTTTCATCATATTCTTATACCAAGGGGCAGTTCTTTAATGAACGGTTTGTGTATCCCCAGTACAAGTCAATCTTTCACACAACATCACCAATGAAAGTCATACATTCATGCATTCGTACATTCGTACATTCATACATTCATGCATGCAACATACCACAATATCATTCATACATGGCTGCTTTAAACACCATGAGTCTTACCGATCAATCATGAACAATTCGTAACCTCCTTTTCCCCAAGTGTCATCCCCAGTGTGCCTGGTTCAGAGATGTCACCCTCTTTTCGTCAGTGGCAGTTCGGAATTTAATCCGAACAGCTGACATTTATCTTTGTTTCTTATCTTCAGTGGTAGTTCGGAATTTAACCCGAACAGCTGACGTTTACCTTTTGTTTTCTTGTCGTCAGTGGCAGTTCAGAATTTAACCCGAACAGCTGACATTTATCTTTGTTTCTTATCTTCAGTGGTAGTTCGGAATTTAACCCGAATAACTGATATTTATCTTTGTTTCTTATCTTCAGTGGTAGTTCAGAATTTAACCCGAACAGCTGTCGTTTACCTTTTGTTTTCTTGTCGTCAGTGGCAGTTCGGAATTTAACCCGAACAACTGACATTTATCTTTGTTTCTTATCTTCAGTGGTAGTTCGGAATTTAACCCGAACAGCTGTCGTTTACCTTTTGTTTTCTTGTCGTCAGTGGCAGTTCGGAATTTAACCCGAACAGCTGACATTTATCTTTGTTTCTTATCTTCAGTGGTAGTTCGGAATTTAACCCGAACAACTGACATTTATCTTTGTTTTCTTGTCGTCAGTGGCAGTTCGGAATTTAACCCGAATAGCTGACATTTATCTTTGTTTCTTATCTTCAGTGGCAGTTCGGAATTTAACCCGAACAGGTGACATTTATCTTTGTTTCTTATCTTCAGTGGTAGTTCGGAATTTAACCCGAACAACTGACATTTATCTTTGTTTTCTTGTCGTCAGTGGCAGTTCGGAATTTAACCCGAACAGCTGACATTTATCTTTGTTTCTTATCTTCAGTGGTAGTTCGGAATTTAACCCGAACAACTGACGTTTACCTTTTGTTTTCTTGTCGTCAGTGGCAGTTCAGAATTTAACCCGAACAGCTGACATTTATCTTTGTTTTCTTGTCATCAGTGGTAGTTCGGAATTTAACCCGAACAACTGACGTTTACCTTTTGTTTCTTGTCATCAATGGCAGTTCGTAATTTAACCCGAACAGCTGACGTTTACATTTTACCTTCATTAAGCTACCATCACAACGGTAGTAGGTAAAATAATTTCCCCAGTGAATAATAGACTTTGTCTCCTCTTTTACATTTTACCTTCATTAAGCTACCATCACAACGGTAGTAGGTAAAATAGAATCCCCGGTGAAACCACCAAAGTAACCTTGGTCTGTTGTCTTTATTAAGCTATCATTCTGGTAGTAGACAACCCTTTTCCCCAGTGGAACCATGTTACCCCAGTAGAGTCGGATCCCGTTTCTTTAACGAACCCGGGTATCTCTTTGTTTCTTTTTATCCCCAGTCGGGTCATCTTTGCCGTCTTTGCATTCATACTTGCATTACGAGCATTCACAGCATTTGCATGCATACATTCGTAGCATTTTCAATTCAAGAAAAATTTAGTCAAAAATGGTGTACTTTATATTTAAGTCTCTTCGACCCGTCAATTTCAAAATTTCATTTTTTTATCTCCGTGGGGAAGAAACTTAAATAGGGGCATCTGTCATACCCCATTTTTTGACTCATATTTTTCTTTGTTTATTATCTCTTCATTATTTATCATTTCATTATGATTTTCAATTTCTTATTATTACCTTTTATTATTTCATCTTTATTGTTGGATTTTTATTTATTGATATTTATCACCATTAGTATTACTATCATTTTTATTAATATTATCATTATCATTATTATTATTAATACTATTGTTATTGTTTTTTTCATTAATAATATTATTATTAACTTTATTATTATTATTTATCATTATTTTTAATTACTAATATTATTATCTTTTTCATCATTTATTATTGTCATCACCTTTATTATTATTATCATTACCATTATTTTTATTATTACTATTATTATTATTTGTATTATTGTTTTATTTTAAAAGATTTTAAAAAAAAGGAAAAGGGGAGTTCGCAGAGCAAAGTTCCCTTCGCTCTGCGAACTCTGCGAATTTTCTGCAGATTTTAATTCCTTGGATTTATCTTACTTTTAATTTCATTATAATCATTGTTATTATCATCCACTGTTATTATTATCATTATTATCACCAATTGTGGCTGTTTGGACCCAACAAAGCAAGAATTGAAGCATGTGCCATTAAAGCCAAGGTGAGAAGGATTTTGTTCCAACCTAGCATGTGCCCAAGCAAGTTGGCTGCCCTTGGTCATCTCTCATCCCTCCCAATTGACCTGCCTCTAACCCTGAGCTTGCCAGCCAGCTGCTTGTTCCCTTTTCTTCCTTCTTTCTCCACCAAAACCAGTCAAACATAGGTGGTTTTGCTTGCCCAAAAGTTGTTTTGCTTGCCCTGTTTTCAGCTGTCTTTCTCCTTCTCACACCAGCCCACATGTTCCCTTTTGTTTTCCCCCAACCTCTGCACATTACAGTGCACGTTTTTCTTGCTTGACTCTTTAGGATTGCAAGGATTGATCCCAAGAACAGCCCATTTGCAAGCTGCCCTGTTTTTCAGATTTTTCATCATCATTGCTATCAAAGATCAGCTGCATTAATGGCTGGATTTGGCCAAAGTCTTGACCAAAGTTGCAAGGCAATGTCCCCTCTTCACTTTTGCATTAAATGCAAAGCAAGATAGCCTGGTCTTTAGCCCACAAATCAGCTGGATTCTAGAGATTTTCATCATGACAATTGATTTGGTTTTGGCCTATAAAAGGAATGCAAGGCATAAGGATTGAACACACCTAAGAGAGTTGGAATTACAACATTTTTTAGAGTAGAAAAACAGTTCATACACAACCTTCAAAACATCATATAAAGAGTGAGAGATAGTAGCCAAACACTAGTGTTATTATCATCCATAAACCTCCAACATTCCAACCTTTGCAAAATCATAATCCTTCAAGCCACTTCCTATCTCTTGCACAATAAGCATTGCTAGGAGTTCTGTAAGTATTCTAAAAGCTTTATCTTTCATTTTGCATTGCTACTTGCATCTTTAAGTTTGTTTAAACTCATTTTGCACAAAAAACCCCTTTTGAAACTTCAAAAGAAATCTCAATTTGCAAAATACTAAAACTGAGTTGTTGTACTCCTTTTCTTCCAAATTTTCAAAGCTTTTTAATCTCCTTAGTGTTCTGAAGCTTGCTCAGAAGCAGCTTCTGAACAGAAGTTCAGAAGTAGCTTCTGAGTTCATTTTTCGCAGAGTTCGCAGAGCAAAGTCATGGTCGCTCTGCGACCATGACAGAACTTGGGTTCGCAGAGCCAAGTTCAGGTTGCTCTGCAAAAGTTGCAGAACTCAGAACCTGAGTTCAGGCTTCCAAAAGCCAATTTTTTGAGGTTCTAGCTAATGATTCAGAACCTAAGAGGATTAAAACTCATTTTTGTTCAAACCATACCAAGTTTTTGCATGATGTTGGAAACTTCACAAGTTTTGAGCAATAAATCTTGAGTAACTTGCGAAACAAGTTATGTTCTTAAACTTTCAAAATCAAGCTTGAGCAATAAGCTAAGTTCATTATTTTCAAAACTAAACTTGAACAATAACTTTGTTCATGATTTTCAATCAAAACATGAACTTGAGCCGAACTTGCTCACCTTTTAAAACCAAACTCAAACTTGAGCCGAACTTGTGCATTTTCCAAACTTATGCATATTTTCATGAATTTGTTCATCTTTCAAACTTGAATAACACTTGTTCTTGAGTTCCAATAACTTAAGCAACAAGCTATGTTCATGATTTTCAACAAATTTGAACAACAAATTTGTTCATAGTTTTCAACAACTTTTCTTTAAGTTTTTAACCAAGTGTTTTGTTCCCTTTGAGATTTCTTCGAGTTTCAACAAAACAAAAACTTGAATGAAAAAGGAATGGTTTGACGTATGTCTCTCCATTCCCCGGTTGCACGAATGCTTGACGTATGTCTCGTTGTTCGGGCAATCGTCATTCCATTTTCAACGCGTCCAACGCGCTTAACCCTTTTATTGGTCCTTCGTGACAAATCCAACCTTTCTTTGGTCCCCGCGACCATTTTAAACTTTTTCTTGGCCCTCGTGGTCAATTCAAACTTTTCACGTCCAAGCGCGTTTTCAAACGGATATCCTCGCCCGAGTGCGAGTCCGTCTCTTTTTATCAAACCCTTCTTACCTTTTTTAAGCTACCCTCATAACGGTAGTAGGTAAAAGGCTTTTTATTGGTCTTTATTAAGCTATCCAAATAACGATAGTAGACCACGTTTCCTTTTCAATCAAACTTTTTCGCTCGGGCGCGATCAAACCTTTTTCATAATTAAAATCAACCAACATACAAATTTTTTCTACCAAAGAACTATGTAAGCTTTGAATTCTCCATCCACCGGGAGATACGTAGGAGCAGGATTCATATCTTGTCAAGCCCATTAATAAAAAACTTTCTTTTTCCCCTTTATATCATTTTTTCTTTTTCCCTTTCAATATATTCAAGCACGCAAGCAAAACTTTGAAAAACATTCTAGCCTAAGCTAACTAAGAGGTTCCCGTTGAGTACAACGGATGTGAGGGGTGCTAATACCTTCCCCTCGCATAATCGACTCCCAAACCCAAAATCTCTAACTTTAAGGTAATTTCGAACTTTTTTTCCTTTTTTCCCCGAAAAATTAAAAGTTCAGTCGTGATTTAAAATTAGTGGTTCAACGCTTCTCAATAGCTTGATATCCGAAATTCGACACGACAAACCCCTAATTAGTTATTTTCGTGTTAAAATTTAATCGATCATATCTCCTAATCGGTTTTTTTAGTAAGGTGAACAATTTTGAGGTGTCTAACAAAATACTATCTTTTGTCCTATAGGTTTTGGGCTTAAAGCAAGTCTCATGTGTGCATTATTTTCTAAGATTAGTCCGAAAATATTCCATTATTTCTCAATCCCTTCTAATTTTTTTTTAGAAAATGTTTCATGAGTGTCTAAATATTAATTTTGAATTTTTATAATGTTTTTCGAGTTGTTACTAATTGATCCTTTTTACTCACAGTTGCTAAGTCATTACAAGTTCCTCCTCTTCCATTACACTCAATTCATGCTATTATTCTTGCAGTAAATTTCGTCAAACTACGGCGTTTAAAAAGTTGTACGTACTAGTAGTATCTTATAATTTTTGTTTTTTGGTCAAGAGTATCTTATAATTTTATCACGTGAGAATAAATAAATTAAGACATTTATGGTAGTAGTTCAGATTACTAGGACCTAGGACCTGGTATTCATTCGACTCTCGTTTAATATTTTACTCCCTTCGGTCCTATTTATAAGAAACATTTAGATCAACAAAAGGTGGTGTATTTATCTAAAAATTTGGACCAAATACATCTATTTTTATTGACTAAAATGTCTCTTGTAAGTAGGATCGAAGAGGTCCCCGTGAATTTAGCTCAGTTGGTAGGGACAATATATAATATATGCAGGGGCCGGAGTTTGAACCTCGAACACTCCATTTCTCCACGTTTAAAATGTGTGAGCTCCAACCACTATGTCACTTGATAAAGAAAAAAAATAGGATGGAAAAGAGTTTCTTTTTCTATCTCTTTGTTCTTATCACAATAACAACTACTAACATATCCGTGCATCCGCACGGATACCCGTTGGTCGGGATGATTTAATGCAGTTAAAAATTTGATTAATAAACCTGTGTTTAATTAGATTTAAAAAAGAACAATAATTATAGTTATAAAGAAAAATAAAATAACTAAAAAAACAAAAGAAATGATATAAACAAATTATCAAATAATTAATGTGGAATACATGTTTATAAAATTGAGAAAATGAATGTATTAAGCAATAACGTGGGGGTAAATCAATAGAAAAGAGTTGGTTTAGATATGAGGTGGATAAGCCCACAGAAAAGTACATTGTGATCCCTCCGCACAGGTACCGTTGATGTGAATGATTTATATAATTTCAGAATTTTTTATACGGTAGTTTAAACAATAATAATATCAACTTATATAATTTTTGTCCTAAAAAAATATCGACTTATATGATTTTAGAATATGTTTGCCAACTTGTCATGTGTATACTAACAACTTGTCTTGTGCATGATAGTTCTACTCAACTTCTCTTGTGCATTTTATCAATGACAATTTGTCTTGTGAATTTGGACCAAATACATCTATTTTTATTGACTAAAATGTCTTTTGTAAGTAGGATCGAAGAGGTCCCCGTGAGCTTAGCTCAGTTGGTAGGGACAATACATAATATATGCAAGGGTCAGAGTTCGAACCTCAAATACTCAATTTCTCCACGTTTAAAATGTGTGAGCTCCAGCCACTAGGCTACTTGACAAAAAAAAAAGATCGAAAAAGAGTTTCTTTTTCTATCTCTCTGTTCTTATCACAATAACAATATATTGCATCTATCACGTTGTTATTTCTATCTCTTTCTTTCACAAGATGTTAAATGGTTTTGAGTGTCTGTATCTTTTTCCGAATTTATTTTCTGCATGGCAAAACCAAAACCACCCATTTGAAGGGGGACATTAAAAGAGACAAATTTGTACAATCTACACGTCTTAAAGTTGAAACTTAAAAATTTAGTACAGAAATGATTCCACTTGCTTGTTTTACACTAAAAACTTAAAAAATTGTATCATTTGATATAATTTAAATATATGTGGTTTAATATGTTCAAGGGAGAGTTGAGGGTTATCACAAAGTACCGTAACTCTTTAACCATCCACTAAACATAATTAAGCAAGGTTTTGAACGGTTTAGGTGTGTTTAACGTCTAAGTTAATGGTGTTGATGATTAATAAATTTCAACACTTCTTTGTTATATTTATTAACCATCAAAAAAATATAATTAATCAAAATATTTGAAATATTTGTGTGTAAAAATATTATTACTGCAAATTTTAGGTAGCCTGGTATACAACCATGAGTAGTAGATAATTTGTAAAAATTTATTAAAAAATTTACAATAAAACAGTTGGAGTGTACGTATAATCCTGCGGTACAGAGAATGTTAAATTACACAGCTGCAACTTGTCTTACTCCAATCATTCATGTGTAATTCTCAAATATAGTATACAAGAACATTTTTATTTATTTATTACCACATTTGTGGAGATTGGTATAATTTATATAAGGTGAGTGTGGTTGTAAAAACGCAAATTGTCGATTTTGGTGTACAAGTAGGACGAAACATATAACCACACAAGTCACATTCCCATCCCATCATCCACCGCCCCTTTGTTTTTCCTTTTTTACTACTACCATACATGTCATTCACTCATTCTAGTTATATTTATTAGATAGATAGATGATTAATTTAAATACTAATGTTGAAATTTGTTAACCATCATTTTGAGATGTTTAACTATAGATAGTTTTTTTTTTTTTTTAACTATAGATAGAATTGAAAACTTGAAAATTGTAGTTAACTAGGTTTAAATTTGTGGTGAATGGGCTTTAATTGTTGGAATATTTTATTATTTAATTATATTCTGATATCATTATGTGGGCAAATATCGTAATAATAATTATATTAGCTATTTATCAATTGTGAGCCTTAATTGATCAGTGATCAAATTAAGTAATAAGGCTATTAGATTTCTAATTGGATAATTAATTAAATATTTAATTAGTTGATATGGACTCAATATGAGTGGATGTCCGGATGAGCCATTAAAGGAATAATGGGAAACCCTAATGGTCATCCAATATAAAAGAGGCTATGGTCCCCAATACACCGTACACATCAATCTCTCTCTTCTCCTCATCTGAAGAAAACTTGAGGCATAAAGGTACCGGTTGAGGAAGAACCAAATCAGCCGCCGCTAACCCTTTGTTCTGTTTTCATGTCAGATCACCTCCTCTCTGTTTCTGACTGCTGATGTTGGGAGGTTGCCTTGAAAGCTTCTTTCAGGTATTCCTAATGCCCTAATTCTTAATATCCTTGGTAAATCAAACATGTTGCAGATCCGATCATAATCATGTTCAATGTTTTGATTGCTTCCGCTATTGATTTATAATGATTGAACATGTTTTATGAATTCTGTTTTATTAAGACCTAAATTTCCAACAAGTGGTATCAGAGCGGTCTTCATGTTTGATCTATTGGGATTATGAACATATTTGATTCTTAGGTTCAGATTTTATTGGTTGTAGCTTATATATATTTTCGATGGTTGTTGTTTTGATTAGTTATTCATCGATTGAATTATATATATCTGCGATGCCTTTTTTTATCCAACAATCTGGATGCCTTTAATTTGCCTAATTGTTTATTCATGACATATGTTCCCAATCATGGTTTTTTTTAATTCATCGATTGGTTTATTTTATTTAATCGTCGATATATCCATGTGAAATTGCTTGAACTATTTTGTAAATTAAGCCTACCTGTAAAATTGCTGAAATTGCTTTCAGTGTTTTGTAAATTTGACCAGCCACATATGAATTAAAATTATGTAATTTTATTGGATCCTTATTACTACACCTTTAGTTGTTGAAAGATTTTTTGCTGCTTTTGTTTTTCGATCCAGTACTTTGGTTGTTTATAACTTGGTATAATCCTCATAATCTAATTTTATTGGATGTTTGTTATGACCAATTTATCTTCTTGGTTGACCACTCATGATTGGCTTCTACTTCCATGGTATCATTTAAAATTGCATAGTCATGTATGGATTTTTTTTTATTAAAAAAAAATCATTATTTTATATTCCAATTTCAAAGGGAATTGATTTGCAATTCTTTCGGATAATTTTGCGGCAAAAGATTTTGAAGCCGATTCTGTGCAGCTTTAGTGTCTTGCTTTAGTAAAACTTGGACACACTTGATTTCTAGTTTTTGAGTTAAATTTGCCTTTAAGATTTATTTCGAAAGAAGTTAAAGTATAATATATATTTCACTAACTATATTTTGATATCACATTGATAATTACTATTGTTATTTGAGAATTATAATATGAGGATAAACATAGTTTTATAAGGATTATGATTCTCGTAATAATTATTATATTTGTGGTAATAAGGTTCATATTTGGAAATATATATTTATACCAGTTTTTTTTTTTTTTTTATACATTTGGGTGGCAACTAATTTCGTTTTTTATTAGAAATTAGTTTTTGATTCTCATACACTGTGTACTTAAAATTTATTTTGAGAAGTAGGCAAATAAAGATTAAAATATATTTGTAATATATATGTTGCCTTTTAATAATGAATCTCAAAATATTATGAAGAAATTTTTGGTATAGAAAGTAAGAATTCGATTCTTTAAAGTTTGGAAAATAATAATTCTAGTTTTGTTTGTTTATTTATAGACATATAAAGTTTGTTTCCTTTATTTAGAAAAACATTTATGCTAGAGTTATGTTTTATTTTGTTTAAAGAATCATTCAGTTTATATATGTGAATCAATTGTAGCATGAATATTTTTGGCATATAAGATTCAATTTTCTTCAGATTTAAAATTGAATATTTGGTTTATTGCATGATCGTGATGTTTGATTTTATTGTGATTAAGATTCTACAATAACATTATTTTTCTTTTCCTCCAATCATGCATTTTGGACATATTTCATGCTATTTATGTTGTTGTTTTTTATGTGATACATGTAAATGTATTGTCATACACACATTGGTGTGATTTTTGACTTGCATATCTTCTTTCAAATTCTTGTGAACTTGTCTTCACACTTAAGGGTTGCTGAGTGGCCTTATGGTTACTTAGCGACATAATGGACTAATTCGGCCTACATTATGTTAGTAGTGCCTTGTAAATTTAAAGACCATTCCCATTTAAAACATTTAATTTATTGTGAAATGTCTAGTAATTGCAGTTGTTTTGGTTGAAGCAACATGTTGCCAAAGTAACCTCTGTTGCGTAGATTTAATTCAACTGAACTTACAAAAGACGTAGTATGCAATTATTCATGCGAGTTGTCGTCGGCCCCAAGGAAGGCACAACTTGGCCGGATAATTATAGTAAATGTGTGGTGATTATAAAGTAATTTTCCATGTAAATAATAGGATACCCTAAGGTGACTATTATTTGACGGGACTTATCACCCCATTTAATATATATTAAAATTATCTAGTAATTGTGGTTGAGTCGGTTGAAACAATAATGTTGCCCAAGTAACCTCTGTTGCGTAGATTCGACTCAACTGAAGTTACAAAAGATGTAGTGTGTAATTATTTATGCGAGTTGTCGTCGGCCCCAAGGAAGGCACAACTTGGCCGGATAGTTACATACCTGTGGTGGTAAATATGTGGTGGTTATAAAGTATTTTTTCATGTGGATAATAGGATGGCCGAAGGTGACTATTATTTGACGGGACTTATCACCAATGTTTGATCATTGCATTGAGAGTATCGCTTGCAGTTAATTTTTACAATCCGAAGATTGAGAATTAATGGTGCGCTTGGTATCTTGTTAAGGTCTTTTATTTACAAATAAAGATGCACGTTTCTATAATATTTTATTGACATGTGTGATAATGTTGTGTGAGTGTAAACTTATTTATACATTTAAGAGTTTACATTCACACGAATATAATGGTAAACATATGACAATTATAAGAATTTATTCTTTGTCAAAGTAAATTGTCATTGTTTGATCATTGCTGTAAAATACCACTAGCAATTGATATTATTGTTTAAAGACTTGATATTAATGTTGCACTAGGTATTTTTGTGAGTGATTTTGCTTCTCTTGTTCTCTTTAAGCTAATACAGTTCATGTATCTGATAATTTGAGTTAAATTTTTAACTCTTAAAAGTTTTAATTTTTAGGAATTAAAGAATAATATTAACATTGTTCTTGGATCTAGACCTTGTATAAGGGTGGTGAAACTCGCATTCTCTTGCATATTCAGTATCTAATGTGAGAATCAAGTTTGACAAGTGAGTATACACCAAATCTTATAGGTCTTATGTGATCATAAAGTTAAAAGATCAGAAATCTTATCAGTGTTATTTAAGTTGACAATTTTTGTCATATTTTCTTTGCTGAAACTAAGGTGCTTTTAAAGCAATATAGAGAAAGATAATCTCTCATTGGAGAGTGATATTTCATTAAGATTATTAGGCAAAGAAAATATTGAGCACATTATGTAAATATTTAATCTTGCTGAGACATTATAATTTCGACTATCAGATGACTTGTTCTAAAATTCAGTAATTTCGACTATCATATGACTTGTTCGAAAATTCAGCATTTAGTATTCTCTTTGCACAATTAAGTTTATAACTGTTTAAGTTAGAAATGGTCCTTTAAAGGATCAATTCATAAAGTGTGCAAATAAAGAAAAGCTGAAGCAGGAGAAAATAAAATAGTGCTCATTCGGAAAATACCTCAAAAGATAAGGGCAAATAAAGAAAGGTAATCTTGACTGACTTATGTTCAATGATGTTGAAAGATATATCAATTTAAAATGGACAAAGTCGATAAAGATTGTTTATTCATTTTTAAACTAATTTTAGATTGTCGTTACTAGCTTATTTTTGTATTTAAAAGACAATTTGGTGAATCATTATTTGAATTAATTTTTGTTTTAATTTCTCTTTGACTAAATCAAGATATTTTGAGTTTTATTTTCAAATGATGATTCAATGTGTCTTTTAAGTTTAGTTATTAGAGTCAATTCAGTTATGACTTGTGACATTCTATAATTGTTTAAGGGTTTGAAAACTATAAGTTTTTCGTCCCACAACTTAAGGAAATGTTTGAGACATAAATTGTTAAGTTTTCTTGAGGATATTGAGTTTGGGGGAGAGATATGGAAATAGAATAAAATTGAATGAGGAAGAATTGGTTCTAAACTAATTCATATTGTTACTATTATTATATTATATTTGAATCATCATGAGGACATTATTGTTCTTCCTCTCCATCAAGTTAAGAAGTTAATTCATATAGATCAAACTCAACACCCTCAAGAACTAGGGCATCTGGTGTCATAAAGAATTAACTAATAAGAGAAATTCTATTTAGTATATTTGAAAGACTCTATTAGTGTTAGCACAAATAAGTTAAGAAATTTGTCTCTTTAGTGTTACCACAAATTCTCATAAAGTAGTTGTCTCATTTGGTTTTAAGATAATATTAAGTAGAGTTGTGGATTTAGTAAGCTCAGTGGGAGTAAATTTATATTCCTATTTTAATGTGTCGATTTTATTTTATTTAGTCAACTATGATATATGTTAGTAGTGTGAAACCAAGGAAATCTCTAACAAAAGTTAGTGATGAAAGATCCTGGGGACACCCCTTTTGTATTAGGCATTTCAATACTTGGAGATTCTTCTCAAGGTATTATTCGGATATCACAAAAGAGTTATATCAGTAAAGTTAAAAATAAATTGACATTAAAGTTAATAAATTTTTGGATGACCTCAATCACCGAGAGAGACTTTTCAGTCTCAAATATTGCCCATTAGGAAATTTATGAATTCAGAAATTTAAGTATTTTCCTACACTTTTCCTATAGGATTTTTATGTATGATTTTATTATACGCATTTGGAAATAACGTATATAATAAGATTGTTTGGCAGATATTTGAGCAATTCAAAGTTTGAATTGTTGAAAATGCGACCATAAGGATTCTTTAAAGAGAACAAGAGAGCTTATTCTCACATCAGGGATCTGACAATTTGGAGATCATTACTGTGTTAGACTCTGACTTTTGGATGTGTGTATATAATACACATTCTAACCCAGGAAATTATGTCACTTGGTTGCATAGTAAAAGGTATTGAAAAACCATTTAAGTTATATAGTGACATAATGTAGTCATATAATGTTTTAATAACAAAGTTTATAAGGTTCATCCCTTTATAAATTATTGTTGTTAAATGATAGAACATTAGAGACAAACTTTATGCTAGGTTACCCACTAATCAAAGACATGACACATAAAATCTTTCATATGGTTGTTGTCATTAAGGATGTCTTAGATTAGTGGGAGTCTCTTTTATTCTATGTTCTATACTTCTGTTTTGATATCGATACAGACTTTATGTTATGATTTTCTGCAGAAATAAAGTTCATGAGGTTATGTTTATTATAACCATTTCTGTATCAGTTTGTGCAAATATTAAATTTGCAAATCTTCAGTTTTGATCTCACTAAAGTTTTTAGTTGGACCAGTTGGAAATAAACATGATTTAGAGATCACATTACATGAAATTTCCATGTCACTCATTCATATCGATCTATGTCATCAAGTGCATTGATATGGTGGTCGTCGGGGTTCCGTCACGTTATACGTCAGTGACGATAGCCGCGGGGGTCTCATTATTAATGTATGAGGTGGACCAGATTGTAGAGTTGAAATCTAAAGATAAATAACATTCAGACGCGCGCCTAAAGAATTCTGGTATAATTATTAAGATATGTAGCCCAAGTGGGAGATTGTTGGAATATTTTATTATTTAATTATATTTCGATATCATTATGTGGGCAAATATCGTAATAATAATTATATTAGCTATTTATCAATTGTGAGCCTTAATTGATCAGTGATCAAATTAAGTAATAAGGCTATTAGATTTCTAATTGGATAATTAATTAAATATTTAATTAGTTGATATGGACTCAATATGAGTGGATGTCCGAATGAGCCATTAAAGGAATAATGGGAAACCCTAATGGTCATCCAATATAAAAGAGGCTATGGTCCCCAATACACCGTACACATCAATCTCTCTCTTCTCCCCATCTGAAGAGAACTTGAGGCATAAAGGTACCGGTTGAGGAAGAACCAAATCAGCCGCCGCTAACCCTTTGTTATGTTTTCATGTCAGATCACCCCCTCTCTGTTTCTGACTGCTGATGTTGGGAGGTTGCCATGAAAGCTTCTTTCAGGTATTCCTAATGCCCTAATTCTTAATATCCTTGGTAAATCAAACATGTTGCAGATCCGATCATAATCATGTTCAATGTTTTGATTGCTTCCGCTATTGATTTATAATGATTGAACATGTTTTATGAATTCTGTTTTATTAAGACCTAAATTTCCAACATTAATACCTTAATCATTTAGGGGAGTTGGGTAATTGAACCGATTTGAGCTAAAGATTTAAAGAGTTGGAAGTTGCGAGTTCAAGTTTAGACCAATGTAAATAAAATACTAATTTTACAATTAATTACTAACATTGACCATTTAAAAAAAATACTTTGATCATTTACTAACATGATTAATAAACTAATTAAACTCTCCACTTAGATTATTTTCGCGAAACTTGTTCAATTTTGATAGTTCAAATAACGAAACCGTTTTTCGTGTTAGCTCTTTTGTTCTTTTAATAACTACTCCATCTGTTCTAAATCATAAGTCTTTTTGACAATTTCACACAAATTAAGAAATATAATTAATTTTGCATAGGAAAAAAGTTATGAGATTTTACAAAATTATCTTTCATTGATTGTATGAGAGATAAGTTAAAGAATTTTAAGAAGATAGAATAATAAATAGTTAATTGTATAATATAAAAAATAGTAATATTTATATTTCATTGGTGTACTAAAACTACTTGCAATTTGTGACACTTTTCTTTCTTTCTTTTTAAAACCATCTATAATTTGGGACAGAGAATTTTCTCCGCACTTTCACTCTCGTTATTAATTAGTGATAAATTAAACCTATAAAAGGCCAAGTGGCACATTTTTAATCATAAAAGGAATGTTTTTGTGACATAACAATATTCAATAACCAACTAAAAGAATAAAAAAAGTGAGCTGAAAATGAAAAGACACGTATGGTGAGACATAAAGACACTGAAACTGGCACTGTCCTTACTTATACAGTTATACATATATACATTTCTATCATCCATTCCAAAACTAATAAACTCATAACTTCATTCACTATTTAACTCATTAGCATTAGTACTATGCCCATTTCATCACAGCCTGTAACACCTCCAACAATTTTTTGTTGTATGTTTTAAGAAGAAACCGACAATTTTTTAAGATAACTTAAAATAGTTCCAACCATTCCATGTGTTTCTTCCTATTTTCACTCAACTTATATATTTTTTTTTTCTGTCTCTTTTCTTTTATATATTTTTGGTTTTGATTCTTAGTTAAAGCTACTTTCCTTTTAAAACAGTACATTCTGTGTGAATCTAGTTTTTTTCCATCCAACATGTGGGAATCTGAGAGTGATTCAACTGCAAGACACAAATATGGAGATGGAATTCTCACTTCAAACAAACATGGTGTCAAGACTGAAGGATTTCTTCAAAGAGGTCACTCTTGGTATGTTTATTAAAATGCTTAATTAGTAATAGTTTAGTATCCTTTGAAAATGCTTTTAAAAAATCTAGTATTTTTTAATGGTGTCATTTAATAAATGCTTAAAAATCTAGCATTATTTTAATGCAGGTATGTTGCAACTGATGTTCCAAGTGATTTTCTTGTTCAAATTGGAGAAGCTAACTTCCACTTGCATAAGGTAGCTATCTAAATTTTGTTTGTTATAGTTTTCAATTCTTTCAATCTATGATTTTATAATTTATGGAGTTAAATATATTTTTAGTCTCTATAAAATTCACGATCTTTCAACTTTATTTCCTGCAAAAAAATTGTTGCATTTTAGTCTTTACTTTGCTTTTATAGGGACTAAATGCAGGGACTTAAATATTTTTTTTTGTAAAAAAAAATATAAAACATAGAGATTAAAGTTGAACAAAATTTTGTACGGATTAAAAACATATTTAATCATATTTTTTATACTAAGAGATTAGGCACTAGTTAATTTGTACTACTGATGAATTATTTTTGTTCATTCTTTCCCTTTGTTGTGAAAGTATCCTCTTATATCTCGAAGTGGAAAGCTGAGTAGAATCATATATGAATCGCACGAACCGGATTTGAATAAGATAGTTATGGATGATATCCCTGGTGGATTTGAGGCATTTGAACTTGCAGCCAAATTCTGCTATGGAATTGCTGTTGATTTAACAGCAGGGAGCATTTCTGGACTAAGATGTGCTGCTGAGTATCTAGAAATGACAGAAGATTTAGAAGAAGGGAATCTTATATTCAAAACAGAAGCATTTCTTAGCTATGTTGTTTTATCATCTTGGAGAGACTCTATAGTAGTTTTGAAAAGCTGTGAGAAGCTTTCGCCTTGGTCAGAGAATCTTCAAATCGTTCGAAGATGCAGCGAGTCCATAGCTTGGAAAGCTTGTGCTAATCCAAAAGGGATAAAATGGTCCTACACTGGAAGAACATCTTCAAAAATTTCAAGTCCAAGATGGAATAATAATGAAATGAAAGATACAAGTCCAAGTAGGAATCAACTAGTTCCTCCTGATTGGTGGTTTGAAGATGTTTCAATCCTTAGGATTGATCACTTTGTTAGAGTCATTACTGCTATTAAGGTAAAGGGAATGAGATTTGAGTTAATTGGTGCTGCAATAATGCATTATGCAACTAAATGGCTACAAGGGTTGCTTAGTGAAACATCAATCTCATTCGATGAAGCGAGCAATTGCGGTAATAGTAATAGTAGTAGTAGTGGTAGTGGTAGCTGGATTAAAGGTGGCGGTGGACTTCACATGATTGTAGCAGGTGGAACCAGAGATGAAACTTCAAGTCTTCAAGCTAAAGAACAAAGGATGATAATAGAGAGTCTTATAAGCATTATTCCTCCACAGAAGGATACTGTTTCATGTACTTTCCTTCTTAGGCTTCTGAGAATGGCAGTTATGTTAAAGGTTGCACCTGCATTGGTTACTGAATTAGAGAAAAGGGTTGGAATGCAATTTGAGCAGGCTACACTTTCTGATCTTTTGATTCCTTGTTATAATAAAGGAGAGACAATGATGTATGATGTTGATCTTGTTATGAGGCTGCTTGAGCATTTTCTTGTACAAGAAGTGACTGAAAATTCTAGTCCAAAAAGACAGTCATTTTCTGAGAAACATATGGGATTGGGATGTAACCTTAATGCTAAAGCAAGAGTAGCAAGACTTGTTGACAGTTATCTTACAGAGGTTTCAAGAGATAGAAACCTTTCATTGACAAAGTTTCAGGTACTTGCTGAAGCTTTGCCTGAATCAGCTAGAACCTGTGATGATGGACTTTATAGAGCTATTGATTCTTATCTTAAGGTAATTACTTCCTGTTTCTAGGATTTACTTATTTACCTTTTCAATGGTTTTATGTCATCTAGAGTTACACATTTGGTTTGGTAAAAAAAAAGGTTAATCTTATTTTAAGTGGATAAATATACATGGAAGGTTAACTCACAGTTGCATAATTTGCTACGGCCAAACGTGAATTGATTTGCGGGTACCAATTTGTAGTACTTTTGCAAATTGGTTCGCACTTAATATCCATTAGTATGGAAATGAGTAGATGAAAAACAAAGAGTGAATTACCAATTTGCCTTTGCATTTGTAGAGATCGGATAATTTAGTTTTTGAAATTTGATGGAATTTCAAAATAATTCTTGAAATTGGAGATTCTCGATGACATTAATTTCTGTCGAGTAATTTTAGTAACGAAATTGTCCGACTCAAAAGGACTAATGTGGTCAAGGATTCTCAGTTCAAAGACTATTTTAAATACTAATAATTTTATAGACTAAGTTGACAACACCCTATGATTTTAGGGACAATTTTGGTGATTCATTCAAATCTTAGGATAAAAAATATATTGATGTGTAGGAATGCATGGTAGCTCAGCTTAACTGTTATTCCATTGGATTTCTACTGTTGGATTTCTTACTAGTGAAGTAAACTAACAGGCACATCCAACACTGTCTGAGCATGAAAGGAAGCGACTCTGCCGCGTAATGGATTGCCAGAAACTCTCAATTGATGCATGCATGCATGCTGCACAAAATGAAAGGCTTCCATTAAGGGTAGTTGTGCAAGTCCTATTTGCAGAACAGGTAAAGATAAGTACTGCACTATCAAACCCTTCTTTGAAAGATGTTGAATCCTTTACTCAACCAATGGTTACAAATCGAAAAACGCTACTTGAGGCTACGCCGCAATCATTCCAAGAAGGATGGACAACTGCTAAAAAAGACGTCAACACACTAAAGTTTGAGCTGGAGAGTGTGAAAGCTAAGTATTTGGAGCTTCAAAATGATATGGAAAATTTGCAGAAACAATTTGATAAGATGTTAAAGCAGAAGCATACTTCAGCTTGGAGTAGTGGATGGAAGAAACTGAGCAAACTTACAAAGATGACAAATGTACAAAATCATGATCATGATAATTCACCTCATAGTAATATTCCAGCTGCTCCAGAACAGAACAGAAAAACTACTAGAAGATGGAGAAATTCAATATCTTGAGTCCTATAAGATGAGAGAAATCCTCAATTGATTCTAGTTAAATTGTATTTTGTTACCAAGTCAATCACTTTTTTCAAGTATGAATTCTATTGACACTTCAATCACAAAAATGATTTTGATAAGTTATATGTAATCTTTAAATGTCTCTAATTTTACCTTCTTTGTTTTCATTTCTAAGTAACAGATTCAACTAGTGAAAAGGGAGAACAGTATCAAAATATTTATAGATGATGTATTGTATTATGGGGACAAAATTATGTTAAAAGAAAGTCCAAAGAGCAAAGAAAGAAACATGATTTGATATTTCAACATAAAATCATGTGGCCACGCATAAATAAATATATAGTGATACAGTTGTCATGTGACATGATAAGAGCCTTCTACACTAGTCCATGTTTTTATGCTAGTATCCATGTTTTTTTCTATTATATAGACCATGCATAAATAAATATACAGTGATACCACACCTTACAACATTTTATGCTGACATTATTTTGGGTGAAATGAAGTAGTTTTGTTCCTTAAAAAAATCAGGAAAATGAAAAAAAAAAATCTAAGACCGATCAACGGCTGAGAATAAATATTATATATTCATAACTATTGCCTTTAGTTTAGTTTAAGCATTTGGTCCTTCAAAATTATTTTAGTTATCTTCTCTTAAAAAAAAAATATTTTAGTTATAGTGACTAGAGTAGAGATCCTTTCTCTTTCTAAAAAAAAAAGAGAGATTATTATTATAGTTTTGGAGATTAAAAATGATATAAAGACTCATTTTCAAAATTGATGACATTAATCGAATCTTTATACAACAAAACTAAAATTTTATTTGAATCACACAACAAAACTATAGTAATGGAGATGTCAATTTATTTTTCGAAATGTAGAAGATATTTGTTTTAGTTTTTTTCTAAGTTGAGAAAGGGAAAATTATATATTATATTATTAATAACAATGACACTAAGTATTGTACAATAGATTCATACAAAATTTAAACTATATCTCTTAGGATTATAAAGTCAACCTCTCACTTGACACTCCATAGATATATGACTTTATTTGTTCAAGGGAATATGAAAGATTTTGTTTATTTTTTGATAATGTGAATATTAATGATTTGTAGGCCTTCAAATCAATAAGACATTACTGATGATGATGAGCTTCCAGAAGCTGTCACTGCAGTGTTTATGGTAATCTCAATGTCAAATGCTTAATAATTGCAAGTTATGTTTGCTAAGGAGACGACATAAACTTTAATTTTTGGTATTGTTTATTCTTAATTCAATTTCTCCAAAAATTACCAAAACAAAGATCAAATATATGTTGTGAATGAAAGTTGGTTCAGCTGATAAAAAGTTAGTTTATACACCGCAAAAGTGTGGGTTTAACTTCTACTACGGCGTGAGAATCTATTTAAAATCTTGAGTATGTCCTTATTCATGGGAGTATTGGTACTCAACTCATCTAACTTTTTTTTCTATATAAAAAGAAATTGAATATATGCTTGAAACATCATTGTAGACTAGACTTGTAATGCCCCCAAATTAATACTCCCTCAGTCCCTATTTATAAGAGTAGTTTTTAAAAAAGTTTTGTCCATAAATATAAGATCATATACAAATTTCTAAATGCATTGATTACTCATTTTCCAAATATATCTCTTATTAATACTATCAATTTATCTTGATATATGAAAAGTTAACATTAAATATATATTTAATTAAGAGTAATCTAGTACTCCCTCCGTTTCAAAATACATGTCCATTTTAGAGAAATTGCTTTAACCAAGGAGAAGCTAATTTGACCCAAAAGTTCCTATTATACCCTTGTCTTTGATTTTCTCCATTTTACATTTATTTATCCCATCTCATAATTACTCCCAATACCAATACCAAAATTAATTAAACAAGTTCTTGGGAGAGTGCAAGAGTAAATCCACTTAAAATTGGGTCACCATTTATTAGTAGAAAATAATTATTGTGGAGAAAATCTAGAATCCAATTAATTGGTAGGCAAGGGTAAAATAGACAAAATGTATCATTAAACTATCAAATGGACATGTATTTTGAAACAAAAAATTTCTCCAAAATGGACATGTATTTTGAAACGGAGGGAGTAATAGTCACACACATTTGAGACAACTTTATTACTCCAACAACTTTTCTTAATACACGTGATTTTTGTAAACTACTCCTATAAAAAGGGACGGTGGGAGTAGCATTTTTAATTCAGATCCGCTATGTAGGTGTTTTTTTTTTGGATTTTATTTTTATATAAAGGTATTTTCTCTGGATTATAATATGAGTTTGTCTAACATGTGCAATATTGCACATGATTTTTTAAAATCCATATTATAGAAAAACTCATATTAGGGTTTTTCTATCAAATTTGCACATGATAGAAAAACCCTTATAATATATAGTCACAGATGGTTTTTTTTTTTTAAGAAATAGTCACACATGGTGTTAAAAAGTTAGCAAAATTACGCAATTCTTCTATTAACTTAATTCCAGGTAACACTTTCGTCCTTTATCTTTTTTTTTTCCGATGTAATCCTTTATTTTTTTAATTAGGTATCACTTTCGTCCTTTATCTTTTTCTTTTTCCCGATATAGTCTTTTATGTTATAAAATGTCAACATTGTTATCATTTTTATCAAGACAAAATCAAAAAATTCATAAAAAAAAGTTCATTAAACTCATAAACAAACCCAAATCTTCTACATACAAACATACAAACCCAAATTTCATTGAAAAAACCCCATAAAAAGGATAATAATGTTGAAATTTTATAACATAAAGAATTAAATCGGGAAGAGAAAAAGATAAAGGAATAAAGTGTTACCTAATTATAACATAAATGATTAAATCGGGAAAAAAAATAAGATAAAGGACGAAAGTGGTACCTAAAATTAATTTAAGGGACGATTTGTGTAATTTTACCTAAAAAGTTTTATTCGACTTCTATGATAAATTTTGTCAAAAAAACTTCCAAGTATAAATTGAAATTAGCTTCTTTGTCTAAATTGTTTTCTTTAAAAAAAAATCTCATAACCATTAGAAGAACTTTTCTTACTATTAATTTAGTGGAACACATATTTAAGTAAACATACATCGGAAGATGGAAGTGTAGGACGGGGACACTCATAAATTGTCCTCACATTAAATCACTAGTTGTAGCAAAGTGGGTTAGATTTAGAAGAACTGTCGTAAACTTAATTTAGTTTAAAAACAAAATATAGACCGAAAATTAATTTAAATTATGTGATTTTATTTTTATCTTGAATAAACTACTAAATTGGTCTCTCTTTATATATCATTTTCAAACTAGTTCATGTCTTCCTTAATATTTCAAAATAGTCTTTCTCTTCGTCAAATGATTCTTAGTTAGGTCCCTTCATTAATATTTGTCATGTAACTAAACATAAAGACATAGACTTAATTGAGAAATATTTGACAAATATATAACTAATTTAAATATTAACAAGAGTAAATGACTAATTTAAGCTTGTCTTACATAGACAAACCAATTTAGTGGTTTACTCATTTTTTCTTTTAACTTGCCATAAAATTAATTCAAAAAGTACGATGCTATTTTCTCTTTTCGATATTGTGGATGTTAAAGCTTGAAGAGATGAAAAAAGTTAAAAAAAATAAAAATAAAAATCTGCTACTATTCACGCTTTAAATTCGGTGTCTAATACCATTGCTTTATGTCAACAAATGAGCAAAATGTGGACATAAAATAAAAAGTTAGCTAGAAGGCCAAAGTTGCCTACGTCAGAATTGTTAATATCAACTATGAGGGACCTTAGTTAAATAAATTAATATTTTCATTTTCATAAAAATACATTTCACTTTCGAAATGATGGAGGCTAATCTAAGCAAATGCCGCACAACACAAATTTTGTTCCACAAACTTTTATATTTGAAGTGTCCTCGACAAGACAATGAAAATGAACAACCCTTTTTATTTTGGTGCAAAAATGAACAACCCTTTATTTCCCTTTTTTTTGTTAAATAAAGGTTTACCAATGCTTGAATGACAGAGTAAATCTAGTATTCATCTTCAGTCGCATTCGGAATCACCTTTGAAAAATAAAAATTTCATGAGGCAGCCAAACTCAACATAAACAGTAAACATCTTATCTACCTGAATTGATATGAAAAGTTGTTAACAAAAATATTAATTTACATGTAAATGTTGTTAATTAGTTATTCACAATAATTTTTTTATCAGTAGGAATCGAATGTTGAAGTTAGTCCTTTTGTGTATCCAAAATTCATATTTGTCATGTACCTTCATTAGAAAGCTTTGCACATAATGTCATTCATTCACAACATTCTCTACAAAGTCACGCCCTTGTTTTGTCACTCTTTATCATCTTTATGTTTCTACGAGAATGATCAACACAAGTCATTAGTGCATCCTTAAAATAATCTCTTTTTGCTAAACTTCGTCCAATTCTCATTTATAATCAATCATATTTTCAGGCAACTTAAACACCGGATACTTAGATTTTGTTATGTAACGTTGGGTATTAGAATAACTATTGTTCAATATTTAAGAAGAGTAGTGCTATAGGGTGCGAATTACCCACATGCGAAATTCAACGAACCTGCAATTCAAGCACTTCACTTGCATTGTTTTAATAGAAGCATAATAATATAACTTTCATTTTCCGGAATACACGGATGAGTTGGAGTTAAAGTTATTTTTTTTAATAAAAAATAATAATACAACACTGACAATGAATGGAATACATGGGGTGGTGGTTAATCGTCAAAATTCGTCTAATTTTTGTTCGCACTAACAAGCATTAGTCATTTAAGAAATATGAAGATAAAAAAAGATAAATGACCAAAACAAATATTTGATAAAAGATAAAAGGTGAAAAATAAATTTAAGCCAAAATGTAAACTCGAGTCATCAAAATAGTACACAATCACACAATGAAGCCAGAATAGACCACTATCCCAACAAGGACACTCCAATTATTCACACAATCACTCATCCAACAAAAAACATACATAATAGCATCATGAAAATGAAACCTGAAATGGATTACTCAACAGAGTAACACACCTCTCAATCTCTCAATGACAACGTAGAAAATGGAATTGCCTATCATTCCACCCACAACACGTAAAACAAAGTAACCTTAAACTATAAATAAATGTCATATTCAACAAAAGGGTCCCATCAACTCATGATGAAATCAAACACCACGCTCCACATTCAACCTCAAGCACTACACCCAACATCAGAAACTTTCTTGTGCCACTTTAAAGTCTACTCCAATATGTGATTTGCGTGCAAGATTTGAAGAGAGGACAAAAGCATACAATCCAGAATGAAAAGGAGGGTGGAAAGTGGGACCCCAGGTTACCTAACGCGCATGCATATAATCACAAATTTCAACATTTGTTTAGTGTCATCATTTACAGCACAGCCATCCACTAACCACTCTTCTGTCTATTCAATCTTTGGCCTTTTATCTCCCAAAGCTAAAAGATATAAAGTTTTGGTCAACAATTTGAAATCCCAAATCCAATTTTTCTTCATTTACATTTTACTACAGTGCCAAAGTACAGTACTTGCAGTACTGATATATTTAGCTGCTTTTACCCCTTTATTTCTATAACATAAATATACCTTGAGAATGAGGATAACAGAAGAAAGCATCCTAAGTTCAGACTTACCATGCAACAAAGCTAAGAACACAACGAATACCACCTTTTCGATGGCATATTATTTAGTGATATTTCACCCCAAACATACTGGTTTGGGACATCAAAGATTTTAAGTAATCGATAGTTTCGTCGATGACTAGCAGTGGATGCTTTCCTTTTGCTCCAGGAGTTAACTTCTCGAGAACTCTCAATGTTTCACGAATTTTATCCTTTTTCAATTGAATATCACCAACTGCTGCTGAATTATCTCCTTCAGTTTGTCTGGCAAAATACATTTGGCCATCAGAATGCTTCGATTCGGCATCACTGACACATTCACACGGTTCATTTAGTCTTACTGAACTAGCACTGTCTACGAGTGGTGGTAATTTTGTGTACCCACCATCAATCAACTTGTGCCTTTTGTTTGGCCAATCAGAGCTAGCAGTATCCTCCTCTGTGTCCTCAATTTGTTCTTGTATCAAATAAGTCCTTTCATCAGCAAATGGAGAATGGCCCGTACTTGTTACCTCATCATCGTCATCAGAGTCATAATCATCAGAACATAGCAATGCATTGATTTCTTCTGTGTCTTCATGCATTTCACTTTCTTCGTTAACAACATGATCCTGCTCTGACTCTTCAGGAAAACTGTATTTCGGTAAATGTTTTTGACCGAAATCAGCTGCATGTCTTTCCTGATTTACATCATAAGCTTGAGTGAATTGTGTAGTAGTAACAATTGGACTCTGAACAAGTGGGAAGACAGGACTATAAAACAACCTTGTCTTATTATCAGACCGGTCAAAGATAATAAATTTCTTCTGCAAAAATGCAGGATTTGCATTTTGCATAGCCATGTTATTGTGTGTTACTTTCAAACATGGTTCTGTTTTGGGATCCTGAAGGAACCCTTGCACTTCATTGGTCTGATCAGTCAGCAGGCTTGGGGTAGCAGGAGCTGTGAATCCTGGAAATGCACGGACATCAGGAAAAGTGCATGTACTAGGATTCGGATATGCTGAATGACCATACAAACTGGGACCCTGCAATGTGCAGGCGCCATTGGAATAAAGTGATGGCCAAGCCACAGGCTGTGGGCAAGGCCAAAACTCATGGGTCTTAACCATCAAGCCAGAAAGAAAAAAAGATCCTAAAGAACAATATATCAATCGCTCAACGCTTTGGTTCTTTGATACGGGATCTTCAATAACTTGCTTCTTCTCTTCGTAACAAATGACAGAAAAAGAAAACTACAAATTCCAGCTTTAAGAAAAAATGAATGCAGAACAGTTATGTGATAGGCTTAAGCAATTGACGGAAGTACTCAGCCTGCAAAGAGTTCGAAGATAACATTCATCATACATGAGCTCATAAAATTATCACACTGACACAGCTGTTAACAAACAAGCTTTAGAAAAATTATACATGAATAAAACTTTCATTAAACAGCTACCTTAATAATCATGTCAAGAATTATTAAAAAAAACAAAAATTGGAAAATACCAAGAATTAGCAACACATTACTGACCTGACAATCTTGCAAGGGTTGAAAGCAAGCTATCACTCTAACAATTATTGTTGGTTCACCTTCAATGCCATTACAATGTTTTAATGCCCGAAATCCTGTTTGGCTTGCTGCTCGGCCTACCATAACTTTTGATTCTTACCAAACTACTCAGTCAATCTAAACGCAATGGACACACCACAAGAATGATGATCTAGAGAATAACTTTACAGTATAAATTCAAGCGTACAACTTGGCGGAATACATCAACTAAAAGACCCAACCAACGCATGCTGATTTGTTCCTGTGTTCGATGAGATGTCCAGAATCACTTTTGTTATGCCCTCCACAAGTTTTCCTGAAACAAGATTATATCATACAAACAAAAATTCATTTCTGCTGATAATAATGAGAAAGAAAATGTAATACTAATAGAAACCAAAATCTCTCAAAATTAAAGTAAAACATTTTAAATAAGAAAACACTAATAACTAATGTGAAAAACAAGGTTTTAAAACCACAATTGCGTAAAATTGCAGTCAGATACAACTGCAGCCACAATTGCGGTTGCGTAAACAAAAAACATTGAAGTTGCAGACCAAATTTTAAAACCTTGGTGACAATATAAAAACTCATTGCAGCATCCAACTCAACCATTCATTTTTTTTTTCAAAAAAAAAATCTGCAGAAGAAGCCTCGCCCTTTTTCCTAATTTTTCTTGTTCAAATTGAAGAGAAGCTCATTTTGGCTTAACAAGGGCCACAATAAGATATCTAAAGAGAAAGCTCACATAGGGCCTGTTTGATTTTATCTGCTGGCATAAGCACTAGTGAGACTGTTTGAGAAAACTTATGAAAACAGCTTATGACATGCACATAAGTTGTTTTCAGCTTATTTTCACAAGTTCTACAAGATAGCTTACGAAAACAGCTTATACGAAATAATTTAACTTTTGTTATAGAAATAGCTTATATATAAGCACTTATCAAGCTATAAGGTGCAGATTAAGCAGTTTATCCAAACAGGACATAAACCCAGTAAGATTATTGCTCAGTTACTTAATTTAGTTCATGAAATTCCATGGCAACCAAAATTAACAAACAGCAAGATAATTTGAAAATGAAAAAGACGAAAGAATAAAAATAATAATAACATGATTTGTACTATTACCCAGAAATGAAGTACATAAGAAAAAATTGAGAAAGCAAAAAAAAAGAAGAAGATGAATGAGTTATGAAAAGACTTACAGATGGAATGGAAAGGAAAGGAAAGAAAGAGTGAGGAAGTGCGCGTGCTTGCGAGTAGGAAGAATAATAATAATTTAGAAAATGTCCAAAACAGGTACTGCTAATTCAGCATGCTCACATTATATACACAACCAAATCTCCCTTTTACCCTTCATTTCCACCTAAAATACTTGTAAACAATAATCATCTATTATTCTTCATTTATATATCAACTCATCATATCAAAAAATTAGAATAAACTTTTTGGGAGAGATTCTTATGATATTATTTCTTTCTTGATGTTAACCGGTTTCTAGAAAAAAAAAAGGATCTTAGTAATCTAAAATTCACTTGAAAGTTAAAGTAAAGTTTAACAAAAAAGTGTTTCTATGGCCAATCAAACTCAGGTTCATCCGAACAATTCGTCCCGGAGGAAAATCATTAATTATCGAAAAAAAACTTTTGTGGAACTAAAATCGAAAGAATTTTTAAAAAGATTAAAATAAAAAGTTTGAATATTTATAGATCAAAAATATATTAACTCTTATTAATTTGATAATTTTTTAATTATAAAAAAAGATGTTGAAGCAATTGCTAATCACGAACTTTCATAATATAGAGTTAGTCATTAACATGCTATAACCTCTTATTTATAATTAACAAAAAAAACTAAAAATTAAATAAGTAATTAAATATCTTATATAATGTTTTTTTCCTAAATTCCATTGATACTACTAAAAAAAGAAGATTCGTTTTTTCTTAATTTTATTTTTGAAGAAGCTAAATTAGCCTATCTAAATAGACATCGGGGAGAATCGAACCTGAAACCTTGAGGAGGAGTACACTCCCAAGTCTCAAGTCAATACCACCAAGTCAACCCAAATGGTTTAAATTTACAATATACAATATAAATTTACAATATAAATTATATATAAATGCCAAAATTTTCCTTACAAGAAAATCACGTTTAAGTTATTAAAATAAAATAAATTAAAACCCATATTTTTGTAATTCTTGATAACAATTTTATTTTTAATTATTAATTCTTGATAGTAATATCATTGTTTAACTTAAAACATTAATAAAAGGATAATTTGGAAACAATCAGACTTTTTTTTTTTTTGAAGGTGGAAACAATCAGACATAAAATTAGGTTTAGACAAGTATGGAAGAAAGGAGTTGGTAATACTCTCATATAAATATATCAACTTTATTTCCTAGTATGAATTTATATCAACCTTGATTAACAACACACAATGACGCAAAGTTGCTTTTGAAAAGAATGGACCAATGTCCTCTCATTCCACTGATTGTTTGAATTGGAATATGGGAGATGTGTTGTAACATAATGCGGTGTTGTTTTGGGGTATATGTTGGAGGTTTTTTGGTGTTGGTTTGCAGCAGCATTGTGGTTGATATTGGAGCTTTTTGCTATTTAGGAGCTTGTTGTGTTTCTTTGTTGGGTTTTATGAGTTTACTGTTAAAAGGAGTACTTGTTCTCTTGTATTAACCCAATTCGATAACGTCTTATATTCGGATTGTTGTTTGATTAATAAAATTTGCTGTTCCAAAAAAAAAAAAAAGTGATAGTTTGCTTGAAAATGAATTGATGTTTTTTTTCACTGAATTAAAAGCATGAGGATACTTATCATACAGTCGAATTATTCATAATTATAATTA
The DNA here is from genome assembly GCA_018208015.1 of Medicago ruthenica. Classification (NCBI taxonomy): domain Eukaryota; kingdom Viridiplantae; phylum Streptophyta; class Magnoliopsida; order Fabales; family Fabaceae; genus Medicago; species Medicago ruthenica. The sequence continues at coordinate 4,617,667 of CM031372.1, forward strand.
GCATAATTATGATGATAAATTGATAACAATTTTTTTTCTTTTTTTGAAGGAATGATGGTAATAACATTGGTGAAACAGAAGTATCAGTTAAGAGACATATACATGTGCAATTTACTCACAGATAATTTAGTATACTCATTAGGAACCTAATTTGTTCTTAATTAGCACAGTAGCAATTGAAATTCAAGCAACTCAAGGGCCCAATTGCCCCCACTTAAAGTAAGTACATTAGCACGAGGTACATGGAATGAATCATGTAATACATCTGACAATAAAAATAAAGAGAGAATTATGCAAAATGCTACATCCATCAATTGCAACACCCATTTTAAGCCCACTAACTACAATCATACAATCTAATATATTACACCCGTGCATTTGTTCAAAAGTTAAAAGAAGGATAAAAAGACTTCAAAATTTAAAAGAGACCAATAATTTATGTATAATATGTGAATTATATGCATATGGTGCTACACCATTTTGCTTGGAGTGGAAGAGGACACAAACACCAAATACCAAAAACGTATGATGAGGTCTTCTCTTTCGGTTACAACTATACCAAAGTGCGGTTGGATTTCAGAGACTAAAATGCTTGAATTCAGGGATTCCCTTTAACCCTTTTATCATCAACATTCACTAAAGAACATTATGGAGTTGATTGCTTTCTGATTATATTTTTTCTTTTTTAAAGACAAAGGTAAAATAAATGCATGCCCTTTTGGCTCTCAACATTTTCTCCTTTGAATGAGCTTTATCAGAAGCACAGAGAGTAGTAGTTGGCCACAAAATAAATTTGTGAGCAAACTATAATATGAGTATTATTTATATACAAGATCTTCTTTGTTCAGAAATATACACTGCTTAAACCCAAATTTTAGATATGTATTCAAGTTCAAACTCTTGCCAAAAATATTCTGCCATATTTTATTTAACTAACTTCAGATTATCACGCCATTTTTCTTAAAAATTGGAGTATTAAGACCAAAAAAATTATAAATTCGGGCGGTATACATAAATGAAATATCAAAAATGGTTATTCTATAGAAAAGATGCGAGCCTTTTGTGATGCATACGTTAGCTTAATTAATCCCTAAAAAAAGTTATAGCTTAATTAAATCTAATTGCACTTTTTTTAGGAAAAAAAAACTATGTTGTCCCTAATTTAAATATAAATAATGGAAGAAAAACTATGAATGAGATTTTTTCTCGGCAACTAAATTAACTCGATTCATTTATCAAATAGTCATAATACAAAATGGAATATTATCAACAATTTGACAAGTAGCGTAGGACAATGTCGCTCTAGTTCACAAATGAGTCATATTATTTGCTTGCCTCCGGATAAAAGTTATAGTAAAGTTTGGAGAAGAACGAATCACAGTTTTACAAGCACATAAAATAGCATCAAACTCTAAATTATGACTATGATACCTACTATGCCATCCAACAACTAGCTTGATATCTAGTTCGATAGACACTCAAGTATAACCCAAATTTTTAAGCTAGAGATGAGCTTGCATTAAACCCCATGCTTCAGCCTTTTGAAAATTTGGTTGACCAGTTTCCCATGTTGTCTTCTCACATATGAATTCGCCTTTGTCATCTCTAATACACATGTTTGCACTAATACGGATTTTATCTTTGAAGATTGTCGCGTCCACGTTACATTTTACTTCCCCTAACATCGGAACATTGTTGTAGTTCCTCATACGTGACCCCCTCGGCCTATTGCACAATTTTTGCTTACTGCACTCGTTTCAGCCTCATTGATTTAGCACAAAATCTGCACGGGCGGCCTGGACATTCAGGCCGCACGCATGACTTCCTCCACCTGCATTGACCACCCACCATTGATGCAAGTTGTCCTTTTCCATTTGTAACGAAACTGTTAGTCTTGTTTCTACTTTCTCCTAAAAAATTCCATTTCTCCGCTTCCAAATGCACCATAAAACCATCACAAAAGTGTTTAATTGAGTTTGAGGTAATAGTTTTAGTAAATGAAAAAACTGAGAAATAAAATCATTCACCATGTCGATAAACTCATTGATAATCAATGAAAGTCTCGCCTCCTCCCACATTTAATTCACCTTGAAATGGAACTTTTGGCAAGTGTACTAAATGTGTCGTCAAGTAATAATATTTATAAAGATTCGTATCCATAGAGATTATTGTTTCTACTCGAAAATTTCATCAAACTTGATTAAAAACATTAAATTTTAGGTGTTTCAAGAGTTGGTTGCAATTGAAAATAAAAGACTTGAATCAAAATGATGATGGACGATTAGGATTTCCTAAATTTCCTCTATGTCCTTGTATGGTAATACTAGTTCCTAATTCAATAGAAATTTAAGGTTTATATTCACTACATTTAATAAAGTAAATCTATCATAGTCACAACTGAAGATTTTGTTTATCTAATATAGAACTCTGATTTCTTAAGTTAAACTCCTATTATCAAAAGCGTTAAAAGAACGTTAAACAAAGTCACACTAATCAATTTTCCTATTTCTAGGTCAATTACCTTAGTCAATAATAGATCTAGATCAGGTCACAAAACCTAGTGTCAATAGTGAACTATAATATAACCTAGATTCGACTCAAAGTTGATCATAAATTGAAAAGCATTAAGAGCACTATATATTAAATAAACATAATTCAAATTACATCAATTGAGGACATCATAGATTACATGGTTCAAACAATTTCATAGGGGTTCATCATTCAACTCAAATTTAAAGAGTTTAGTTACTCATGGTAACTGAATACATCATCGAAGAGAAATAAGATTAATAATACACAAAGTGATGAAATTAGGCTTCAATCTTTTGCTTTGGTCGAACATCTATGCCACTGAGCCGTCAGGATTTAGAATGCTTCTTTCTTGATGAAAAATAAAATATATAAGCAAATTTCCGCTATCGCACGCTGCTTATGGATGAAAAACCTCTATAGAGTTTTATGGATTTACATAGGCAATTATGAATTAGAAATTTTCTTTATTTGGTTATTGTTAGCATTTTATATAGTATTTTCACGAATACTTATATGTTATTTAATACTAGCTATATTGTACATTATATATAACAAACTACATTTATATTATTTTATGTATGAAGTTTTATATTTATGTAGTTTTTACGTGCGTTGGTGTTGCACGGTTGTTAAAACTAGTAAACAACATACAATAGAGTTAGTTCATATTTAGCTTGAAGCTTATACTTTTAGCATTGTCATTTTTTGTACTTAAAATGTTGAAAATATTAAAAGATACATAGTTTCTAGAAAGTTGAAAACCAAAGAAGAAGAGAGTTGGTGTAACATCAAACCTCTAGTACAATTTGATACCTTTTGTAACTCAAGGATTACACAACAATGTTTCTGAACTCGTGTACTCAAAGCCAGGAGTCTCACAAACAATTCCCAAAAGTTACTTGTAACAAAAGGCAAAAACTAATTATGTACTTACGTGCACAACAATGTACATATATACACATAAATATCCACATGTGCACACGCGCATATATACATATGCAATATGGCAAAGCTTGGTGATGGCTTGGTGAGTAATGCTTCCTTCAAGCTTTACAAGAAACTTGCAATATCAGTTACTCCTTCTGTGATATATTTTTTACTTTTGAGCTTTTGAGGAAGACAAACAAGAAAAAATGAAAAGAAATAAATAAAAAATTCTACACTACTAAGGCTTTCGATAAATAGAGAAAATGGTTATATTAGAGATATAGATTAGTGGCATACTAGTCTTAGTTGGTAGTATTATAAATACCTTGTAACCACCCTATTAGTGGGTAATTTTCTCATTTGTAATATCACTCTTTACTATCAATACAAAGTTTCATAGTTTTTCTCTCATTCCTTCCATGGATGCCATGTTTTCTAACATAGTATCAGAGCTAATCTGGTATCCACCTTGAAGGATATTTTCCGCTGTATTTTCTTGAGAAATTCTATTTTTCTCACATCGATTTCACTTTCCTTTCTCGTCCGTTTTTCTTTCCAATTCGATTTTTGATTTCAAGTTTTTGCTTTGATCAATTCCTATCTTCGTTTTCCGTTTGAGAAATTTCATTCACTTTTCTCTGTGTTTCTTCTTCGTTGATCTCAATTTCTTCACAATTCTGTTTGATCTTGTTCTTATATTTTTCCCCAAATCGTAGGGTTTCACGATTCCAATTCGATTCTGATTCGTTTTCTTGATTTTAGTTTTCGGTTCGGTTTTCGTTCATCTGCTTTTCTGTTGAACCGATCCTTCCTTCTTCAATTTTCGGATTCGGTTTCCATCTCTCTTTTCATGTTCAATTTGAAAATCTCAATTGATCGAAATTTTCAATCAATGAATCTTTAAACTTCTTGTTGAGTATGTTTCTGTTTTTGCAATTGCGATTACAATTCTTATTTTCATCGCAATTGTGTTGTTCTCACTATTTTCCCCAAATCTTGCGTTTTTTTTCCCAATTTTCTTTGCTTTTCACATTTTTTTTTTCGATTTCGCAGTTCTTTTTGTGATTTCTTTCCAGATTCGATTTGATAGCTTCAATTTCTTAAATCAGTTCGGAACTCCCTGTTTGTTCCACAATCTAGTGATCTTGATTTCAAATCTTTGATTCGGTTCGGAGTCGTCGTTTTTGCATTTATTCTCTGCGTCTTTGATATTCCATCTTCTTCCTAGTTTTACTGCTGTGTCGTATTGAGTATTATGTTTTCAGCAATGAGTTGTGTTGAAATTGTTGTCTGTGCCTATTGTGCTCACTAGGTGTTTGTGGAAAGGTCCTCACTGAAAACATATTGGTATTGCGTTCAGTTTTCCAGCAATGGTTATTGGTGCAATTGTAGTTGTGGGAGTTCAACAGCTTTGTTCAATTGTGAATTGAGTACTGCCTATTGCTTCCAAGTTGATGTTCTTCTGTCACATATTGGTGCCATGGTTACTGGTTATTGGTGTTTTTTTTCAAGCTTGGATTCATATCTCTAATACTGGGTTGCTAGTGATTCCTTTTATGACGTCACTTTTGTTGCTCATACCTCAAGGTATAAATGTGTGGGAATTGCTAGCTACCGGATTTACTCTCTTGAAATATTTTTTTTTGTGATTACAATTGAGCATGAAGCACATTCTGATTGGCTAAAGCAGACAAGGATTGAGATGTGCAATATTTGAGGAGTTTGTGTACTGCAGTTAAGCCATTTCATAACTTGATAGCTTCTTAATTTGTGAATGGTTTGGTATTTGAAGCATGGAATTGCTTGCTTTTGGTTTTCTACATCAGTGGTTTTGTCCACTTTATGAAGCTTCCTTCTTGCTCTTTTGTTTGGAAGATTCAAGCCTCTGCCATCATGTTCTTTGAAGACATTTTGTATTTGGGCTACAAAATGGTTCTAACCAATATTGATTGTTAAGCATGGTTTTAATTGTGAGTTGATTTTGCTTCTGTTTGGTATTTGGTGAGGCTTATGGTTCCACATCAGTTTTGGATGGTTGGAAGTTCTTTGATTGCTTACTTTTCATTTTGTTCCTGGATCGCTATAGAAGTTCTTTTGGTCTCTGTCCACTTCCGTTTGCATCTGGTTTTGTTGCTTCTGCTTGGAGCATATGGCTGGAGGTTTAGTTCTGTTTGAAGACACAAAAATTGGATATTATTATGATAGCAGTGTTAGTGATTTAGCTTCTGTTCATGGTGGTTAAGCATGATGCTTCTGCCTTGGATGGTTAAGCATTGATGTTGTGAGCTTCTGTCTCTGATGGTTAAACATAATGTTTCTGTCATAGATGGTTAAGCATTTATGTTTTAGCTTCTGTCTATGATGGTTAAGCATGATGCTTCTGTCATTTATGTTAGCTTCTGCCTTTTGGTGGTTAAGCATGGTTGCTTCCTCCAAGTGATTAAGCCTTGAGTTGTGGCTTTTGCTTGATGGTTAAGCTTTGGCCTTATGGCTTTGATGATGATTGCTTCTACCGGATGGTGGTTAAGTGTTGCTTTGATGCTTCTTCCTTCAAGCGGTTAAACCTTGAGTTGTGGTTTCCTCTTGTTGGATAAGTATTTGGTTGTTGACTATGCTTTTGGCCGATGTATTCCGACATTTATCCTCGTATTTTCACTTGTTTGATGTACTTTGTATTGTTCATCCCAAGTTGGAAGTGTTGTGAATACCTTCCAACTTGCGGGTGACTATTAGAGATATAGATTAGTGGCATACTAAATGTGCACACGCGCATATATACATATGCAATATGGCAAAGCTTGGTGATGGCTTGGTGAGTAATGCTTCCTTCAAGCTTTACAAGAAACTTGCAATATCAGTTACTCCTTCTGTGATATATTTTTTACTTTTGAGCTTTCGAGGAAGACAAACAAGAAAAAATGAAAAGAAATAATTAAAAATTCTACACTACTAAGGCTTTCGATAAATAGAGAAAATGGTTATTCATTGAAGAGAACGAGCGTTAAAACAGTATACATATAGGATCGAAGGTCCTGGGTAAACTACACCACTGCTTTGTTCATTCCATTTAGTATCTTGGAGTTCATCATATTAAGTTATTATGGTCTTAACTGTCATAATTACCGACCAAAAAACTTATTAAAAAAAATCATTAACATTGTTTTGTTTCACATCAAAATAAAAAAACTATGGATAAATAAGAGAATTATCAATCATCAGAGTAAAGAACTTCATGAGAGGAAATATCAACGACTGAAATAGAACCATGTCAAAACGGCAAACTCTTTAGTGAGAATTGCATGACAACTAAGTCTGGATGCAAGACAAGGTGCTTCTAAGAGGTTTCCTACAACAATAAGCCCTTCGTATATGTACAAGGGGTGTTTGGGTAGTTTATCTTTTTAGTTTTTGACTTTTAGAAAAGGTCCTAAAAGAGCTTATTCAAAACCTTATTCCAAGAACTTCTTTATAGCAGGTTATATAGTAGCGCTCTCAAAAGAGCTTATGAGCAAGTATCATCCAAATACACCATAAGCTTATCAAAATGCAACTTTTCACATAATAATTTCTAGGAAAAATATCTTTTCTTATAAGCTCTTCTACATAGTCTTCATCCAATATAGACTTTGGTAATAATTCTATTGACAAAGGCACAAATTTCAGTAACAATAATTTGGTACTTATGATATAAATCCATTAACAAATATGGGGACAAGATAACTAAGATGGGATTATTGATGAAGAAATAAAAGTAAAAATAAAAACTTTAGGATCCACAAAAACGATATAAATTTTACTCAGAAGCAGAAACCAAGACAATATTGATGAACAAATTGATGAACAAATTGATAAAGAAACAGGGAAGATATACAGTAAACACTACCAAATATTAATATTGGAGAGTTTGAGATCAGTGGAATTTATTTAGTATTTAAGTTCAACATATCAACCACTACAGATATCACTCAAAGTGCAGGGGTAGCATTATACATGTCCACAGAAATGTAGGATACTCAACTCATAATAATAATTTACCGAAGGACAAACTAAATAGGTTTTCATTCTGCACTCAAGACCTCGATCTCAAACTCCAAGACAGAGTTGGGTTGTATTCCCCAAGCAGGAAAGCCGCTAGCACCATAAGCATAATCAGGAGAGCACTGCAAGATTACCAACAAGGTCAATAACAGGGATTACTCAAACTGACAACTATTTGACAAAGTATCAACTAGCTTTTAAAATTGCAAAAATTTATAAACTAGACATGCTTAATAATAAGAACGTTTGATTTAACAATTGAGTTGATAAAATTTAATACAACTCGATTAAGTGGATTTTCACCTTGTATGTGTGTGAGTAAAAACAAACAGCAAAGGAAATTCAACATATTAAGGTCATGATTGGATGAGCAGTTCAATTGAGGGCTTATACCATAAACACTTATCATAGAAATGCTTATGTATAAGCTATTTCTATAATAAAGTATAAAATAAAGTCATTATTTTCATATAAACTATAAGTTGTTTTCATAAAAGTCAAATTGTTTTCATATAAGCTATAAGCTGTTTTCATAAAAGGTCAAATTGTTTAGATATAAACTGTAAAATGTTTTCATAAACTATCCTAAAAGAGTTTTAAAAAATAAGCTAAAATAGTTTATGGACATGTGAATGTGATAAACTATTTTCACGAACTCTCTCAAACAGTATCACAAATGTTTGTTGGTATCCAATCCAATCAAGCCCTAAGTGGCAGCAAGTTATAAAAAGTAAGAGCAGAGAATAGAAATTATACCCGAAGACGAGCAACTTCTCCGATTTGCATGCCAATGACACCTTCGTCCCATCCTACACACAGATAGTTGGAATAAATCATATAGTGAATGAGTTGTCAACATATCTGAATGTGCATGTATGTGTAAAGAAAATAAAGTAAAAGTACTAATGTTAACACTAATTAGTTATCATAATAATAATAATGTACAAGTTTAATTTTCATGTATTGTTAGTGTAAACAGTTTTACATACTTGTGAGACTTTAGAAGTGGTTATTATAAAAGTCAAATGTTTCTAATGATCAAGACAGTTATGATTAACCGATAGTGTAAAAAATCTACACAGACAGTAGTGTATATGAATTAAAATTGAACCACAATGTGTAATAGTACCTTTGATGACAGAACCTTTGCCGATTTTGAAAGTGAATGGACTCTGGCCAGGATCTTTTGTACTGTGATAAAGTAGATGAAATGAACACAATATTATTATAGAAAAGTAATAAAAAAAAGTGGAAGGAGTCTACAAGTCCCGTCACGACCGGGGTTTGAACCCTGACCCGTCCACTTGTGTGTGTTATTTCAATGTTTATTTATCATTTCGTCTATCTAATAAAAGAAGGAAAAGGATAAACAAGTAACTAACCTCCAGAACTTCTGAGAAAGGTCGCCGTTTTTCCCTGTTCATCATCATCGCAATCAAAAAATCAATAAATCAAAGCCAAACAAACAACGAGTAGATCTAATTTAATTAAATTATAAAGGGTAATTAAAATGAAAAATAAGGAATGAGATTTTTGGTTTTAGGGTTTAGAGATAGAAAGGGAGAGAGAGTGCGAACCGTATCCGGTGCAGTGGACAGTGACGTTTTGACCAGGAGTTGGCTTAGGACCGTTTCCAGGTCGAACGATTTGCTTCTCAACTCCCATCTTTCTTCTTCCTTCTTTCACTCGATCTTATGCTTCAATTTCTACTCATCTCATTTCTTTTCTATTCACTTATAAACCAAAAACAAACACGGTAATACTCATTTTGATCCGACTAACCACAATTTTTTGAAATTTTAAAATAGTTTTTTATTATGCATTTTTGTTAGTTAAAATAGTCTATAATATTAAAATATTTCGTTAATATTGTCATATTAACATTCAATATATTTAATTATTGTCATGTCAATATTTATAAATACTTATTATTATTTCAGTCTCTATACAAAGAGAGTTATTGTGAATATTGATATATTATTTTATCGTTAAGAACTAATAGAGTGTACAATCAAACACTATTTTATAATTTTGATACATTAAAAGACTATTGTAATTATTTCTTGCACATTAAAATACCAAAGTGTTGAAAATGATGATGATTATGATAAGAGACTATTTAGTCTCTTTGTTAGTTGAATTGAAGGGTTAATTTATCTTTCTTATGAAATCGTCGAGGATCCGTCTAACTTTATTTTTTAAAATTGATTCGAAAAGTTTAAGGACTAAAATGTTGAGAATAGTGATGATGTATGAACAACATTAATTGTTTATTATTTTTTCTAGTGACAAAAATAAAATAAAAATAGAAAACGTGATTGGGTGCAAACTATATAAAAGTAAGAAGGAAAAAAAAGAGCGGGGAAGTGAAAGATTTCACTCATCTTACAATTTAGTTTTGTTAGTTGAATTTTTGTGTGGAGAACGGCCAACAATTGAGTGTATTTAACACCTTGAGATTAAGTGATAGTGAGAGTTAGATTAACTTTAAGGCTGTTTAGATTGGTAAAGAGTGATGGAATGGAATGCAATGGAGTAAGATAAATCAATCAGGTGACAACTTGGGTACCCATCAATAAAAGATGGGTGACACAATCCATGGTGAGTTGGCTCCAATCAAAGTTACTTGTTTGTTTTTTATTATTTTTAATGTTATATAAATACATTGTTTTGATTGAGCCAACTCAACATGGGTAGTATTACCCACCTTTTATTAATAGGTAAACAAGAATTTCCCAATCAATATTTTATTGTTTCGTTTTATAAAAAATGAATGGAGTGTGATGGAACCCATTCTATCAAATACCGGTCATTCATCCAATTTTCCTTTCCCCCCAAATTAGAAGGTATCCAATGAAATGGAACACTTAAATAATAAAATTACAACTTTGTCCCTACTTTTCATTTCCAATTTTTCTCTCCCGCGCACCATTCCCTCTTTTTTTTCCCTTCACCCCTTCTTATTCCAATCCGCTCTCATCTTCTCATGTCTCTTCACTTTTCGTCTCTACCACTTCTTTTTGCACCACTTCACTCCAACAAGGTAACTAATATTTCTTCCTCTTTATTCATGTTATTGATGCTTCTTTTTCTAATTGTTGAACCCATATTTCTATTGTTATTTCTGAACTCATATTTCTTATTATTTTCCCAAATTAATTGTGATGCTTCTTTTTTTCCATCTTTATTCATGTTTGATGCTTCTTCTTCTAATTCTTGAACCCATATTTCTATTTTTATTTCTTCTTGTTATTTCATGTATATTTATTATTTGTGTGCCCTAGAAAATGAAAAATGAGACTTGATTGTTGTTTATGTTTGATGAAAGGTTTTAGAATATTAGAACAATAATGAAAGACCTAACGATATATTGTTGATGCATACAATATGTGGAATTGTGCAATTGTCTTAAATTGTGAAATTTTGTCCAATTGTGAATTGTAAAATTGTGTCAAACTGTGTCCAATTGTGAAAATGTGCATACAGTATGAGAAGAATCTATTGTTGAATTTTGAAATCATGCTTAAAGTTGATTGTATTCATGGATTTTTTATTGATGAACAATGAAGACATAAGAGCCAAATATGTGAAATGTGTCAAATGATGATTGTTCAGGTATCTATCATTATTGTTCTAATATGCTGGTGCTACTCACCAATGATGTCAAAATAACAAAATATAGATAGAATTGAGTTGAGAATTCAACCTATTGATATTTTTTTAATAAAGGGTAAAATTGGAATAAAAATGTTATAACTCATTCCGTTTCGTCAACTTTCCAAACAATTGAATGGAAATTGGTTACATTCCAAGTAAAGTATCCAAACAATGGAATGAAATCTTTATTCCATTTCATTCTACTCCGTTAGTTTTAAGTTATCCAAAAAGAGCCTAAGGAATTTGGAGAATGATTTCTACTTTTCTAGGCAATTGGAAGTAGTCATAATGTTGGAGAAAGAGCAAATGTACAAGAAAAAAAATTAATTTAAGATGTTTTAAAAGCTTGACCAAAATAATAGTAAAAAATGTTTGAGTGTGTTACAAATAATTAATAACGATCAATGTTTGCAACCAAAAAAACAATGCTAGCAACACATGATTTATTGTATTCTCTTTTATTGTTAATGTTTATGTGTTCCACCAAATTCATATAGGTAGAAGAAAAAAAGAGGGGATTCTAACTTTAATGATTAATTTAAATGCGAATAAAACTACTCATGATACTCGAAGATTAAAATTACAAAAAAAAAAAAATCTTGCAAATATTACAAAGAAGAAATGTTCGATTAATACATAAATCCTGTTCTTTTTTCAAATTTTTCATAGAAGGTGATTTGGTGGAACTCTTACAAAATTTTAAAAAATAAAAAGGTAATTAGAGTGTATTTATATATACTATATGTTAACAATATTTAACGAGAAGTGGCTGTAGTTTAGTGGTAAGAATTCCACGTTGTGGCCGTGGAGACCTGGGCTCGAATCCCAGCAGCCACACTTCTTTTTTTTTATTCATCGTTTGTTAATATCAGCTCAAAACAAAACGACAGCGTTTAACATTCCCATTCAATTAACCTTCGCTTCTTGAATGCTAAACTCGCTCATTCATCAAATCCCGATCGATTTCACATAAGGTCAGTTTCTTACTTTCTTCTTTTTCATTCATCTACCTAAATATTATTATTATCAATGTTTTTTTTTTCAATTGAAGAATCCGCTTTGCATTTTGATTCTGTTTTGAGTTTTTACACATGATCCATATTAGTTTCGCATGATTTGATGGATGAATTAGTATTATAGTGATTATTGAACAATTAGAGTTTGTTAGTAAGAACTGTATCAGATTTATATTTATATATGTAATTTATAAGCAATGTGAAAGGAATTGATTTGATAGCTTTGTTGCAAAATGGAAAAATAAACAATCTTTTGTAGCTGGGTAGATTTGATAGATTTATATTTAATCATATGTAGATTTGATTGCCACCTCCAAGAAGAAAAAGATGATCGATGATGAAGGCTTGAGATTCATTACAAACTATGAAGCCCTGATACTCCGAAAATGACGAAGAATCGTGTCTGACACATATCCAATACTGATACGCCCCGATACGCGTATCAGAGAAGTATCGAGCTATTAACATTATTTTTAAAAAAAATAACCGATACGTGTCGGATACGGCTAACTTATACCCCGATACGGCCAAATAAACCGATACTTCATTAGATACGTATGCAGGATTTTTTATTTTTATTTTTTAGTTTTTTATTAATCCACGTTTCACATATTTCATTTTAAAATAATAATAATAATAATAAAATAAGAAATATATAAAGCTGGTGGAAGCGCTCTCTCTGTACAAAAACTGATGGAATGGAACCAAAAATTAGGGTTTCTCACCACATAGCTATTCTCCTTCTAACCTGCAACGTCGATTGCTCCATCTCAGCATCAGCAACAACAATAACCTCCATCAACACCTCCAGTATGTTCTCTACTATGTTTCTCTTCTCTCTAATGCTCTATTTCATATTTTCTTATATTCTCTCTAATGCTTTTTTCTTCTCCCTTTAGTATCTTCTTCTCTCTTTAATGATTTCTTCTGTTTCACGAAAAATGTTTACTTTCTTCTTAATAAGGTTGTTTGTTTTAATGATTATCTTCGGCATATGTAAACGGTAAACCCTAGATTGATTTTTTCTTTATAGTTATAACACCAACCTATTGTTAATGTTTTATTATTGTTTGTTTTGTTAATAATAGTTATGCCTCCAATAGAAGAAAATGTTACCAATTCGTTTGCTTCAAAGAACCCCAAGACGATAGTAAACCACTATGGAGATTTGTCACTGTGGTGCAGAATAATGATTATGCAGGTGAAAACAAGCTTTGTAGGTGCAACTGATGATGATTTTTTGGGATAGTACTAATGATGTCCTTTTAGGACAGTACTTAAATTAAGATATGTAATTGTCACTTGTTTGCTCATTTTGAGTAATTTGAATGTTAATTTATCATCAATTTTAGTTATGTTTATATATTGCGCATTTATATATTTAATTTTAAATTTAATTTTTTAAACGTATCTCGGCCGTATCGTATCGGGAATTTTGCAAATTTTCCTGTATCGACGTATCGGTATCGTGTCACGTATCTGGGATTCATTGATTGCAAACTATCTTGGCATCTTCATTTTTGCTTTGGTTATAACATATCACTTGGTCATAGCTGACCCCAAATATGAAGCCAATAATTAGATACTAAATGATTTTCTTTTTTTGGTGTATTCAAAACATAACCAATGAAGCTCAGATACATGACACGATACCGATACGGCGATGCGAGAAAATTTGCCAAATTCTCGATACGATATGGCCGGGATACGTTTAAAAAATTAAATTTAAAATTAAACATATATAAATGTACAATATATAAACATAACTAAAATTGATGATAAATTAACATTCAAATTACTCAAAATGATCAAACAAGTGACAATTACATATCTTAAGTTAAGTACTGTCATAAAAGGACATCATTAGTACTATCCCAAAAAATCATCATCAGTTGCACCTCCAAAGTTTGTTTCCACCTGCAGAATATTCTGCACCACAGTGACAAATCTCCATAGTGGTTTACTATCGTCTTGGGGTTCTTTTGAAACAAACGAACTGGTAACACTTTCTTCTATTGGAGGCATAACTATTACTACTTCCGTTCTTTTTTAATTGTCACTTTTTGACATTTTACACAAACCAAGACAATTAATAAATGTCATTACTTTTGATACAATAATTTGTATTTTTACTATAATAGCCTTATTCATTTAATATACTACTCCCTCCGTCCCAAATTATAAGCAAAAAAACTCATTTTCTTTGTCCCAAATTATAAGCAAAAAAGACCAATTTTTATCATATTTAATTATGTTATTTCAAAAAATCATCTTTTCCAAAGACAAATTAAATGCAAATTGCATTCATTTTGTTCTCCCTTTCATTTTATCTATAACTAATAACCAATGAAATTTTTTTTTACATTTTTCTATGAAACTTATTCCAAGAATAACACAAGAAACTATACTACAAATTACTATGTTTTAGTTTTCTTAATAAGTGTGAAATGATTTTTTTTGCTTATAATTTGGGACGGAGGGAGTATCTCATATATTTCTCTCTCTGTAATAAATAACCAAGGATAATATTGGTAAAACAATATTAAAGTTGCATTGAACTTTGAAAGTGACAATTAAAAAGGAACAGAGGGAGTATTAACAAAACAAACAATAATAAAACATTAACAAGAGGTTGGTATTATAACTATAAAGAAAAAATCAATCTAGGGTTTACATATGCTGAAGACAATCATTAAAACAAACAATCTTATTAAGAAGAAAGTAGACATTTTTCGTGAAACAGAAGAAAAGATTAAAGAGAGAAGAAGATACTAAAGGGAAAAGAACAAAGCATTAGAGAGAATAGAAGAAAATAGGAAATAGAGCATTAGAGAGAAGAGAAACATAGTAGAGAACATACTGGAGGTGTTGATGGAGGTTATTGTTGGTGCTGATGTTGAGATGGAGCAATCGGCGTTGCAGGTTAGAAGGAGAATAGTTATCGTCGCCGGTGGTGAGAAACCCTATTTTTTGGGTTCCTTTCCATCTGTTTTTTTTAGAGAGCGCTTCCACCAGCTTTATATATTTCTTATTTTATTATTATTATTATTATTATTATTATTATTTTAAAATGAAATATGTGAAACGTGGATTAATAAAAAACTAAAAATAAATAAATAAAAAACCCTGCATACTTATCGAATGAAGTATCGGTTTATTTAGCCGTATTGGGGTATAAATTAGCCGTATCCGACACGTATCGGTTATTTTTTTTAAAATAATGTTAATTGCCCGATACTTCACTGATACGCGTATCGGTATCAGATACGTGTCAGACACGATTTTTCACCATTTTTAGAGTATCGGGGCTTCAGAGAACATAACTTTGTTGGATTCAGTTTAATTGATTGATCTGTTAGGTCGGTTGATTTATGAAACCAGTTTGTTGCTTATGACAAATAAAATCTTCAATATTTGGTGATTAGTATTGACCATATTTCATCTCCATTGGTTTATATTTTGTATATTAGTGTTTATATTACAAATTTTGCCTTGGTTTTGTTTGGATCATGTGAATTGTTGAGTGTTCTGGATTCATGCCCCATGGTTGCCACTAAGCCTAAAATTTTGAATGGCAAACATAAACTACTGATAAGCCTCTTTTTTTAGGGTAAAAAACTGATACACTAACCATTGCTTTGCTAGTAATTTAGAGAGAGAGAGAGAAGGTAGTAAGATACTAGATGGCCCATTCCCCCAGTCAAAGGATTAAGGATGGCTAAAAAGCAAGTAAATTAATGCATGTTCCCGGACCAATATTTTACTACAAGAATTCTGTAAATACATGCAGTACATTATGAGTGATGCTACATTTGTCTTCACTGAAGCATACTTGTACCAAATTATCCATGAGGGTTGGTGGTTCACCGTGGTTGTGTGTGGGAAAGGGAAGAAAGATCAGGTGATGAAAGTTGTTCAGCTCGAAGTGTGTATGTCGATGCACCATGGGATTTGAAAAGTGTGTTTCCTATGATCCAATAGGATTTTGATTTGTTGCTGAGTCCAACTTTGACTATAAGTGATGAAAGTTTGAAAATTTTGTGTTTTACATCAAATTTATTTTATGTAAAAACATCCTAACATGAATGACTTTATTTCACTCATTTTTAACCAAATTAATTTTACATATTGATTTCATTCACTCGTAATTGATAGACA